>CM017780.1:1200000-1606711 GCA_008121275.1 Drosophila lowei
GATCATCGTGACGCATTACGCGGCGGCGGCAGTGCTGGAGCTCCATCCGGGGATCCTCGTGACATTCGCATGATTGATCCGCGCGATCCTATTCGCGGGGATCCCCGTGGAATATCTGGCAGACTCAATGGCACTTCAGAAATGTGGGGTCATCATCCACAGATGTCCCACAACCAATTACAGAACATGAACAAAATGGTTGGACAAGTTGCCGGCTCAAATGTTGGAGCGTCATCCGGTCCCGGAATTGGTCCCGGTGGTCCGGGTCCTGGTGGCGTCTCTGGTACCGTATCAACAAATATTGCAACCCAGTGGGGACCGACCCAAACGGTGGGAGTGGGCGGGGGCGGTACGAAAGACAAGATAAGTGGTTGGGAGGAACCATCGCCACCACCACAGCGACGCAATATTCCAAATTACGATGACGGGACGTCTCTGTGGGGCCAACAAACACGTGTTCCTGGCGGCGGTGGCGGAGGCGGTCACTGGAAAGACATGACCGACTCTATTAGCCGTAATCACTTGATTCGAGGACAAAATCAATCTGTTGGTATCGGTATTGCAGGCGTTGGCGTTGGCAATACCAATGTGCCAGTTGGCGGCAATCCCAACAATCCCATGACCAGTGTAGTGGGACCTCAGGCGCGTCTCTCATCCGTGAGTGGCGTGCAGCACAAGCCAGATGGAGGTACAATGTGGGTGCATTCGAACAACGTCAGCGGCAGAAACACAGTTCCGGGCGTTACAGCGTGGGGAGATGACAGTCATAACGTTGGTGTAGGTGGTCCCAGCGGTGGGTCTGTATCTGGCAGTAACTGGGTGGACGACAAATCCAGCGCAGGACTTGCACAAAACTCTTGGAGCGACACGTCGTCCGTCGGTGTTGGCTGGGGTAACAAGCAGAGTAAATTGCCATCAACAAGTGGCTCATCAGGTTGGAGCACGTCGTCAAGTGTTGGCGTTGGTGTAGTGGACGGTGACCTCGGATCCGATTGGAGCGCACACGGTGGCATTGTGGGCAAATCACAGCAGCAGCAACAGCAAAAGCTGGCTGGCCTCAATGTGGGAATGGTTAATGTGCTCAACACGGAGATGATAAAGCAAAGCAAGCAGTATCGCATTCTGGTCGAAAATGGATTTAAGAAAGAGGACGTGGAACGGGCTCTCGTAAGTGCCAATATGAACATCGAGGAAGCGGCTGACATGCTCCGGGCTAATTCATCTTTGGCCATGGATGGCTGGCGTCGGCACGAGGAGAGTCTCGGCTCCTACTCCGATCACTCTAGTTCAACGAGCAGCGGTGGCTTTGCTGGACGCTACCCTGTGGGCGCTGCGCAACCTTCGATGTCATTCCCTCCTGTAAGTAATCAGGCGGTCGATGCCCTCTTAGATGGGCCCAATTATATTTTGTACATTCCTTTTTGTTTCCGACAGAATAATCTTATGAATAGCATGGGCGGTGCTCCAGTGACAGGAAGTGGAAACAACAATCCCAACATGGCCGCCATGCAAGTGCAAAAGTATTTGAGTCAGGGCCCGCACGGCGTCGCCGTTGGTCCTCAGGCCGTGGGCAATCCATCGGCGGTGTCGGTGGGATTCGGACAGAGTTCATCAAACGCAGCAGTGGCTGCAGCAGCCACCGTCAATATTGCAGCTAACACAAATAATCAACCGTCTGGTCAGCAAATACGCATGCTGGGCCAGCAGATTCAATTGGCCATCCACAGTGGTTTCATATCCAGTCAAATATTGACTCAACCGCTCACACAAACTACCTTAAACCTGTTGAATCAACTCCTTAGCAATATAAAGGTAATTTTGTGGATGAGTTTTATTTGGGAAATTGCTTTCAATCGCTTTTTTACCTAACTTAACCATCTCACATTTTATTTACCTTTTGCAGCATCTCCAAGCAGCCCAGCAATCTCTGGCTAGAGGCGGCAATGCCAATCCAATGGCAGTGAATGTTGCCATCGCTAAATACAAGCAACAAATTCAGAATCTACAAAACCAAATAAATGCACAACAAGCCGTTTATATAAAGCAGCAAAATCTACCGAATTCGCAGCAGCAACAGCAGCAGCAGCAACAACAACAACAACAACAACAGCAACCACAACAGCAACATCCATCAGCTCACCTGAACAACTCTGGCAATGACTATATGAGAGGTCACGACGCAATAAATAACCTGCAAGGCAACTTTTCTGAGCTCAATCTTAATAAGGTAAGGTGTCGACCATGGTTATATGATTTAGATGGTAAATATAACGTATTGATTGAATTACAGCCAAGTGGATACCAAGGCGCATCCAATCAGCAGTCCCGCTTAAATCAGTGGAAACTTCCAGTATTAGAAAAGGATATAAATGCTGATAGCACAGACTTTTCGCGGGCTCCAGGTGCGACTAAGCAAAATTTATCGAGCAATTCAAACAATATGGGCTCTTTGGGCCTGCAAAATGATGGGTAAGTAAATAAACATTGGAGAAAAGTGAAGTTTTTATCATAAGTACCGGCAAAGATGTGGCATGAGTGACCAAAAAGCTGTTCTATGGCGGCGTTTTTCGTTACGCCCGTAGACAGAGGGCGCGCGCGGGGTTTCAATTGTTTTACCTATGCTGCGTCTCTGACCGCGGCCCACTGACTACTCGGGTTCGTATCTTTGTCAATGCCGTGGGCAGCTGAGTCCGTCCCAAAATCATAAAACAAATACGCTTCAGCGTCGAACGAAAATTGAAATGGAATTCGTTCCTGATGCAATGTCTTGGTAATTGTATAGTCTTTGGTACCAGGTAATTAAATAGTCTAGGGGTATAATAAATTCATTTAGATGTATGTAACAGCCAGAAGGAACCCCATTAAATATATATATGTAAATGTTTGATCAGCATCAAAAGACGAGTCGAGCATGACTATACCATGCTCTAATAGCTAGAGCAACCAAAATTTGAGTGCGGACTCCTGTGATATCACACTGAAAAAAGTGTATTTTTGCCACGCCCTTTCGGCCCCACAAGGAGCGAAAATCTGTAGCATTCACAATTTTAAAGATTCGAAAAAATCGAAAACAAATTATGAATGAAGAAAACAATTTCCCGTAGTTCCTCCTCTCTTGTTTCCTTGCAGATTGAGCGAGGATGGTCTTCGTTGCTCGGAATGTTCAGTTTGGAAACAAATGGAATATTTTTCATTAGGTGGAAAAGCTGTACACAGTGTGCACGAGGGAGGAAATATAAGTGATATCTTTTTATTATATACAAAAGTTTTGGGTCGTCGTGGTCGTCTCGATATTTTACTCATACAGGGAGCTCGCCACATAGTAAATCATAAGATTACATATCCATACATACATGATTGACTGTCATTTTACGACTCGGTTGTATTTTAATTTTATGGTGAAATAGTGAAATAAAACGTATCTTTCATATCCTAGTACATGGTCAACTGGGCGCAATATTGGTGACGGTTGGCCGGACCCCTCATCTGATAACGAGAATAAAGACTGGTCAGTTGCACAGCCAAGTACAGCAGCACCTGCTTACACCGACCTGGTGCAAGAGTTCGAGCCAGGCAAGCCGTGGAAGGTAAAACTGTACAACTATGCAAAACCAAAACATATCCAAGCAGAAGTTTATTTTTAAGGGTTCTCAGATCAAAAGCATAGAAGACGATCCCAGCATAACTCCCGGCAGCGTTGCTAGATCTCCATTGTCCATTAATCCGACGCCAAAAGATGCTGATATATTTGCCAATACTGGCAAAAATTCGCCGACTGATCTGCCGCCTTTAAGTTTGTCATCGTCAACGTGGAGTTTTAATCCTAATCAAAATTTTCCAAGGTAAATCCCAAATCCCAAAAATGATTATTGCGATATATTTATGCACAAACATTTAATATACATTGAAAAGTTGGTCGGACAACAGTCAGCAGTGCGCATCCACCTCTGAGCTGTGGACAAGCCCCCTAAATAAAGCATCGTCTCGAGGACCACCACCTGGATTGACTACTAATGCCAATAAGTCTGGCAACGGAGTAAGTGGCGCCACTTCAACATCATCAACGATCGCCGGCAGTGCCAATGGCTGGCTGCAGACGCGAAGTGGTGTCCCAACTACAAATACAACTTGGACTGGAGGAAATACTTCATGGAGTTCTAGTTGGTTGCTTCTGAAAAATCTTACAGCTCAGGTATGTTCTACAAAAGTTCTACAAAGATACTTTATAAATTAAATATATATAATATTAACGAAAACACTACCTCTGAGCGTAGATACATATTTAGTATGTAACTAGACGTTGCCTGATATTAGTAAAAGCTGGGATAAAGATATTCCGACCAGTACTGATTAGTTAAATCTTCTACCCCTTTATTCACCTGTTGGTGAACGCACAGAAGCAAGCATCTGCGACCACATTATTCTTCATGAGTATCAATATCAGAGTCTATAGTCCAAGTCCCCGTCCTTAATTTGTGTTCGTTAAAGTTTGTTTTAGTGCTCAAAGTGTTTATATATTATATTTGTACTTTCTTCCTAGATTGACGGTCCTACCTTACGTACCCTGTGCATGCAGCATGGCCCCCTTGTCAGCTTTCACCTATACTTAAACCAAGGAATTGCCTTATGTAAATATACAACGCGGGAGGAGGCGAGCAAGGCGCAAATGGCTTTGAATAACTGTGTTCTCGGCAACACAACAATTTTTGCTGAAACTCCGAGTGAAAATGAGGTACAGAATATCTTACAACATTTGCCGCAAGTCCCATCCTCAACCAACTCTGCTATTGGAAGTAGCGTCGGCAGTAGCGTTGGTACAGCACCTGCTACTGGGGGTAGCAGTTCGGTTTCCAGCCTATCTGGAAACAGTAGCAACGGAAATGGCAACGGAAACGGTGGCGGCGGCGGCGGCGGCGGCGGCAGCGGCAGCGGCAATAGCAGCATCAGTGGCAGCAATCCAAGCACAAGTGTGGCAAATTCGAATCTACTTAGTACAAGCGGTGGGGCGGTCCCCAATTCCGGTGGTGCTGGCAGCTCTGCAACGCCAGTCGGCAGCAGTACGGTGAACAGCAATTCCGTAAATGGTTCTGCAGGATCCGGAAACAGTGCCGGCTCCAAGAGTACCGCAAATAATATAACAATTAGTGGCGGCCAGTCCGGCGCATCTGGCTTAACCAATAGCAACAGCTCCACGTGGCGTCAGACTACTCAAAACCAACCATTGTCCGGGCAAAGTAGGCCAACAGGCAGAGAAGCTGACTATGATTATATATCTCAATTTGTTTGTTCCATTGTTGATGATTAAAAATCGATGACTATCGGTCATTAACCATCGACTATCGCATTCTGTGACTCAAGACACACACCCAAAAGCTTCAAATGATTCGATACTAAGTATGTATGGAAAGCAAGACCATGTTGTGAAGTATATAAAAAAATGGATCGACTGATAGACGAATGGACTTAGATTTTTGTATGCCCGTAGATTTATTTTTCTTCATCGTTCATAGAGTTAAACTTGTATATGTAAGTTACAATTTAATTAAGGAAAAACCCGAAAAAACATGCTGTCAAAAAAAGAAATGAAATACTTGAATCGTTTGAGTAACAAACATGAGCATACCTTCCTATTTGAGTGCAAGTATTCAGAATCTTAAGCGTGGGAAATGAATTGGGGAATTCTAAACCATATTTATACATTAAAATTCGTTTTATGCGTTTATATATATACATATATATATGCATACAGGCGAATTTTCTTAAGTCTACTTTGGAATAGATTTGAGATATATATATATATATATATAAATATATATTGTGTACATATGTGTTAAGTCTATGTCCCCTTGTGCTTGTCTAAATCGATCATCCAGAGACCATTCATGAGTTTTTTTGTATTTCAAAAAGAAAAGAAAAAAATACCTGTGTTATATACATTATAGGAAGTTATAATCTTATTACGGTTTTGCTTTCATTAAAGCATTCCCACCGAAATAATTCGGTTATACATTATTAGATCACAATAAAAATATCAATGAAGTTATTTAGCAAACCGCCTTTGAATATTGACCCATACGCAATTCGTGGCAATGAATTCTCCTATCACTATTCTAATGTATCAAATATTTTAATATGTTTGTATTTTTGTTAGTATTAAGTGGATCGGTATTGGAGTTTCACTCATTGGATGTTGACAACCACTTAGGCTTTCATTCGGACACATTTCAATAGCAGCATTTGTTGGAGTACATACATACTTATATTGTGTACTTATTATACAAATTGGGCAAACATTAGATTGGTGATAATATTCCAAAAAAAACAGATGTCTAGTGTTCGATAATTTTATCATTGTATCTATTTAGAAGAATTTGCGTCGTATTTTAAAATGTAGCGTTGAGGTATTAATGAAGTCAGTTAATGTAAAAATGTATACAAAAATATTGAACTGTAATTATCGCATTCAATAGAACGAAATCCTCTTTCTACGTTCATAGACTGTTTATCGATGACTAAAGCATCAATATTTTTTTAAATTTGTTAAAAGCGGAAACAAAATATGTTCATGGTTGAAAGGTCACTGAGTCAGAGTCACTGTTTTCCAAGGACAGATTGGTGAACATGTTCGTAACAATAAGAAACAATTTCAGAATCCATATTTACGATGTCTATGTCTGTCAGTAATGAAAGCCATCTCTGAATCTTTCTTTAATCCCTTCAACCTGATTCCCCTTATTTCCACACGTTATGTGCTTCTGAGACAAATAGCCGGAGCAAAGCAGAGAAAACGTGACAATTGTGTTAAATTACAACTTGCGGTACCAAAGAACAGAGTTCAGTGTGTTGTAGAGGTAACTATGTATGTGTAAATATATGTATGTTTATGTGCTGGTAGGTTGGTAGTGGTATATCATATATCATCACAGTTAGAGTCTATTGTAGATGTTGAAAAAGTGAAAAATAAACAAATATTTAATAATAATAGCATTATTATTACCACATACATATGTATGTGCAGCGTTCAACTGTTATCCGTGTACGAGTAGTTTTATCAAAGTCCTACAGCTAATAAATGATAAAGATTTCATTATATTTTAAATTAATTACTGTTACAGGTTAAATCCAGTCCCAAAATAAATAGGATATACTATCATATACATACATACATATGTACATATGTAAGTTTTCACAAAACCCAAGTGAGCATACATACATATGTGAAACATCATGGACACAAAACCCACAAATATGTAGTTAAGAAGATACTATACAGGCGAAAACTTATCACATACATACAAAAGCGTACTAGAAATTGTTAAAAATAAGTATTTGAAAATAAATATTTTAAATTCGGCTCTCGATTCATTCAATAACTGACATCGAAATGACAGTCGCGACAACTACTAAAAGTTTCAGTTTAGTTTCAGCCAGTTTTTATGCCTGGAATGCACAGCAGAGCACATCACATTAGTGCACTGTACTCGTACTGTACTGTACATAGAAATCGGTAAAAATCGATCACCAATTGGTGGGGCGCCTAAGTACTCGGTTTCCCTGCACTACAGAGTGCACTTATTTGGCTTCGTCAGAATAAAATCAAAGAATCGTAGAATGCATAAATTCATTTGAAATTTCGAGCTAGTCTTGTGAAAAACCGTCTCTGTCTGCGTGCTCAAAATGTATTGGAGCGGTGCCGCAATATGTACATTTTTGTTTATTACTCACACCTCAGGGGTACCCCCCGTAATAAGAGTCGGTTGGTAATAATCTCCAATGGTCGCAATCAAAGTTTCTTCTATTACTTGCTAAATATTTCTTAAGGTGCTGTATTTCCAAAACATACGGGAAAACACAACTCGGAACTGGCCTTTAGATATGCGGTTCATAGATTAAATCGGGACAAGAGTCTTTTGCCAGAAACTAAAATTGTCTACGATATTGAATACGTCAGTCGATTTGATTCGTTTGAGACAGTACAAAAAGGTATGTTCAGTACCATCCCTACCCAGAGAAGAGATCCTTGGGTAATTCAGTGTTTCTTTATGTTCATCCAATCTTCTACAGTTTGCAGACTTGTGCAGGTTGGTGTTCAGGCTATTTTTAGTCCAACCGACTCTGTTTTGGCAACTCATATAAATTCTATATGTGACGCCCTGGATATTCCAGATATAGGTCGTTCCACCCACGACTTTTCCATTAACGTTCATCCATCCCAACAATATGTTAACAATGCTTTCATCGATGTTATACGCTATCTAAATTGGACTAGGTTCGGCATTTTGTATGAAAAAGATTATGGTAAGTTGGTTGTTTTGTATTCAAATTATATGTTCATTTACCTCCATTCTGCCACATTCTGCTCGCCCAATAATAAGATTGTCTACGATTATTTTCTGATAATATGGTTTGTTGACATTTCCTGTTGGCTCTCTGTTTGACGGGATGCTTTTTCTTGCTTCAAAATCACACCTGATTGATATTTGATATATCCGTTTACAGTATATATATTATATTTGTATCTGCAGGAATTATTAATTTACACCAGCTTTCACGCTCCATTCAAGCGGAAGTGCACATGCGAAAAGTATCCCAAGCATCGTACCTGTCTGCACTGAACGAGTTTAAGAACAAAGAGATACATAACATAATAATTGATATAAACTCGGACGGCATTACAGCGTTGTTGAAAAATGTGAGTTAGGTGCTTCCTCAACTTCCTCTAACATTGGGTAATTGGACAATTCATTCCTTTCATGCGAGCTTGTAGATTCTACAACAGCAGATGAATGAGTATAAATACCACTACTTTTTCACAAGTTTCGACCTGGAAACGTTTGATTTGGAAGACTTTAAGTACAATTTTGTGAACATAACATCGTTTCGCCTGGTCGACATCGGTGATGTAGCTGTGAAGGAGATTTTGAAGGATCTCGAGTTCTTTGGTCAGAACATTTTTCACGAATCCGATGCAAACTTGTATTTACGAAAAGCGGTAACAATTGAGGTAAGTTACGCATTAAGTACGCTAACGAGGATATCTCATCAGGTATATAATATATATAATATATATTTACCAACCTTGTCGGGTGCTTCGCAGACGGAGCCGGCACTAATGTTTGATTCGGTTTATGTGTTTGCTATTGACTGCAGACGTTGGAGCAGTCACATACGTTGTATCTATCGAATTTGACATGTGACGATGAAATTCCGTGGAATGGGGGCTTAAGCTTGATTAATTATATAAATGCGGTGCGTATAACACAATATAATGATTCACAGATTGAGCGGCATTCAGTGAATGCTGGAAAATTGAAATATGTAAGAGGATAGATAGATTTACCCTACAGGTTGAATGGAAAGGTCTTACTGGTCCTATTCAATTTAAAGAAGGGCAGCGTGTTCAGTTCAAGTTGGACCTAATAAAACTGAAGCAGCACTCCATTGTTAAAGTTGGAGAGTGGACACCGCAGGGATATCTTAACATAACCGAGCCTTCAATGTTCTTTGATTCCGGATCAATGAATGTCACACTGGTAGTAATAACGATACTGGTCTGTAAATAATTTAATTTGTATATACTTATGTACACCTAATTCTGTTTTTACACGGTAGATTGGTTCCTGAAAAAACCGTGTAAAAAAACCGTGCAAAAAAAGACATTGATCGTATACGCAAAAAAACGAAAGAGAAACAAATATTTACATATTCTCTTTATGCTCTTTCTTGTTTTCGTTTGGTTTCTAGCTGTTTGTGAGCTGTGTGTGTTTTTATATATTTGTGTTGTTATTTTGAACCGTGTTAAATGGAATAAAACCGTGTAAAAAATTTAAAAAATTTTCAAAACCGTGTAAAAACAGAATTAGGTTTACTCGTATGTTCACGGTCTTACTGATGAATCTATGTATACATACATACTATAAGTTAAATTTTAGGAAACGCCATACGTAATGATGCATTATGGGAAAAATTTTACGGGAAATGAAAGATTCTACGGCTTTTGTGTCGATATTTTGGAAACGATTTCACACGAGGTTGGTTTTGATTATATACTAGACCTAGTACCCGATAGAAAGTATGGTGCCAAGGATCCCGAAACCGGAGAATGGAATGGAATGGTTGCACAGCTAATGAAATATGTTCGTTAACACATGAAATTCCATCGCCTGTTTGTTCTCTATTTAACTAACGAATTTTAGAAGGCTGACTTGGCTGTCGGCTCTATGACTATTACATATGCAAGGGAAAGCGTTATTGATTTCACAAAACCGTTTATGAATCTTGGAATCAGCATATTATTTAAGGTATACGAATTTGTTTTCCTGATAAGCATTATCGATTTGATGAACTTGTCGATTTTATTATTAAACTTTGGCAGGTACCCGAATCAGAGCCAACCAGATTGTTCTCTTTTATGAATCCTCTCGCCATAGAAATCTGGATATATGTTTTGATTGCGTATTTTCTTGTGTCCATTAGTATATATATTGTGGGAAAACTTTCTCCTATCGAATGGCACTGTATTCACCCCTGTGACTTGGATAACATTACGATTGGCAATCAGTTTACAATGTCTGACAGCTTTTGGTTCACTATCGGAACGTTAATGCAACAGTCATCAGATATATATCCGAGGGCAACCTCAACACGTATAATAAGCAGCATTTGGGGATTTTTTTCGCTGATTATTGTGGCATCATATACTGCCAATTTGGCCGCATTTTTAACTACCGAACGAATGATAAACCCCATTGAGAACGCCGACGACTTGGCAACTCAGACTGAAATTTCTTACGGCACATTAGAGAGTGGCTCTACGATGACATTTTTTCGGGTAGGATATGTACCTATTTTTCCATATAAGACCGTCACACTAAGACTTCTGATTTAAAAACTGCCCAAAAGAATAGGATTCCATGATTGAAACTTACAAGAAGATGTGGAGAAGCATGGATAACAAGAAGCAATCGGCATTCACCACTACGTATGAAGACGGCATAAGGAGAGTCAATCAGGGCAATTACGCATTTTTAATGGAGTCCACAATGCTTGATTATATTGTACAGCGTGACTGTAACTTGACCCAAATAGGGGGACTGCTGGATACAAAAGGTTTGTAAATTTCACATTCACGACCACAATGCATTCACAATTTTTGCTTTTTTATATCGTTAAGGATATGGCATCGCCACACCTAAGGGTTCGCCATGGCGAGACAAGATATCTTTGGCGATATTAGAGCTCCAGGAGAAGGGAGACATTCAAATGCTATACGACAAGTGGTGGAAAAACACTGATGAGACGTGTACCAGGAGGAGCACCAGCAAACAATCAAAGGCAAATGCATTAGGGCTAGAAAGTATAGGTATGTACATATTTATGATATGCCCCCCTGCCTCCCCTGGGTACGCCCTTGTCTACAATAGTTTTTAGTTTTATTATTGTTATTTATTATATTTCACAGGTGGTGTATTTGTGGTACTTATGGCTGGGATTATTGTCGCAGTTATTGTTGCGTTTTTTGAGTTCTGGTTTAATTTTCAATGCAATGAAAACGCCAAACCACTGCACAAAAATATCTGCCGCCCCGCTGAAGAAGGACATACGGATAGCGAATGTGTTTACATACCACCCAAGCGCTCTTTCTGGATCGAAATGTTTGAGGAACTCCGCTATGCTTCGTGGTGCATGAACAAACCAAAAAAACCAGAGCTTACTCAGATATGTGGCGAATGTCAGTTTAACCATGGAACGATGGATTAGTATTAACCTTTTAATTAAATGAATTACTACGAACGTAATTTATTTAGTATCTGTACTTATACTGATGAATTCAAGAAACCTCGTTTTTATCAGAATTATTATAACTACAATTTGCATAGTTTGATTGATAAATGCGAGACCAAAGCTTCATACCATTGCAAATCGAACGTCCCTAATATTAATACTACAATGGACCCCCAATTTATATGTACAACATGTACGAATGTATTTTAAATAAATGAAACCATTGATTGAAAACCACATAAAAATACATGTATGTACAATGTACATATGTATGGGTGTATATCATATAGCTTATGTAGGAACCATTGATCTGTAAGGGTATTAAAAGCTTCGGAAAGTAGCCTTTCGTTAATTTTAACCCTGTAATAAGAACTGAGTATACATATGTATTGTTTGTATGTCTATACATACACTACCATACATGTGTACATATGTATTCTCCTATTGTAGGTATGTATATTTGGTTATTCATCAATTCACAGTGCGCATGATCTAGCTCATATTAAATGTGAGTATTAGGAACCAAAATAAAGTCTTGCACTTCAAACAACACGGTGGAAAAGTAGAAATAATAGTTGTTATCATTCGTACAAATAAAAAATCAGAAAACCATTTGATCGTGTTGCTTACGCTGAACTAAAGTCAAAGTTCCTGTAAATAAAAAAGTATAAAAACTACGATATACATACAATACATTACATAGCAAGTCAATATATTAACAAGAAATGAGATATAAGTCCTAAGAACATTGCTCTGCTACTGTAATACAAGTTTATTCTGGGTATTCCTTTTCTATTACAAAAGAATAAAACTTTTAGCCGTATTCTATATGTACATACATATGTATATGTACGCATGAACATGTATACTTTTACTTATATACTTCTTCTGCATTCGCAGAATATATTTTAATTTTGACCAGCTGTTTGAAGAATATACAAAGTATACAAAGTATATTCTTCAAACAGCCATGACCGAATATCAGCCGAATCGATAAAGCCGTGTCCGCCGTCTGGCCGTCAGACCATCTGTCCACCTGTCTGTGTTTATGAAAACTAGGCGCAAATTTTGAAGCTTCAATTTGTACAGACAATTATTTTTACTGCAAGATGTATAAACATATATTCATCAGTCGGAACTGAATCACACCCTGTATCATATAGTTCCCAAAGTACGATAGGTTAGAAAACAGCCGAGAAGTTGTTTCCAATGAATGCAATGAAAATTTAACTAATTATTTTTACCTTTTTCTAGATGAGGACTTCTTAACCATGATTACACGATATCGATTTCTACACCGGCATATAGCCATAGGAGCTCTCTATTTGCTCTTGACGATAACGGTTCTTGGGCTCATCTATGTCCTGTCAATCTTTAACAGCACTGAATTACCATTTATGGTTAAATCTCCATCATTGCCAGTGCAGAGTTCTAAAAATCAGCAAAAGTCTATTATAAATATTGATGATAAAGAAAATAAGCGTGGCTCTAGTAACGGCCAAACAACACCACTCCTTCCGCTTACCAGTCACGAAACTAGTGATGATGATCAGCAACATATATATATCGACGATGTTTATAAGCCGGAAAAAACGGTTAGGTCGTTTAAGTCGCAATACTTTTCTACTCGTACGTCTAAATTCACAGTAAATGGGGGACAGAGGCATCATGAACCGTCCCAATTAACCTTAGAATTAGGTTCCGGAACACCAACACGTATTGATAAATTTAATGAGCTCGACAGATCAAGAGACACGTACGTTGATAACGAAGAAGCAAGTGGCAGCGGTACTGATGATACAGATATAAACGCTTCTTTTGATTTAGACACAAAAAAGTTCATAAAACGCATAAACCTTCGATTATTGAAAAAAGATGCGTCAAATATGACCGCGGGAAGGGCAAAGGGAAAAGAACACGACAGTCTCCGTCTTTTTAAACAGAGATCGCACAATGGCACGATGCCCAAAAAGGGATCATATAATAATAAAAAACAAATTAAATTGCCAACTAAACAAATGGATCTTGGGAACACCAAGCCACTGGGACGCTCATTGATCAGGGATGACCGAAAACAGGAACGTCGCATCATCAGCAACGAGAAGGAGAGTGCAGATCGATCCCGAAAGCTTTTATTGTGTGAAAAAGAAACTGAATCTGGAATTGGAGTGGAAAACGAGCTATGCCGAATGCTATTTAAAGAATCCTGAATTATTGTATGTGCTTGTATATGAGCCCATTCGACTGTAAGACGCCGATACTGTAGTTTAGATTGAAATCACGATAAAATATTTAGTCAAGGCAAATAAAGATAACTGAGGGTTGAGATCTTGGGAATGAAATGACTTTTGTATTTTAAAAATAAACTTTTGGCGGGTTGAATATTGTTGTGAGCCGGAATCGGAATAGGCTATTTGCTATTTTCCATGACTAATGGTCATTATCAATACTACCCTAGCTCCAGGGCAACCTTCTTATGTTCGTCAGGTGGATTCAGTGTCAGAGGCAGAGTTGAAGATAATATATCAATAGGAGATAGAGCGGCAGTTACGGAACCTCCAATCCACCTCATCCTACTTGGTAAGAACCACAAAGGCAAAAAAAAGAGGAGACACGATTTGTATTGCGGACTAGTGTTTTTCGCATATTGTACCTTCAGGTGGAATATAAAAGCATGAACATTAGGGTGGACTATTTTTTTTTAATTCCTGTATTTTTAATTGATGACTTCATAAAAATAAAAAAGGGCTTACAAAATATCAAGCTTCTATCACTTCCTCTTGAGAATCCGCATGAAGATAGTTTGAAATGTCATACTCCAAAACACGTTTATTTTTCCAACTGAATTTTTGTTGTGCTTCTTCGATTCCAAATTCGTCTGCTTCTCGCTAAAAAAATAAGGCCTGCTTATGGTACAAACGACAGGAAACCAACATAATCATAAATAATAATAGAATAAGATTCGTCGAGAGTGCGAACAAGTTTGCAAAGATATGCAATGTGTTCAAGGAGATAGATCTTTGATGGCTATTTATTTTGACGGTCGTAAAGATAAAACTTTATTTATAAACTGTTTTGGAACTATTTTAGTTCGAAGAATTATCACTAAAGAAGTTATCTTATTAGTATCTGAGCCGGGCTTAGAATATATCGGTCATCTTTCAATTGATTCGGGAAAAGCAGCCGAAATAATAAATAAATAATAATAATATTAATAATAATAATAAAAACGAGGGGGAACGTTGTGAGTTGCTGCTGCGACCGCTACTCTACATTTATACCCGATACATAGTCAGTATGGCTACATTAAACGAAAAAGAGTGCGTGCGAGAGAGACAGAAAATCAGTCAGAACGTGTCGACGAGCGCTGCGTAGCCACTGCAAATTGATTTGTTACTTTTGGCTATAATAATAGTCCGATCTGATTCGGATTCTGCAGTCTAGAGGATATGGTCATTCCCTACGATTCTGCGGTTTTGGTTTTCTCGTATCTTTAAAATTGTGGATGCCACGGATTTTCGTCCTTTGTGGGGACGGAAGTGGGCGGGGCGATGTTTTGAAATATACTTGTAACAGTGACATATCACAGAAGGCTGGATACAAAATGTCGTTGCTCTAGCTTTTATAGTCTTTGAGCACTAGGCGCTGATAGGGACGGACAGACGGACGGACGGACGGACGGACAGACAGACATGGCTCAATCGACTCGGCTATTGATGCTGATCAAGAATATATATACTTTATGGGGTCGGAAAAGCTTCTTTCTGGGGGTTACACACATCCAATTTCCCCACAAATCTAATATACGCCTATACTCTTTTTGAGTACCGGGTATAAAAATACATGAAGAACATTTTTATTGGCATTTCTTTTTGAGGTAAATCAGAAGTGCCAAGATCGGAAATTTCGTTCCTATGATACATATATTCTCAGAAAACTATTCCATAGTTGATACGCTTTGATGTGGCATGCGCTTAATTAATAAGTAGTCTTAATGTATCAATAAAATTCTGCGATTATGCGATTATAATAAAAGCGGTAGGCATTGCATTCATCATACGGCAGCATGAGTCGTCGGGTCGGCTATTCCTACTCATATTTTTAACAGGAAGTCAGAGAAAAGCATCTGCCTTTTTGTTTTAGGTTATATAGATTATTATTGTTTTGAACAGATTTTTAAGTCCAGGCAGCACTTCCGACCCCAGAGAGTACTTACATATGTACATATTCTTAATCGCAAGTAACATCCAATTCGATATACATAGCTACTTTTGCTCTTTCAAATCTTTGATGAACATATTTTTTTGTCAGAAATTGCAGTTTCTTCGGTTTTCATATAGTGCAGCCAAATTAGAACAAAATCATTATATCATACACATAGCTCCCATAGAAACGATCCGATCAGTCGGAAAATAAACAGATTATTGGATTTAAGTAGATAAGTAAACTTTTACAGCAAGGGTATATGTGTGTATGTATTGGTATTTACATATGTATGTTTTCCAAGCCGAGTTTGGCTGATCTGATTTTTATATAAAATACCAAATGGCATGTTATACGGGTACAACATATGTATGTATGTACATTCCCCTACTAACAAACGTCCGCTCATTATGTCTTTGTATGGACAAGCACATGGACATGGACAGGTACTAGTCCATATATACTATAATACATTCTTTGAAATTATAGTGACAGACCAGAGCGATCCGGGGGCTGTAATGTCGCTGATACTCTTATGCCCCAAATGGGTCAGTAAATTGCCTTGCATCGGTTTGTAGAGTAGGGGTTGCGCTGGGCATCAAAATCGAGCTCAGACTGTGCCCCTATACGCTACACTCGCACATATATGTATTTTAATGTGACTGATGCTAGAACCCTCTTCTTAAATCATTATTAAATTAAATTGTATGTAAAAATGACAACGCAGCCAGACTCGCTCAAAATCTGAGCTTCGTTTAAATTGGGTGCCATGCTCGTAACCATCCATCCATCTCTGCCTGAGGCTGAGGCACAAACCAGCACATCGTTCAGATAGTCAGTTGGATGCAAGCAAGTGATCTGTTAGGGTGTCGTGGGTGCACGAAACGTGAACGGACCTACGAATAAAGATAAACACACATATAATCAAAAAGTGCCTTTTTGTAGTCCTTCTCTCACTATATTATCTCGTCTATAGTTCGGATATTTAGTCACGTGTTCGCAGATCTAAAAATATATTTCTTGGGAGGAGGAGTCCTTCCTGATCGATAACGAAATGTACACCAATTGCGAAAGCGATGGTGATGGGGGAGGAGATCGACGAAAGCACGAGGCTATTGAGATGTGTAAAGACCTCGCTGCAACTTCAGAGTCGAACACCCCAGCAAATGCAACTACATCCAATCAGCAGCAGGTAAGTCATTCATACACAGAAAACTTTATTGCAATGGGATCAGAATAAATTTTTAAATTTAAAAAGTCGTTTAAATAGTTCACACACACTGCGATGCTATGTATATTAAATTAGTTCGCTTGCTATATATACCTTTTTATTTTTTAAAACTTTGTATTTTGTGTTTCCAAGTATGATTTTATTATGTTAATGCATACATCTGTACTCTGTACTAACTCTATGGGGTTGGGTTAGAGCCTAAGAGAACAAAGTACATTGAAAATAGCTACAAGTGGGGAAAAAAGGGAAGTGTAATGGTTGTAATGGAAATGTTACCTTTAAAATTTCAGCTAGTTAAACTTGATCAACTACCGGAGCGAGGATCATGGTCTTCAAAGCTTGACTTCATTCTCTCAGTGGTTGGACTAGCGATCGGCTTGGGAAACGTTTGGCGATTTCCTTATTTGTGCTATAAAAATGGAGGCGGCGCTTTCATACTGCCCTACTTCTTGACGTTGTTTTTAGCCGGTATCCCGATGTTCTTTATGGAGTTGGCTCTTGGACAAATGTTGACTATTGGTGGACTGGGAGTGTTCAAAATCGCGCCTATTTTTAAAGGTATGAGGAAATTCTTTTGACTTGCATTTTTCCTATTTCCGGATCTATAAATCATACAATATTCATTATTGTGCACTGGTATATACCCATCCTCATGCAGGCACTGTCTTTGGACAACATTTAAATGACCCAATAAAGGTGATTTGCAAAAAAAATTTACGATAAGCGTAAATAAATCATTCGATACGGATGACACGAACAGACTTAAATTTGCCATGATATGATTGACAACGTTGCGATAATGCGTACGAATACCGAGTCTCCAATGTTTTCTTTATTCTAACTATAATAGTGATAGACAGGATAATTCTGTACGTGTTTCGGGCTCCAATTGAGTGATCGGATCGGATTGGATCAGGTTACGGTTACTCTAGCTAAAGATCTGACACTGAAGTCGGACAAACAGGCATGGCTATTGAAAATGAAGAATACATAAATATAGTACATAAATATTGTATACTTTATGGGGCCGAAAACGGGACATAATTACAGATTTTTTTCCACTTCTCTCCCGTGGTCCATTGCTATTGCCTTACTATATAAGGTACTCGTACATTACTATTATACATAATATTATTTATGATAATTATATTTATTTTTGGATTATATTTATTGTTTTTTTATTTAAGGCATAGGATATGCAGCCGCCGTTATGTCTTGTTGGATGAATGTTTACTACATTGTTATTCTGGCTTGGGCGGTATTTTACTTTTTCATGTCAATGAGAGCGGGTGGGTACCTTTTTCACGTACACGATATTTCGAAATACAAGACAAAAATCGTCCATATAAAATAATCCATACCATGTAGATGTACCCTGGAGGACATGCAACAATTGGTGGAACACCGTTAATTGTGTCAATCAATATGAGAGGAACAATTTACACTGTTGGGATAAAGTCATCAATGGTACCGCAAAGAAAATTTGCTCCGTGGCAGCGACCAATATTTCATCGACGGAACTCACAGATCCAGTCAAAGAGTTTTGGGAGTATGTAACAAATTACGTGGTTATTTTTTTTCCACTGTATATCAACGTTCAAAATATTGTTCTTGAAATATCTGAAAATCCCCCACCACCTGGGGATTAAACTTGACGTTAAAAGCACTAACATTCAGTTCTGTTTTGTTCCATGAACCGTTTCAGACGTCGTGCACTTCAAATATCACATGGCATTGAAGAGATCGGCAATATTCGTTGGGAATTGGCCGGAACTTTATTACTTGTTTGGATCCTTTGCTATTTTTGCATTTGGAAGGGAGTGAAATGGACGGGAAAAGTGGTCTACTTTACAGCCCTGTTCCCATATGTCTTGCTCACCGTTTTGTTAGTTCGTGGCATAACCTTACCAGGGGCTCTGGAAGGCATTAAATTCTATATTATTCCAAACTTTTCTAAACTGTCTCAGTCAGAGGTAGGTATACCACGAGATAGGCACGAGCCGATTTTAATGTAAAATGTCTTTAAGGTGTGGATTGATGCAGTGACGCAGATCTTTTTCTCCTACGGGCTTGGCCTTGGTACACTTGTGGCCTTAGGCAGCTATAATAAATTTACGAATAATGTGTATAAGTAAGTGAAAAAAATTTAAAAAGTAAATCAATACCTATCCCCCAGTATTTATTTTTACATCAATGCATTGTAGGGACGCGCTTATCGTCTGCACAGTTAATTCCAGCACGAGTATGTTCGCTGGATTCGTAATATTCTCAGTAATTGGATTTATGGCGCATGAACAACAGCGACCTGTGGCGGAAGTGGCAGCATCAGGTTTGTCATCCTTTTTAGGAATTTTTTTACATACGACTATTCTATTTATTTAACAATAATAAAATAAATATATTTGTATGCTTTAAAAAATTCAACAGGTCCTGGCTTAGCTTTCCTAGTGTACCCGTCGGCAGTTTTACAGCTGCCGGGCTCGCCAATGTGGTCTTGCCTCTTTTTCTTCATGCTTTTACTTATCGGTTTGGATTCTCAGTTCTGTACAATGGAGGGCTTCATTACAGCAATTATCGACGAATGGCCACAGCTGCTGCGAAAACGCAAAGAAATTTTTATTGCCATTGTGTGCGCACTGAGCTATTTAGTGGGCTTAACCTGTATAACGCAGGTAAGTTTTTTGATCAGGCAGTACGTCTACTTAAATACCTACTTGTTGTTTCGCTTTGTTCTGTTTTATTAGGGAGGCATGTATATTTTCCAAATATTAGATTCGTATGCAGTTAGCGGTTTTTGCTTGCTGTGGCTTATATTCTTTGAGTGCGTCTCAATATCCTGGTGCTATGGAGTCGATCGATTTTATGATGGTATTAAGGATATGATTGGATATTATCCCACAGTTTGGTGGAAGTTCTGCTGGTGCGTTACGACCCCGGCTATATGTTTGGTAAATATTACATCCATTAATAAGTAACGGTAACGGTAAAGCGATATAGTAATTAATTGTTCCTTTCCTTCCGACAGGGTGTCTTTTTCTTTAACATCGTCCAATGGACTCCTATAAAATACCTGGACTACAACTATCCTTGGTGGGCTCATGCATTTGGTTGGTTTACTGCGTTGTCATCTATGCTGTATATACCAGTATACATGTTCTGGTTGTGGAAACGAACACCTGGCGACTTGTGCGAGGTAAACAAAAATGAAACTGTACAAAATTTTTTTGAGCATCATCACACAAGCACACTTTTGTAAACAAATATTTTTACAGAAAATCCGCGCGATAGTACGAATCGACGAGGACATACCACGGTTACGCGAGAAAATGCAGAGAGAGGCTATTGCTAAGGAGATTGAATTTAATTCATTATAGACATAGTTAAGTTACCTCCTTAAGTATTAAGGCACTCTTCGTTGATACTATTGTAATCGAATCGTTGTTTTCGCTGCGGACCTACTCTCCTTATCTGGGGCTGGAGTTACACTATGAACTGGGCCGTTGCCGTTACTATGTCATGCTATAATTACTCCCACGATGGTGTAACTTTAAAATAGTTTAGAGAATACATATAATATTAAGCCGATCCGAGTTCTAAAATGACTTTTAGTGTGTTTCGTGTGGTACTTACTCATAAGTAGAAAGCTGAATTTCGAATTCTAAGAAAATTCAAATACTGAATATTCTTGCTCTGAAGCACTCACGTACAATGCCTTACGACATATGTATCAAATATCAAAACTAAGTTAATCGACAGATCACCGTTTCACAACATTTTCATAAGGAATAAATTGATTTTTTGTCTGTCGCGGTGAAAGTTCTCATCTGTTAGTGTAGGTGGCCTACACTGATGTAATAAGTATCCCCATAGAAATATGAATGCTAAATAATTCCGACATTAACAGAACAGAACAGTAAAGGCTTTATGCTTTTAGATGAGATGTACCTTACACTTGTTTTACAATACAGATGCAGATACACAGGTGAAACAGCCAATGTCGAAATCAGTGTCATCCTTAGACTTTATTAATATTGTTAATTTAATTTAAAATTACTCATACCGTACAAGTAAGGGTACGAGTATTTAGCAATAGAACAATGTTAATGGGATAGCAGACAAGAAAACACATTCATGTATAATATGTCGATACCTACACCTACAAAAACATACAATACATACGAATGCCTTGGAAGTCCTTTAAATATTGTTGTGTAATTAACCTTAAAAATAGCTATAAGTTGCTTGTCGTGTCAAATAAATATAATATCAACTTAATTGAATACACAAATACGTACATTATCAATTGGGAAGAATGGTCTCTGCATAGTTACAGACAGCCCAAATGTATAAGATAACGCTATGGATCCCCCGCATAGTTAAAACTCGGCTGACGAGTATGTATCCAGTATGTAAGTATGTATGGTTCATGCTTACATATCTTAACAAATAGCAAACCATCAGCGTTATGTACAACACTTACATATGTTGTATACATATGGTATACACCATTATACACCAATGGACTTTAAAATAGAAATATTTTACAAGAGGGGAGACGAATGTCAACATTTGCAGACTGGTAAGTAGCATGAATGAAAAGTCCTCATGGTTATTTGAATGAAAAATTCTATAGCAACATAACCCAGCCGAGGGCTGATCTAAATGTACCGATGCCATCCATGAATTGTACATAAATATGTATAAGTATGTATATTTTTTTCGAATTCTTGTTGAATTTACTTATTAACGACAAGGTATTGTAATTTCTGTCTGAACACCTGCCCTGAATCTTTTAATCTCTACACTTTTTAACTATTTCCGATTGGAAACAGAAAATCAGCTGTTGCATTTCAATTGATCGTGGTTTTTTTTAGTAAATGTTTTTTTTTTTAATCGCTTACCGACTAGACCTATGTATGTATGTACAATAGGTATGTGTATTAAACATTATTCAGACGCTATGTTATATACCATATGAGCTCGAAACGCATCTGCCACTACGTTGTTACCAGTGGCTGGTCAGTCAGCAGAACTATAAGTGAGTGTCATATCCATAAGCTTAAGTAATAAGTATACGCTGATGAAAAGATGTAGGTTGGTGTATTCACTAAATGGAAAGCATATATGTTTGTACATACATATGTACATATGTACAAAACGTGCTTGTGTGCGTGTCTGAATCTCCAATCTCTTTTACGAGTATCTGTGTTTGCTGGCTCGTGTGGGTGTGTAAGTGCCAAGTCTGTTTATACTGTTGTTGAGTAAGCATTTGCTATCGGGAATTTTAGTCGACTAAGTGTTGACGCCCGAGCCGAACCAGCCGTAGCCGTACCATCCGAACAGGTTCCGCCGCCGCGACGTGCATTTGTTGATAAATGTGAAAGAGACAAAAATATGTACAAACTTTTGATAAACTGTGATCATTCATCATTTATTTACTTATACTAAAACAACAGTTTTCTGTGTTGTTTTCCTGAATACATATGTACATATGTACATACATCCGAAATATCAACTCTTGAAACTGGAAGAAAACAGATGCTCTAGCAACGTACAGATGACGTGTGGAATGCGTGTTCTCGTAAATATGTATATATATATGTACTTATATATACATAAATATGTATATGTGTGAATTTACATACTTAGAATTGATCAAATTTATGTCATTTTAAAATGAGGCTCACCATGTATATTGCGAGAGAGTAGACGTATCATTATCATACACAGCAACTTGATGGCCATGTGGAAGAAACATGATAATAGAGAGTAAACCAAATTTTCCGGCCAAATACCAAAAAGCACCAAAAAGGTGTAATCTGTATAAATGCGTTACCGTTTCTCGGGATACAAAAAATGGCTTTGAATGTCGTCACATGAGACGGATACACCTATGTCGGGACAAGTCGACCTGTTCTAGATGGATTCTTTGCCACTGTTATTTTTGTCATACCAAAAATTTAATAAGTGCCAAACGGCAAAGGGCGGCATATACCTTAATATCAGCATCGAGTACAAATCAGATTCGATCCCAGCTTGCTATTGTACATACATTTCCCACTACATTTCTAAAGTATTCGTTATACAATTTAACACAGGTATGGTTAGTCATTCTATTCCTATTGCCATTCCTGGTTCTTCAAGCCAATGGTCAAGGTATTTTTGGGCCAATGTCAAAATCAAATGTTAACGTTAATGTTAACGACAATCCCCATACGCTGCAAGAGTTCAGGCAACAAGATAGCGTGGAAATTGGCTATGACTATACGAGCATGCAATTTCAAAGTTCAAACGGTAGAGCTCAGAGCCGGCAAACCAATCAACAACTACAAAAAACAACTCAAACCAAAATTAAAAACATTAAAAATAACATAAATAATATATATACTCAACAAAATAATATACAAAGCAGAGGAGGAGAGTCGTCACTTAATGCAAGTTCAAATAAATATAGTCTGATTATTCTAAGCCACCCAGAGACCCAGTCGATCCACGTAAATAATTCAGCAATGGAAGTTAAAAAGAACAACAGTATTCCAATTCAAAATATCCGTAAAAGATACATAAGAAATACCGAGGAGGAAGCGGAGGCTCACAATTATAAACAAAATTATAATTACAAGCCACTGAACGGGAACCGGATTGATGAATCGAAACTTAAGCGACTGGTAATGAATGGTCTTGGATTGAAGAAGATACCAGATATGAGAAAGGTATGAATATTTGTTATTTACATATGTATTAATGCCTCTGATGTGCACTTGACCATCGTACGTGTAATCGTGCAAATAAACAAATGATTCAGCATGTACGAGTATGTATGTATTTAAAAATCTATTTAATTGAATTTTTGTATTTATAGGTGAACATAAGCCAAGTAGAATACTCAAGAAAATACGTTGAATACTTAGACCGCCTTAGAACCAGTCATGGAAGAGGAGTCAGTTATTTAAGTGACGAATCTGGAGAGTCGTCTCGAACGGATTTACACATATTAAGCATTGTAACTAATAGTTTTAACGACATAAGTGAGAAACGATGGCGTCATAAGCGATCTGTCAAAAACGGATTAAGACAAACAAAGAGAGGAAAATCGAATGAAAACATCCAATTTGACCCAAGGGATAAGACCAATATTCTCTTGCACTTTCCCCTGAAAAACGTAAATGATGCAAACTTTCACCATGATAAAATTGACGAGGCTAATGTAAGGCTAATGCTGCTCTATAGTTCAGCCCTTGCAACCAATAGTAGACAACGGCAAGCAACTGGCAAAAGAAAATTCAATCGAAATTTCGGTAGTGACGATAAGAACAACAAGAATTGTAATGCCGGCCATGTCATTGACTTTAACCCAGAGCAGCGTAACGAATCGAAGAGTCGAGGGCGTGTCCATAGCCGCAAATTGAATCTCAAAGTATATCAGCTTCTTTCTTCAAACAGACGAAGGTTACTTGCGTCCCGCAAAATTGAGTTCGAAAACATGCATTACGAGGAAACCCGCACCCAGTGGCTGGAATTTGATGTGACCAAAGCAGTTCGCGGTTGGTTAAACAAAACTCATGAAAATTTGGGAATAGAGATTCAATGCGATAGATGTAGGAGTATAGGAGCTCGCATATTAAGCGATGTCAGCTCGTCGACACCATTTAAATCTGCATCTGCCAAGTCAGCAGCTACGGACAGTGACCGGTTTCATCTTATGCCAGTCCTAAATATCATCGGTCACGGGGACATGCAAAGTCATCGTGAAGGTGACCTCGGGGTCGGAGTGCAGCATTTTGTGCTGACTAATAATAGAAGCGATAATTATTTTCATCATCGTTCGGACCAGGATATGGGTTGGCGTAGGGAAAAGTGGAATAATAGTTGCTATAAGGTGCACCAACGATGCTGTAGACATCAGTTAGATGTGGTCTTCAAGGAAATTAAGGGCTTTGAGTTCATATTACAACCAAAAATCTTTGATGCTGGTTACTGCCATGGCCGCTGTCCACCGCGCCACAACCCTGCCCATCACCATGCACTCTTGCAAAGTCTTATATGGCAACAAGATAGCAGTCGAGCGCCTCGTCCCTGCTGTGCCCCCTCAAAGCTTGAAGTCCTAGAAATATTGCATGTGGACGAAGAGCACACCGATAAGCTAAAGATTTCAACATGGAGTGACATGCAAGTTCTGGAATGTGCCTGTTCATAAATCAATTAAAATCTATTGAGACGTAAATTATCAATTTTTTAAAATTTGTTTTGGTAACTTATATGTTTTCCAATCAATAACTTTTTTGCAGCATTCAAATATATTAAAAAACAAACCATTTATGGTAATAGCTTAAAAAAATGTTTTAACTTAAGTTCAAACACCGTCCATGAGAGTAAGTACACAATTGTATTATTTTGATTTTCCATAAAAAGGACAGAGTAGTTGGTGTTCTTTTCGAGTTCCTGTTAAAAACCACCCTTAGGTTAAGTAAGTATAATACATTTCCCTCCAATATTTCTGTTATAAACGAAGGAGCCACTCCCCAGAGTTAAATCTAGGCTTCCTGCAAGAATACTAAGATAACTGCAGTTTCTACCAAAAGCAGATACTGCTTTTAATGGATTTGCATTATTTTTTAAAAATTATTTTATACAATTTTTTTCTTTTAATTCTAAACAATTTCTACAACTATTCTGTAAGTTGAGTACACTGAATGACTCGATGCCGTAGGCTCGAAAGAAGAAGACCACTCCTGGTTGGGAGAACACAACGAGAGCTGGAACAGAGCCTACTTGATAGCATTTTCATTTATGTGCCTCAAAAAAATTTGTGACCGGCACAACATAGGCGGCACATTGGTTACAACCATTGAGACAACCATAATATACTCTTAAACTCAATCAATAGGCATTTATAATTTTTTGAATCAATGAAATCAGGTTGGCTTGATGCAGAGGAAACAACCCAATAGTTCCAACATTAACTTCTTGACAATGTGTATTTTATTGCGAATCTTTTTATAATCAAATATAAGTGATAAGGACTACCAATTACTCAAAAAATCGAAGCCTTGCGGAATTTGCACTGCTGGGGATAAAAGTTTAGCATTTTCTTCTTGAAAGAGCTCTTTGGATTCATTTTCATCAGACAAATCTGACAAGATACTATTTTTTGAGCCAAAATTGGACAAGAGTTTTGATTTTTCATCTGTATTAAAGCTACATCTTCCGTCATCATATCCTTTCTCAATTAGTCGATCGTATTCATGCAAGAATGTCACTCTCCTACTTTTATTAATTTCTTCTGCAATACTGAGATCAGTTGTTTGCTGAGCGTGTATCAATTCCTTTTCGACTTTTAAAAGGACGATTTGATTGCACAAATCTGTGGGATCAGAATCTGTATCAGCATTATCACTAAAAGCCGATGGGATATTTATTTGTGATTTGGTTCGATAGCTAAATGGGAACGAATGCTCATCGCGGTAGTCACGGGTATTTTCATCGTGTAAAACTTTCAGACCCACGTTTTGATAAATAAAGGTGTGCAGGTTTTTACCGTTAAAGTTATATATAACGTCGTTCATATGCCAGTGATGTTGGTCGCTTTTAGATATATTTTCTTTAGTTTGAGTTCCCAATTTCGGACTGTCGATTTTATCTTTCGGTGAACATTCCGGCTTAGTCTTATTGAAGTACTTAATATATATTTCAGGTTTTATAAAATGATTGTTGACAATATTTTCCTGTTCTGACAAAGTTAACCCAAGCCATGCATCTGGGCTATAAGCAGATTTCGCCTGACTTATATCGCGGGTAATCTTTTCAGCCAGAGGACTTAGTTTGGAAAAATAAGACTGGATTCCTTGTAGCATAGCCATATTTTAAGTCTAAAAAAATATCAAAATATTATTATTTTTTTTATATTAATTTCAAATGTTTCTGTGTTGTTTACACAATAAATAAACATATGTATTTATGTACATGCAGTCTATCGCAAACGTATTTGCTGCAAGCCATTCATTGTAAAAACCTTGATTTGCATTCCTTTTAGCAGTTTTTGAAGTTGTATTCATACATATGTACATATGTATATAAATACATACATATGTCTTAGATCTGTTAACGAGGTCCACTTTAAATGCGTTCTGTAAAACAGGGAGCAATCCCATTTAAAGCTGCTTCATCTCGAGACAAAATTAACACGATCAAATATAATGCACGAGCACTTTTCTGAACACATTTTTTCTTCATCTCAATTCGTAATCAACACAATTATATGTACATAAATACAACGAATAGCTTGCATCGAATGCTGTTGTGGTATAATGTACATATTATGAAGACTAAAATTCTCAGAAACATCCATACCTACATATGTATGCCGGCACGCCTCACACGTATATGTAAATTAGAAATGTAAAAAAAACAAAACAAATATGTGTATCAGGGCTGGGAGAAAATCGATAGCGATGGTTGAAAATTAGCCACATTACATGAATTTCTTGATTCCAAAGAATGTTTGGAAAGTAATTCGTACCTTTGGTCACAGAGCAAACGGAACGGTGGGAATTTAAAAAAAAAAGAAAAAAATACAACAGATACAATACAAAATGGAGAGAGCTGAAATTGGTGGTAATAAGTAAACTTATATAGGCTCTGCACACTGAGCACATCCCGGGGGAACGGTGGGATTTTTTGTCAGATGTGAAACCCCGATTCACACTGGCACCATCCACCATCTACCATCCGTCAAAAAGCAGCTGATGGGCATAAAATTTAAAAAGCTTTGGTCTTAATTGTGAAATTTTCACAATTTTAAATAAGTAAATTGGCTATATTATTGAATAAAATAAACAATCCATACATGTACAATAAACGTTACCCTTTGGACTCCCTTAAAAATTTCAGCAGCTCTGTTTGGAAGTTAATTTGGCCTTGGCTGCTCGCAATTTGCTGGAGTATCTCTCGCTTTGTTTCCTGGTGCTCATCCTATAGTTTCTGCTGCTTCTTCTGGACTTTGCTTCTGCAGCAAATACATACATATGTACATATGTTTACTTATTACCACCAATTTCAGGTCTCTCCATTTTGTATTGTGTCTGTTGTATTTTTTTCTTTTTTTAGTCTTCAACGATTTGATGGTTATTCCTGTTGGAATAACTGAGACATTTTCGGAACGGCAAAACCTTATGGATCCCCGAAATGGATGGTGGATGGTCGTCAGCCTCTGCACACTGAGCATACTCCAAGTGAACGGTCGGAAATTTTGACAGATGTAAAACACCGATTCACACTGGTACCATTCACCAACGGTGGACCACCATCCGTCAAAAAGCAGCTGATGAGCATAAAATAACAAAGTTTTGGTCTGAATTGTGATATTTCAACAATTTAAAATGCTCTCTCCACTGAGAAATTTTTGGAACGGCGAAACCTTACGGACCATCCCAGAAATGGGTGAAGGATGGCAGTTATTTCAAATAACTGAATAGGCTGAGAGAGAAGGAATAAGTGAGCGCGTGGAATGGATCGCGTAGCCAGTTAGGGAGCCGGTTAAGTCTGCTCCATCCAGGTTACGTTAAAGGATACTGTCGCCTAAGGTTTTTACGGATTTGAATATTTATATTTTTATTTATTTACTTATATTACATATATCATAAATAAATACCGACACCTTATATAGGACAACAACATCCATCCGTTCGCCATCACTGGTGCCCTGACGGACCTGGGGCTTGATTCCCGGACGGTGAGCCTTATCGATCAGATGCCCCAATGCAAGACCGTTGAGACCACACTGAGGACGTCAACGTCCTCTAGGTTTGTTAGCAGAGGCACGCCGCAGGGTGGAGTTCTCTCGCCCCTTCTATGGAACGTAGCAGTAAACCGACTGCTGCGGGAGATAGAGAGGCGTTCGCAGATGATGTTGCATTCTCTGGGCAGATAAATGGGGTCTAGGTGTTAGCCCGTCGAAACCGGAACTAGCGCTCTTCACTGGAAGTACAAGAAGCTTGGGAAACTTGTCTTAACAAACCCATCCGAGTTCAACGCATGGCTGAGCTATGCATAACTGGCGGGCAACGCACTACCCCAGGCGAAGCCCTGGCACTGGCCAACTGGCCAGCCAGGGCACTACACCTCTCCTTGGAGAGAGGGAGCGGGTATGGGTGCCGTTTGGCTCGTGCAGGCTTCTAACGCTCAAAATTTTAGAGCGAAATCCAAACAAGCGATGGGATCAAACCATCAGCTGCAGATACCGGCAAATACACGCCTCCAGACTGTCAATCATTCACAATGACTTCTGCAGAAGTTGTCTGGATGAGAAAGACGAGGAGTCGGTTCTCCACTTCTTCTGCCACTGCTCGGCACTGGAAATCGTAGACTTTGGTTTCTCGGGGTTCCATTTCTCACCAAACCAAAAACAAATTTCTCATCACCAGATGGGACGGCGCTTAAACCGCAATAAAAATACCGATAACGATATGGTGATACTCGTAGTTAACATGCTAGACACCGAATTGGAGTTAAAAGAACTTTATCGTCGTAAGCTCAATAAGCTTAAATGTTGCTCTAGCGCATCAGGCATAACCTTTTTACAGAAAAAATTAAGAATCAGAGGAAGCCGATGGCATTAACAGCTATGCGTTTTGTTGAAGCCAAGTCCGGATCGAGACCCTAGAGAATCAGAGGCGTTGATCAAAGTCGTTGAAGCACCAGTCTCGACGGCAACGAAAGCTTGCAGAGGCTCTCGCCAACCCCCCTAAGTTGTTGATTATAGGTTTTACATAAAGCATAGAAGCTTATGGTTCGGTCTCATATGTTATGAACGAGCGTGAGTATCCTCACACAGATTTGCATCTAATTTCAGCAATACAATCAAGGGGAAACCACTATACATTTACAAATAATCCGTTACTCCGTTGTAAAAAGAAGTCAACGCATATTTCCGAAAAATTTATTATATAACCAGTTAGGGATACATTGCTATGTATATATATTTATTTTCATATATATTTCTCATATAAAGTTAAGGTTCTCGGCATTTATGTCTTGGTTTGGTTACTAATCTGTAAAAAGAGTAAGCCGATTAAAGTCGATTTATGAAATGTACTTTTAAGATATTATATTTTTTCTCGAACACAATACGGATAATTAATAATATATATATTTTCTTTAAGGAGCAACTTACTTAATCTTATACTTTATATTTAAATATTTATATATTTATAGATATATATTTTTATATATAATATAAGTATGTTAAATATATCTTTCTGTTCTGTTTAAATTATTGATTTATATTTATATTTATGTACTTTTCCCGTTTACATTTGTAAAATATTCGTTGTAAATATACTAACCGCCCTCTATTAGAAGTTTAATGTAAAACCTTATATACTGAGTAAAAAAAAATATTTTTTCGCAGTTTGGTGTGTACGTACATATGTATGTATGTATAACCGTTCCGAAAAACTTGAAAATTAATTTTAGCTTGGGCCTAGTAACAAAAAAAATTATATGAAAGGGAACTATTCGAATTTGGGTATAATTAAATTTAAAACATGGAAGACTATCTTGGAAAAGTGTTGCAAAACTAAGTACAAAAAAAAAAATATAACTATCGTCTTAAATCGGTGGCAGTAGGTAATAAATCTGAATTTTGAAAATTATGGGAATTAGAGTTACATTTTCTTCTAGGAGGTAAGCAGGAGCTTGTCTTTGATTACCTAACATAAATTTCCACTTTCTTTACAGCACTCTCAAATCGATTCATTGTCAGTAGCACCCAAAATTCCTAAGACCATATTTTTTTCCAGAGACCATTTTGTCGAAATTATTAACATCTTATAATTGAAACACTCGACTAGCAGTTTATTGGCAAGAGTAGCATAGTATCGGCGTCATATCAGACTGTAAGTCATTCTCCAGCTGTGACAAACAAAGCAGGAATATTTTATTAATAAAATATATATAAAATTTATATTCTAATTTTAAACAGTTAACTGATTAGAACAGTAACAAATACATATTGAAAAGATGACTGAAACTTTAATTTGTTAATGAACCAAAGATAAGATAAATTATATATATTTTCCAATATGAACTTTGCATTTGGCCCAGTCATTTAAAAAAAAAAACAATCAAACTATCCCCCACTATGTTACTTTGATTCTATAGATAATTAATTCTGAAATACTGATCCTTCGTATTTATGGGAACGTACTGTACCTATGTCTTACATTAGTATCATATCTTACGAAGAATATTATTTTAGGGCTATGTAAAATCATAGAAAATGTATATATATATATATATATATGTTAATATATGTATATATTTCACATATCTTGTATGATTTAATAATAAATTAAATTGATCTATTTAAATGTGATGTATTTGTAATAATGTTAAATGTATGTTTTGCGCGTTCAATAAACTTTATTTAGTCTCACTCGTTTGTATCTTTGACCTTTAAAATTTTTTTAAATCAAATATAATAACTTAGAGAAAAACAGCCTCTATTAAGATAATGTGGACTAGATATATGTATTTCTACAATCTTGGGTAATCTTAAAATGTTCATACTTCATGTATGTATAACAAAAGTGTAGTTTTGAAACAGAACAGGAGTCAGAAAATGTAGCTAATGTAACTTGTCTAATATACTGCGCAATAGACACTGTATTATCAATATTAAATATGATTGACTATAAATATATAAGTCTTTTTATTCACATTAATCGTAAGCTTTATATAGGTAGTTGTCTCATGTTGCTCATACATATTATTACATCATATTTATAAATAAATATAATTTGTTATATGATATTTGTGTCTGACATTATCTATGTTTGCATATGTGCTGGTCTTAATATTTATGCCTATTTATCAGTCAACTTATTTTGTATTACTTCTTTTCTGTAAACTAGTGTCGTACATTCAGTGTTTAGACCCAATTTAATTTTGAAATTTTGTTTTTATAAATTTGTATTTTTTTTTAATGCGAGAATTACCATTATCGCTTCTAATTTGTGTTCTACATATGTATGTATGTATTTATGTATATGTCGTTTAAAAATGTTACTAGAATATGATAACCATCAAAATCTATTATTTAAATCGTTTTGAAACAAATTTGAAAATGTATTCTGTTTAAAACATATATATTGCAATACAAAAATATGACCTTATCATTTTTTTTAAAGAGAGAATATAACATGCAATAAGGGAAAAGCGTGAACATGGTTTTACAACAGCATACTAGTACCACTTTACCGTTCATTGAAATGTTAACTAAACCGCTGTGCAGAATTGCAAGGGACGAAAAGCAATCTGACATTCCAAGTGATGGAAAACGAAAAAATTTAAATAAAATATTTTTTGTGTAAGTAAGTGCTAGCAACGCAGATAATAAATGTATTGTAAAGGAAACTGCCAATGGTAGAACATTTTGTTCGATAGAAAAAAAATTCTGAAATTAAGGCATTGCAGATCGAACAATAGTTCTGATGATTAAGGTTGGTGATATGGTAGCGAATGTATGCAGAAAATACAAGATTTAGAAGAAACAAAATAATCGCTTTATATCGACTCTGCAGATGAGGTCGGTGCGTTGCAAGCTTCTGGTAAAAATAATAGCAAATACATATGTCAAAAAGGGACGATTATTACTTTGAATGATTTCGTTTAAGTTAAATAAATGATCAACAGAACTAAAAAATATTCGAATTATTTTACGAATTAACTTGGATTGTACCTCAAATCGCTTAATGATTAAACAGAAACCATGTTTATTTAAAAACGTGTACATTTAGCCTAAAATGCGCATCGCGTGATAAACAATTGAGTTGCAAATCGGACATGCTGCTTCCATGGAAACGCAGATCTGATTGGCACAATCCATGCAGAACATATTGTGGCCGCATGGAACCAACGCTGTGGTTACTTCATTTTCGTTGCACACAAAGCATTCGCGTTGAATAGATAATTTGTCGGCGCTGGAATTGGGTTGGAATTGAACCAACGGTGCTCTTTGCTGACTGGTACATGATGATTCCTTTATGTGACGAGAAATGTTTCTGTTTACTGAGTGTTCGCCCAGACCCAAAAGAGAGTCCGTTGGACTTATGGAGGTTGTGGGTGAGCAATGGGCGGTGGGTATAGTGTTCGCTGGAAGATTCCAAATGCTCGGCGAGTCCCCAATGCCTTCATCCACATCAATCGAATCGCTTATATTTTTCCATATATTCAATAGTTCTGGAGGTGTGTTGGCGCTATTGTTTGTGCTCTTTGTCGAAGCGGTTGAGGACGCTGACGAACATGATCGGGTTAGTATATTTGAACCAGAGTTAGAATTCATAGATGCGGTTGTTGGTGGACAGAATGACAAAGTTTTGTTCGTAATACGGTATACATTAGTAACTTTTGCTGGTAGCATTTGGGCTTCACTGGCTGAAAAATGATTATCCGATGATGCTGTGGCCATTACAATCGGTGGCATGTCAATGTCAACTAATTCCGACTTCTGATAGCTATTTCTTATATGATGATCTGGCATTAGTTTCACATTATTCATGTTGAGACTATCCACAGTGCCACCGACCATTTTTAGTGTATTATCTCCATAGTCCAAGGCAGGCGAGATAACACTTTTGTAGATGGATGACAGTATTTCCGAGTTCAGATCATCGTTCAGAATCTGTGTTAATGAATTTATTGTTGGCTGTGTCCCAAATTCCTGCGTGTCGAGCGATTCACATCCTTGTCCGGCACCGGCACCGGTACCGCCACCGCCAGCACCATTTCCAGATCCGGATCCAGTTCGAAGAGCAATGTGTGCTTCAATTTGCTTTCTTGCCGTGTCTACGTTGTCTGGCAAACCAGTCACTTCAAAAATTGGTTCCTTCTCGCGCGATGGTGTGACAATATATGTTTGTGTCTCCTGTTGGATATGTTTAATTGTGGCACCTTTGGGTCCAACCACTAGACCCACAACCCGATAAGGAACACGTACCTGTATGGTAACCTGACCGGGCAAACATGGGGGCCCAGACTGCATTCGCGACACAGTACCTGCACTGCCACCCGATGAACCGGAATCGTTCATATTTCCTGTCAATCCGTTATTGTGACCCTCAATCGAAGGTTTTCGAGATGCTCGTATCAAGCTAAAGTGATCTGCTGCAGAAAGTATTTCTCGTTTTGCCTTGTTTACGTCTTCTTTGCGACCAGTAACTACAAATACCGGTTCCTCTCCGCGAACTGGAGTCTTGATGTAAGTATTTGTTTTAGCCCTCAAAGCCTTGATCTTGCACCCTAAATATGGAGAAACGGGAATTATCAAACAAAATGCAATCTGTTGATATGTTAATCATATACAAAATTCAACATTGTGCTACCTGTACTGTCTGTTTTAATACCAGCTCTACTCATTTGCATTTAACACTAAGCTCATCCTATCGGAGCAAAGCAACGATTAGACATAGGCAGATCACCACAGGCAAAATGAAAAATAGAAGAAAAACAGTCTCACTGGGTGAGAGCTAGTGATGGTGTTTTTTTTTTTTTTTTTGCTAAGCCATACTGGAAGAGGAAAGAGTCAGCCAAGACGGGGAAGTTGTTTTCTGCCCATGATAATGATGCCATCGCCATAATGCCATAATGCCATAATGTAGGCATAGTTTCGAGCCTCGAAGGTCGAGAATTCTTCTAATACACATATATTCTCATTCAATTTTGATTCCAATATAAACTTTGACTAACATTTTAGGCTGTGTGTTGATCTGGCAATATCTCGGGAAAAACAGTTACATATGTACATATGTACTATACATATGTCTAGATAATATGGCTTTGATAAAAATCAAATTTCTGATGTTTTTATCTGGACAACATTTTTCTTCCCAAAAAAAGTTTTCTTTTCAGAATTCAGTCACACAGAATACACACATCCGAAAATTCTACGGAACATTTATTTTCATTTAAAGATAACTTACCCTGCCGACCTACTATTTCGGCGACATGTTCTGAGCTCGGAACTGGAACACATTCAGTCATGTTTTGAGACTTCTTTGATCGGTCTTCTACGCCAACGGCAGCGGCGGTGGGTAATAAAAGACCGGAACCAGATACTGCAGGTAAAGGCAGGGTGTTGTCCGTTTTAGAGAAAACGGCAGGCGCCACATTGATGGAGCCTAGTTCAAAGTCGTTTTGTATCGCGACGGGTAGGGCAGGTTGGCCATAGCAGTTTTGATTGTCATTTAACCCGACCAATGATAGTTCCAACGCCAATTGCAATGTTCGCGGATCTTCGGATAACGGCATCGACGACGCATGAACTTTTGGCTGTTCAATCATTTGATGATGTAGAGGATTATTCTTGTGAATTGAGTCCGCCATACTATCGTTTAACATCTTTGAGGCTACTTGCGCCGACATTCTTATACTTGAGTGGTCTTCTTTAGTTTGAAATGAGATTAAATCGGTAGGCCCAACTTTTAAAAGCGGGTAGCTGCTAATGTTCCCTCCTAGTACAATACCACTTTCACACGATGAGGAGGAGCTCGATGATCCAGATGCCGATGCTGATGATGAACTTGAAGATGATATGGAAATCGAAGCAGAACCGGAACTCACGCCCCTGAATTCATTCAAATCCGTTCTTACATGTGTTCCAGACATATCATTATGCTATACAAATATATCTAGCTTTGACTCTGGCCGCTTTTAAAACTGCTATACAACTTCCACATTTACTAATGTACTGTTTTCAAATATAGCTCATTTCCATTTGAATCGTTTTGTTTCTCCTCCTGATTTTCTGCAAAAAACCGAAAATGCATTTGGTATACACACACAGGCATGTTTATGGGAGGGATAGGTGTACACATGGGTGTATTGGTATGCCTCTACATCACACAATATATACTTATATACGGATATATATTTCATGCCTACGTGTGCGTACTTACATTTAGGATAGCTAAAGTCAACAAAAGTTTTTGTTTAACATTTTTCAAATTCCTTTCTCAATAAGTAGGCAGTTCAGTTAAGTTTTAGCCGCGCTGCTGCAACCGACGTACAAGTACCGCACCGCTCATAATCAACCCCTAACTTACGGCAACTTTTGTGTCACTCACCCCTTGTAACTGCTTCTTTCTCACTGCCCCTCTCTTCGCACCCACAACACAATATGTGTACATACAGTTTCAGTCGCACATTCACACGGGTATGGGACTCAATGCAATCTTATACCCGACTGTTTTGTCTTTTGGTGGCACTTTCAAATTCAACCACACGCAACTCAATTAATTTTTACGTACTGTTCATTCATAATATTCAATTCAATTGTACAACATACAACATCCCACTCAGTGGGAGTAGTAGCTGTATGCACGTATCGACATACATACAATACCATACAATACATTAGAAAACTTATATTGCTAGGTACACATTCCGTATCCTGACACGCCTTTAGTAGATTGGTCATTACGATACATACACAAACATATCAGGGAAAAATTATTTGATCGCGTTTATGTTAATACAAACTTAGGTTTCCTAATAAAACAAATTTTGTTTTTGTTGACTTAGCACATCACAATTTTTGCCGGTAATCAACCTATAGAGAAGAAACATCGGTGTAATCACTAATGGTGTTATGACATTACCCTTTGCTAAGTTTGATAGCATGAGAGACACAACGCAAAATGAGTGTTCGTAGTCGTCTCCAGACACGTATCGCACGGCTATCAGTAGAAATTGTAGCAAAATTGGATCTATAAGCTAGCTAAAACAGGGATGATATTCGTATGAAACCGATAAGAAATTTTCCAGGCGAAATTTTGTTTGCTTAGATCAGAAAAATTAAATACCGCCACGAGCGAAATATAGAAATATTCTATCTGTCGTCGACTACAAATGAAAGGCAGCAAATACAATAATGAAGACAAATGGAATCTAATTGAAGCAGTCTAATGAATGCCGATTATGTGGATATTCTAATTTATTAATTTTATTATACCGCATGCTGACGCCCTCATCTTCTAAGACGACCCTGCAGCATTAGCCAGGAATATTTTTTTGAATGTTGTTATTGTTTTGTGTTATGATTTCAAAAAGTTTGATTTTTCCAACGATGGGTTTTTTTTTAGGACATTGGAGTGGACGGGTTTTTATATGACCTTCCCGTAGAAAAATATTTCTAACAGACAGAGGAGATTAAAGAAAAATATTAAAATAAATCATTATATACTTTTCAATATTCATAGAACTAAAGGTAATAACAGAAAAAATGTATTTCCTGACCAAAATACTAGGAATGAATTTTTCCGTACAATTATAAATGTGAATACTTTTTGATTTAAGGGTTTTTTTTAAAAACAAAGACATTTGGATTCAAACTGTGTTTCGTTAGCCTTTTATACTGTTTACTTAGGTTAATGAGCTTTTTTCTTGAGAAGTAAACTACAACTTTATAAAACAACAAAAATTACATGTTGCGCTTTTATTTGTGAAACCGCCGATGGCAACTGTTGGCCACGACGAACATTTTGCTCATCCTTTGTTGGTTCCTTCTTGGCAGCATTCTACTCCAAGAAGCGGTTTAAGTAGAGGTCTTGCCAGATGGGTTTATTCTGCTGCGAAGCCAGCTCTTGTTTCCTTCGGTTGATTTTGATTTTGATAATGAACGAATGAAATTAATCATAACTGAATGACATTAGAATGCAGTGAGAGCGAGATATAAAGAAAGCTGCAGAGATGATTGATTGTTGCAATTTTCAGAACCAATCAGAAATTTGCTGGCTTGGTGCCCATGTGTTTTGTAAGATAGCATAATACAGTGTTTATTATTTGTTAAAAGAGGCCACCAAGGCTCTGTAATATGTAGAAGATTTTATACCGGTGTACCGATAACTAAATCGGGGGCTGCATAAGCTGTTGGCACGAAAACGATAAGTGTTGTTGCCTTCACCAATTATTTAAAAACAATATTTGAGGTTGGATTAAAAAAAATTATTTATAAAAAAGGCGAAAGCTAAATTAACCTAGTAATGATGACAATTATATGTTAATGCATCAATAGGACTTCTGTTTTTTCCTTTTCCTTTCATTTCGGTGAGGAAAATGTTTCCGGTTTGAAAACGGTAAACATCTTACCATACATATCAATTGTTTCGAAACACCATGCAGGCATTGTTGACCTAAATGTCATGAAAATGTTCCAAGCCATGGTCTCTAAATTTGGTCGGTGCATGACATGCCTTTTTCTAATGGGAGAGAGGATGAACAAGGCGTTGAACCTGTGCCACCTCCGTGGTAAGCCGGGTCCGTATGATATTGTTGGGATCAGAGGGGTACGTCGGGATCGGTGGATAGACAGTGTCCTGCCAGTGGTTGGCTGTGAACTTCAGGTGATAGAGCTGCTCCAGCACCGTGTCCACCACCTCGACCTCCTCCGCCAATAGTTTACGCTGGTGAACGCTATCCCATAACACAGGGAGGCGTTCATCTTTGCAAACATATTGGCGGGGCATCCATCGCATATGATGCCCATCAGTCGCGGGCCATATCCTCGCCGACGAATGTTGTCGAGGACGAAGGACAAACCGGAGTGGATGGCATAGCTGCCCAAGACCTCCTGCGTTACGAGGGCCTGCCAATAATTTAATTGATTAGAATACCAACAAATATTCATTCTAATGATGCATCCAAATTCACTTGCAGTGTGGAAATACCGACAATGTCGAGCCTGATTTATTGGACAATATTATGACGACGGACGACGAGGTTCAATTTAGTCTCTGTGCAGTAGCCAAACACAGCCAATCACAAAACGATCGAGTTTGGGGAACAAAGAACCCGGTTATTAAAAAAATGATTTGAATGATATGGTGGAGAATATCCCAAATATATCTCGTGCCAAATTCGGCTGAAAATTGTAAGACTTTTTTAATGTTTACTTTTTTATGATATATTGGCGTTTTAAAAAAAATGTTATGATGGTTTTATTAAATTTTTAAGTTGATATAAGCAAATATTTTTTTGTTTATTTTAGAAAACAAAAACCCTTTGTAAAGGGTCTAACAGTTAATACATTGTATTGAAAACATATAATAATTTATAATGTCAGCTTCAATGCAAGCTTTGTGCATGAATGGGATTTCTATAGTAAATAGCTATTATAGGAACGATCGATCAAAAAAGAAGACTTTGGGAAGAAAATACATTGGCTGTAAGAATATAAAAAACCGAGGATCTACATTCCAAGCCATACAAAATGTATTGTCAGAGTTTTGGCTCGCCAAAACTCGATACATGGACGAAATCTGATTACGATTAATAATAAAACATATTCAACTGAAATCAAATTAATTAAATATTTTATAGGGCATTATTGTAAATCTTCAGACGCATGAAAAGTGGCTGTAAATATGTACATAACACAGAACTTGGCAATGTTTCAAATGAGAATATTAAATCTATATTTGTTTTAAAAATTCGCATTTAAACTTATTGCCGTTTTAGCTTTAAGGTAAAATACATTTGTTTAACTTCGTTTAATTCCTGAAGAAACAACAATTAACGACCACATTATAGGATGTCTTATAATAGATTCACCCAATATCGTTTGAAACCAATCGTTTCAAAAAAAAAAAAATTACACAAAAAAAGATCTTTCCGCCGTTTTTATGGCATACTCGTATTCGTATAAGCTGTGTAGTGTTCAGTTAATACATATATGGTAAATGGGGAAAGTAAGATTGTAGGAGCTACTACTGCTGTTGCTGATAATGCCGCCGTTCCCGAGCTCGTTCAATGTGTCGTTTACGTTCCTCCTTCGTCCAGTAACGTCCAATTTTGACTTCCGACACTGTATCATCCTCTGTCGTAGTTAACTCATTAATGCGCGTATTTTTTCGAATAGCAACGTGCGTCCGATTACGTACTGGCCGCTTTACAATGTATCGTGTTCCATCAGGACGACGCTTCACTTTCCAGACCATGGGTATCTCCTCACCATTTTCACTTATCAGTATTGAACTCTGTTTTGAACTGGAAGCAATATGGCTTTTGTTTGCGACCTATTTGAAATACAACATTTTTGGAATATAGCTACGACTGCGGCAAAGGTTAATAGATAGATTTGATCTATTAAGTAAAGCAGAAAATTCCTAATTGAGGGGTTACCCTTTAAGTGCCACCTCTTCTTACCTCTTGACTACTAACGAAGTGATAGCGGCTCAAATTTGGAGCATTAAACTGGGGACAATGACTTTGCACCTCCTCAGCTGGCCTCAGACGCATTAATTTAAGATCAGTTCTGGGCTGATTGTTTTCTTCCTCGTTACATGCTTTGAGCGGGCTTTCTGTAATATGAAAATTTTTAAAAATATAAATAATGCTTTTAAGAGCTAAAGATATAGTAAGTTAAATTCCTACCACCGAGACACGTCGAGGGAAAATTGGAAGAGCAAAGGCCGATGCGGCCAGACCTACCAAATGGTAACATTAACATACTGCTCGCAGTAGTTGTTACAATCGCTTCTTTTGGTGAGAGTATGGGTGGATTCTCAGCCATTTTTTGGTTTGTACTAGTTTGCGCTTCGTCACCAGCAATTGAAATCTGATTCTGATGGGGCGAAGCGCTATTGTTTGACCCACCAGTGTTGTAGGCACTTGATGAGTTGTCGATTTCATCGCCTAGCGTAATGTTGCCTCCGACGTCGATATTGTTGGGTCCACATGCACTGTGTGCGGCTCCACTGCTGCTGGATCGACTTGTATTTGTTATTGTACTGCGTAGTGTGAACACACGACTGCATGCAGGCTGTTGTGCAGTTTTTAGGACCGCGGGACGACCTACTAAAGTGTGCATTGTCCTTGGGCTGGAACTGCCGTGGCACTGTGACTTTATGCCCAGCCACTGGGCAACACGTTGAGTTTGTTGCTGCATTTTCGTTTCCATGGCTTCAGTTTCTATTCCAGCTGTGGCTGTCGCTGAAGAGCAGGAGCCCATTGCCGTCATGTAGTTAGAGCTTTGATACGGGGAACAGTATAACGGCTCTGATTCCGAATCCTCAGGAATGGTCTCATAAATATGCTCGCTTTCATCATACTCATAAGGTTGATGAGACTGACTGCTTTTGTTCATAAACTGATTTAACGCTTTTACATGACCCAAGTTGTCGTCTGTACGAAACTTTGTTTTGCTGCATGCTTTTTCAGCCTCCAGAATGGCTTTTGGCAAATAGGTTTTAACGTTAACATTCGGATCTGAATTTGGCTGGATTGTTGGAGACGAGTTTTTGTGGCGTTGCTGACCACTTCATTGGTTGTTATATTAAGAGTCTTTATGGACTGCACTTGGCTCAGCAAGACCTTATCCAATTTATCGACCACGTTTGTGTAATCATCACGGAGAAAACTATTTGCATATTCAAAGTTACTCTCAATGTCCTCGTCATCGTCATCTTCCTTTAAAAATAATTTTAGAAATTGCATAATATAGTTTAAAAAAGCATGGGTACATTTACATTAAACATACAAGACTACACTAGTTCTGTGTATGAACGTTGCATTTATGCCTAGCACTGTCAACATACATATATATATACAGGCTTAAATACATATGTATTTGATAGTCTAAACAGTTATGCAGTCATTTGTAGTTACGTTAAAGAAAAATATATACTTTTACTCTTACTGGGTATAGAAGGCGACTAACAAGAAGCGTCACTGCAAAGGTACTCCCTGCGATCTGGGCTTCAACTTCCTCCTTGCTTTTAACGTCCGTGCCATTAATGCGCAGAATTTGATCACCCCGCCTAAGGCGTCCATCGCGTTGAGCTATACCTTCTGGCTCAATATCACTAATAAATACATCTTCGCAGCCATCAGCATCAGCCTCGTCAGATATTACGTTCCCTCGGCTAATGTCGATATTTGACGCCTGATATCCATTGCAGCAAACATTAATGCCTAACTTTTCAGTGGTTGTGTCATCAATCGTCTTAACTAGAGTTATTTCCTAAAAATGAAAATAATGATATATGTGACTATTTATATTTTAATCTTGTCAAAATACCTCAATATCAATTTCCGGCTCCAGACATTGTTCAAACAAATGATGTTCTTGCTCAATGAAACGATCGGCTATCGTGCGTACTATATCCCGATCCTTAAGGTTTTCAGCTGATGTTTGTGTTTCCTTGGACACGGAAACGGCCGAGACAACTTCGACAGGTGGAACTGCAGATTTTTCGTTATTTAATGCACGTAGAGTTAAAATGACTTGATTGTTGTTCCTGGAGGTTTGTTGCGATACTGGTGCTAATGGAGGGCTGGGACTGGTGGACTTTACATTTTGTGAGGCACTGGCTGACAGCTCTACTCCCGCATCATTTGATATATTTATCTTTTCAGCTGCTGCGGAAGTTGCAAGTTCGCTTTGGTCAACTCTATTTTGCAAGCGAGTTGGTTCACTGTTGATGTCAATATTTATTTCTATATCTAAGGCATTTTGCTTCTGCCGGCACAATTCGACTACTATGGTTTCTTTAGCTTGAAGGAACATTTGAACCGCTTCATACCTTGGCAAATGACTAATATCATTTCCATTTATCTGAAATAAATATTTTACATTTTTTTCAATAAGTTGGTTCTTTTTCTGTCTGTACAATAAATATCAATACATACAGCATGTACAAACATGTACATATGTGTTTTAAGTGCTTAAGTGTTTTTACGTACCTTTAACACAACATACTCATATTCTAATTCGAAAAAGCAATTCATATTGCTGATTTACTATTACATTATTTGTATTTTATTATTTTTAATTTGTATACATATTTTTTCAAGAAGAATCAAGTGTGGCCAGATGTTATCGTTTTTGCAACACAAGAGGGGTATTCGTAAGATGGTTTTCTAGTTTCTGTTTTCGATTTCATTATTGTTTAGTTTTACAAAAACTTAAAGATTTAATTGTAAAAAAATGTTTGCCAAAAATGTTCATACAAAATACAATATGAAGGTTAGCAATATATAATGCATTATGTTTTTGTGGGCTTAACTTATGAGTCAGGTGGTATCAGTTTTCTTTTGTAATTTTAAAACCATATTTTATCTTATTACTATTAGATCCTATAAGCAGTATGATTTATATAAAAGTTCTTCCACAAAGTCTCTCTTACATATTGATATTTTAATACAGTCGAACTTCTCTATTATGGATTTCCGTACAGCAAAGTTTTCTATATAGCGAATTTTTTACAGGAACACTGCCATTTCGTTAAATTTTCAGTACGTTTTGATCTTTTTTTTCAATTATTTTGATTGTGGTTTTCCATCAAAAAAAGCGTAAAACTGTGTTTGGGAAGTCCCGAACTATATGTTTGCATCAGTTCTCACATTATAGTTCATGTAGAGGTAGAGGTTGATAGCAAGCAAAATGTCGAAGCGTATGTGGAGAGAGTTTTGTGTAGAGTTTGTGGCAGGTGTAGGATGGTTGGATAAATTAAACAAATGTATTTTCTTCCCTTAACTACCTTGAAACAAGTTCTTTTTACGAATTTTCCGTATTACTAATTTTTTTTTGGAAGTTCGACTGTAACAATATTAACTGCACTTGCAGTTAATGTTAGTGCTAACAGAGTTCTGCTCTGTGAAAAATGGCCTCTGCTCGGAGAATATTGGGGAGCCCAATTACTTCACAATATTTGAGAATTAAACCATTTTGCTGTGTCATGCATCCGTTTTGGGCTCATTTTCGACAAAGTAAAAAATTAGCTATTTTGCTCATGACAAAAATAATGACTTGAATTAATTAAACAGACTAAATGATTGGTTCCATGTAAATGTAAGACACGACCTGTGTGTAACGCCCAGAAGGAAGCGTTTCCGACACCATAAAGTATATATATTCTTGATCAGCTTCAATAACCGACTCAAAATAGCCGTGCCTGTCTGTCCGTCTGTTCCTCCGTCGTGTTTGTCGCCTAGTTCTCAGAGACTATAAGAGCTAGAGCAACTAAATTTTCTATCCTGACTCCTGTGATATCACATTGTTAAAAGTGTAATTCAAAGTTTTGTCCCTTTCAATCTGTGGCATCCACAATTTTGAAAATACGAAAAATTTTAAAACTCAGAATCATAGAGAATGACCAGATTGCGAAAAATGGATCAGATCGCAGCCCTAGCCTTAGCTGCGACTCACAACGGTCCTACTCGTTTTTATCAAATACTGCGGCCAGTTAATTAATTAATTAAACAACATTTAAAAATGTTGTGAGGTCTTAGTTTTTTGACCACTTAAAGCCTCAAATTTAACAGGTGAAAAACTTGAGTTAAACCGCAGAAAATAATTCTGTATGTAAATTGCCTTCCTCTTTTCACCTGGTCCTTGCTAAAATGGTTCAAGTTTGATATTTTTCATTTCCCTCTCTGAAGGTATGGAAACTGATCCAGAAATGTTGGCGAGTTCTATTTATTTATACTATTTCTCTGGAAAATAAAGTTGTGTGCGTTCTGTTCTTCTCACTTCTTATATTCTTGACGGTTAATTTCACAATTTCATTAGTAAGTTCTATCTTAATTGCTATATAAATATTTTCTCTTAAATTAATAAATAAAAAAAAAATACACAAAGAAGGCACCATTCCAGAGGACGCATAAGAAGTACAGTGTGGAGTCTGTCGCTCTATATTCGATATATAATTGTTACGACTTCCCACAGTTTGAAGATCACTTCTTTCAACAGGTTAGTCTTCAGGTTAGTTCTTAATATAACGGCATTCATTCGGTCGCCCTACGTCGTACAAATTGATCTTGTTGCACCTCTTCCTCTGGCATCGCCTTGATAAAAAAAGACACGTCGGCCTCACCTGAGTGGGTCTCTGCCCCGTCGAAATGCATTGGTCTCTCCTTCGGCTCCTCCAAGATTATTGACTCGACCCATTCCTTTTCGGAGTCCTTTTTGGCTCACTTTTCGGGAGTCCCAGTCCCAGCCTCCTTCTTCGTGTTCATTGTTAAATTCAATCTAATTTGTCTTTATTTTTATTTTTTGCTTTCAAATTTGCTGTAAAATTTGACAAGGGGCAGCACTGTTAAGTAGGGATAGGTGTATTAAAGTGCTGAAGAGTGAAATACTTTTTGTCTTGAACCTATTCTTAATACGTAGATTTGATTAAATTGACTTGTTTATGCAGATTTGCTTACATTTACCCACCCATCGCATTATCACGGTTGCCAATCAGAACTTAAAAATCGCGAAAATATATATTTTTAGTAACCCAATAAATAGTGCAAGCCCAGTTTTACTTGTGAGTGATTCCGGGAGGACTTTTTAAGCCATTCCTCTGGCATAACAAATCCCATATTGTTTTTCCCAGAACCTATTTAACATATCTCAGTTTAATTCATAGCCAAAGAATTTACAATTCCTCAATCGACCAAACATGAAGCTGGTACTGTTGGTCTTCCTCTCATTACTGTCTCATCTTTTTTTAAGTGGATTTGATATTGCATCAATTAAATAAATTTTTACAATAAACGCAAAGGCATTGTGGGAAAGATGGCACCCTCTACATCCCTCATTTTCTTGCTTAAAGTAAATAAAAAATTTTACCATTAATAGATATTTGTTTACTCTAGGTCATTTATTTATTTATTTTTTTTGTAGAGTTTTTTTGTTTTTGTTTTTTTCCGAGTCAATTTGTACTAAAAAGAATCTGTCACAAATGAACATAATTCACCAAAAATGATAGAAAAATGAAGTGACCCATATTTCAATTCTCAGCTGTTTTTATAAACTTGTACATATATAATCTACTTTCTGGATCAGTAGCCAATCATTCATATTCGAAGTTTAATAATTACATATACGATATTTATCCGATTTTCCAGAGAACGTCGGGCTGAAAATGTCGTGTAATTAGACTTTTTCCTTTGATCCCACGTAATAAATTCAGCAACTTGCAAGTATGTACATAAAATTGTATTTTTTATTCTAGATGATTGGTATAAAAATCGAGATAAAAGTTCGACTTGAAGGCTAGGAACAGCTGCATCCCTCTACAGACATATTTGGTATAACACTTAAAACCAGGTTGTGGTTATCGTCAAAATATAACAAGCTTAAGGAACTCATTTTTGTTGGCGAACAGCACGGCGTGGCCGACGTCGTTAGGGCGGCTAAATGAGTGTGGGGATACTGCTCAAGGTATCCAACTCTGCAGTCGCCACTGCAAAAGTATGCATCAAATGACGTAGGTGCAACAACGAAATGCCATCCAAAACTTGTGAAGTTCACCTTGAGAGGATATCGACAGCATCGCATATCGTGATCACTTTCAGTACAGTCCATATAAACGCTTCGTTTCCGTCGATGCTTTTTTTGTGATCCAATTTCTATGTGAACCGTCTGAAAAAAAATGCAATACATTTACCAATTACGATGAAAGAATTGCGATGTGTGGTAGACGCATACTAATGGATTATTTGAAGTATTGTCAGTGGTCACAACTAAAGGCTTCATCCAGGATTCTACTCCTTTTATAAGAATTTCATGAGATTTATTCGACCCGCGATCACCGAATACAGGTTTCAGGTCAACGTTGACCCACTGTCCTTGTCCCGATGGAATTTTTTGGCGAAATTCAAACATTTTGGCCTTGTGAGTAAAGCTCGTATTATTTGCACGCCGCACTGCCCGATGAATGGCTACAACAATATCTTTACTTTGTTGATTTTCAATCTCCTCAATGAGCTCCGGCTGATGGGTGCTTATCCAGTCCCAACCACGCAGATATAAATGCAGTGTAGCGTACGATATGTCCGAGTAACTATTGTCGAATTTAAACCGAAGAACGTCTGTCTTACGGTTGTGTCGAACATGTGGTTGAAGCTCTAAATGGACGAAATTTAAATTCACGTATAATTGAATTGGAATGGAAGATTGTATAAAATAGAGTTATATAATCTTAGAATTATTTATTCTTTCTCTTTTGTTTCATATCTTGCAGATCATTCTGTTTTAATTCTTTTGAAAATGAATTTGACATTGCATATATTATTTCAGTAACGGAAAATGACTAAAATAAGTAATACAGAATAAATTCTACAGAGTGATCTCTGCCTGTAAAAAGTTTCCAGTAGAAAGTAAATGAATTGCAATTTAAATTGGGTTACAAAAACGAATTACTTTATATGAAACCATGGGCAAAACAGACCGCGCATCTCTCTCAATTTTGCTTGCACTTGTCAAGAGAGATCGGAAAAACATAGAGAAAAAGAGGGGGAGCGCGACCGCATAACTAGCGCTCTTATGTTAGTTCTTGTACTTCGCTTATCCTCTATCCACCTAATGATCTATCCGGTATATCTATCTCTCTCTCTCGCTTACTCCGCCAGGGCGCGGTCTGAGATCTAGGCGGTCATCAAGATGGACGGGCAGGGATCTATCGGCACTGCGATTTGAGCTGATCCAGAATGTTTTTCTAGCATTAATAGATGCAAGTTTTGTACTTACGCTCAGGAAACACGTAAATGCTGCTTATGTGTGAGAGAATACTCTCGTATTCATCATCATTATTATCCATAAGAAAATCTTGTTTTATGTTTTGATATTCGTGGATCCCTATTTCAGTGTTGTAAATCAATTTAAACTCATTTAAAGCATTAGCATCGTCCCCTTGCATTTGAGAAGACAAGCTCATGTCGGATTCACCAGCCACTAAATCGCTGCTTGTATTGGTATTTTGCTCGTCTTTTTTAGGGACACTTGGTGATTCTGAAAGCGATTCTCCTGTGGATTCCCTACGTCGCCATATTGTATTTTTTACAGATGCATTATAACCTTTATAAAAATCCTCTAATATATTTTGTGGTACTGAGATAGGTTTGGTTATATTTGGTAGTTTTTTTAGATTTAACCGCATGAGTATATGCATCTTAATCGACTCCAAGCTATCCTGCTTGGCTTTTTCGCGCAATTGGCGCTGTAAAATACTATCAATATTGATCAAATTTCGATTCATAGATACTCCTTGAACACTCGAGAAGGGTCCCGATCTAGATGTTGTTGGCAGAGTTGAACCTTTACTATTCCGTTTGGTTTGTACTTTTATTGGGTTTGAAGGCGGATCCGGATCCTCTTGATGATGATCCTCTGGCTTTATTTGTTTTGTTGTGGGTGATGCATTGTCGCTTGAAAGTGTGTTAGATTGAGTATTTGTTCTGTTACTCAATAAAATGATTTCCGGTCTAGCACTGGCACTTGATGAATTGTTTGAGCGTTCTAATAGCTCTTGCTCACTACTAGCACTGTGTGCAGTTGCCAGGACTAAAAGCATGGATAGCACAGCTAGTGCCACACATCGGTACATGACAAAAGGGCATCTTGAATGTCCACCTATAATCTGTCGTTTTTTAATACTCGTACTCGATTTGCAGTTGCACAAAACTATGCTATTGGAATCCGACTGTACGTGCAAGACTGCAATATTAGCATTTTCGATAAGCTTTTTAACACTAGGGTTCACATAATATTCACTCTCAGTCCTGTGTTCTTTCCCAATGCAGTACCCATTGGCCAGCATGATTTTTAGTAAACAGTTGTCGGTTCGAGTGCTGAAAAAAAAACAAAAGATTGAGCATTATATTATTATGATCCTAAAGTTTTTGGGGCTGTCCTATAAATTAAAAATGTTTAAGACTAAGTAAGCTGGTCCGACACAAACATTTGATTGAAACAAAATAGTCTTTTCTCCTTCTTCTATGCGTTGCAAAATCTTCTCAAAGTCATAAGGTGCGCAAACACAAACGAAAAAGGTGTTTGTAATTTTGTTGAATACAACTTTAAACTTAATACAAATTTTCTGGAAATATTCGAGCTTTCTTCTTGTTTTATGGTTTTTATGACCATCGAAAAACCATGTCTAAATATAGAATGCCATTACTTGTGTGTTTATGCTTTGATTCTAATGAACGATATATAAATTGAGGCCTATCAATCAGTCAAATAAAATATGCTGAGGCTTTACAGTGAAAAATTGTTTTTAATTTTTCGCAGAAAAATCATAATTTTCTACTTTTTTTTACAAGTGAAAATTGATTAAATCGTGTATAGCTACTGGTCGTTTATTTATTGGTTCAAATTGACCGATTCTAAACTAATTTACTACACACTATATGATCAACCATCAGCCGTTAACCATTTTGTTTTGTAATTTGGAGTCTTCAAATTTTAAATATAAACGTCTTTTATGTTTAACGATTTAACAAAAAATTGATTGAGCTAATATGTATGAACTTTTCAGATAATTATACTGGTTTTTTGCCCTAATAATATTCTGTATAGGCAAATATAGTTGGAGGTTCCCAGCTCAGAGAAGAAAATATTTCCGAATAATATAGTCATAACCATGTAGTTGCCATTAGAACAATCTACAAAGATTAATCTTGTCGAAAGATTCAATCGACATAAAGAGCACCACCCTAATAGCGGTACATATGTACATGCATACTTGATAAATTCATTTGTATTTTATGCACATACATATTTATATATGCATATATAACAAAATTTATATATACATATGTCTGTTGTTCTGTGCATAAACGATTCATATGAATCTCACTCTCAGCTCTTGATCACTCTATTGTATTCAATTAAACCATTTATAAACATATTAAATTTTTGTGCTCTTGAACTTCGGTTCATCTGAAGCTGAAAGTGCAGTGTTGGCACTGCATATTCCATTTTCCACTGAAGATGACAGGACAAAACAAAAAACCACAAATAACCAAAAAAATCTGTTAAATTTTCAATCAGTTATGCTAGTCTTCTGTTACTGTTCTTATCGATACATTAATAAACAAGAAAAAATAATAATAAAAAAACATGCCAGGCTAACTCACCAGGGGCTATCCTGTAAATGCACTTTTCTCCTCCTGTAATGAGAATGGCATCAGTGGAAAGGCTTCATATGGATATAATAATAGATACATAATTATATCTTAGATCCGATATAATTATTAGACGCCACGTACTTTAATTTAAATTTGTACATACTACTACACTACTACTATAATGTTTCATCTTGTGACATATATGTATGTATATAATTTATAACAAAAAAAGGAAACATGACAGGTTTCGAGCCTAGGACGTGTGGTTTGTTGGTCCGGGCACAATTCCTCACCGCCACCCGCGCTTTCTGACCAGCCTACTTTCAATCAGAGCAAAATAAATGTTATATGTATGTATGTATTATGATATATATATACATTATATATATACATTATATATATGTATAACAATAAGAGTGTACTTTGAGATAACAAACATTTAAATGTAGCTACATACGTACATATGTTAACAAATTGTGTGTATTTATAAACATACAGATGCGCATGCGAAATCTATTTCGAACACTGGGAATTGTAGGATGTATTGGATAAATACATGGACTAAAGATGTGCACATATTTTAGTTGTTTCACTTAATATTGCTTGCAATGAGCTTTTCTTATTTTCCCGACGGCTGTGAATCTTCTTTCGAGTATTGTCCGCAAAGAAACGCATAGTAATCCCAAAAAAACACTACAGATACAGATCGGCGGAGCACGTCGGAGAGTATATAATGTAGTAATTTTAATCTTCCAATGTTTATTAATATTTAATAGAATGGATTCGTTTCAAACGTGGTCACAATGCTGTTCTGCTCATAATTATTGTGTAAAAGTATTTCTTTTTCAATGTTTTCTCCACGACTCGCGGAGACTGTGACTGTGACTGATCGCGGATATCGCGATAAAATATACCGTCTGACCCTCAGAAATATACCAAAATATACCGACTCATTTCAAAAATATACCGTAAATATACTGACGAATTGTCCAAGTTCCATCATACATATTCCTCGTTTTTGATATTCCGTCGAATATTACTAGCTAGAAAAAACCCTCAGCCCTGCCCACATAGTTTTATCTCATTGATGATTCAATTTTCTACAAGGTATGTTAATTTTATGAACTCCTTGTTATTGGATTGTGTCTGAAACAAGGTTTGAGCGAAAAAGTTCAACAAAAAGTACAAGAAAATGATCGGTAACAGAGCGGTAACCTAACTTAATTTTGAACTTGATCTCTCGCGCGATGAGTGTGATTTTATTTAAAAATGACAATCACACCTAGTATAAACTTTTGGTCTGGAGCTGTGCCAAACATACGTCCGAGAATATCAACACCATCCTGGCCATATCTGAAAAGTACTATAGGGAAAAGTAAAGTATGTAGCAAATGATGATGTCAGAGATCTAACGACTTCCAATCCTAATCCCGGTATTACATTGCCACACAGGTAAAAGAACGTAGCTTCCAACGAGACATATGAGCTGAATGAGAAAGATTATGATCAGCTCTTGCAGGGCTCTTACATTGCCAATAAGAAACAGGAGGCGGAGATCAATTCCAAATCGGAAGTTAATTTGGTTTTTAAGTAAACCCAGCTTAGAGAGAGAGTAAGTAACTACCATACTCTCTCTCACTCTCTCCGTTAACTGTTCCGAGCCGAGCGTCCTACCCACCACAGCAGCCATCAAGTGTCCTTGAGAAAGTCTGCACCAAAATGCCGTTCGAGTACCATTTCCATCTTGTTGCTATCTTCCATCTAAATGGACATTTAACACCATAGTTGTATATGGGTCAAGTTTGAACAGTTTATTGCCATAACGTATTCTATAGTATTGTTTCGCGTAAATCGCAAAATATTTTTATACCCGATACTCAAAATGAGTATTGGGGTATATTAGATTTGTGGTGAAAATGGATGTGTGTAACGTCCAGAAGGAAGCGTTTCCGACCCCTTAAAGTATATATATTCTTGATCAGCATCAATAGCCGAGTCGATTGAGCCATGTCTGTCTGTCCGTCCGTCCGTCCGTCCGTCCGTCCGTCCGTCCGTCCGTCCGTCCGTCTGTCCGTCCCTATCAGCGCCTAGTGCTCAAAGACTATAAAAGCTAGAGCAACGACATTTTGTATCCAGACTTCTGTCATATGTCACTGTTACAAGTGTATTTCAAAACTTCGCCCCGCCCACTTCCGCCCCCACAAAAGACGAAAATCTGTGGCATCCACAATTTTAAAGATACGAGAAAACCAAAAACGCAGAATCGTAGAGAATGACCATATCTTCTAGACTGCAGAATCTGAATCAGATCGTATCATTGTTATAGGCAGAATGAAGAAAACAATTTCATTTTTTCTCGCCCTGTCTCTCTCTAACACACACGTATCATAGCCGGCTTTGCCTATTGCTAAATATGAGTTCCTAGATCTCAGAGACTATAAAAGCTAGAGCAACCAAATTTGGTATCCACACTCCTGTGATATCGGACCTTGACGAGTTGTTATTAAAATTTCGCCTCACCCCCTTCCGGCCCCGCAAAGGACGAAAATCTGGAGCATCCACAGATCTCAGAGACTATTAGACCTGACTGTCGAGCTCTCACTGCTACAAAACTATTTGTAATTTTTCACTGCAGAACTCACTGTTACAAGTGTATTTATTTTTGCTCAGAGAGCTCACTGCTACAAGTGTGTTTCAAAATTTCGGCCCACCCCCTTCCGCAGCCATAAACAACGAAAATCTGTGGCAACCACAATTTTGAAGATAGGAGAAAATTAAAAACGCACAATCATAGAGAAAGGCCATATCTACCAGATTGCCGAACCTTGCCGAATCCGAGTAAAATCGGATTATTATTATAGCCAAAAGTAACAAATCAATTTTCAGTGGCTACGCAGCGCCCGTCGACACGTTCTGACTGATTTTCTGTCTCTCTCGCACTCACTCTTTGTCGTTTAGTGTAGCCATACTGACTATGTATCGGGTATAAATGTAGAGTTGCGGTCGCAGCAGCAACTCACAACGTTCCCCCTCGTTCAAACTGACTTTCTGCTACTTGGATATCCATCCTCGGGAAAGCCTGATTTAAAATTGCTTCCAAAGTTGTTTGTGATCGTAGAGTAAAATTAATCGTAATATTTTAACGTACTATGAAGAATAGATAATCCCCATAAATAAAAGTCATCCTAATTAATCAAATACAAATATTTAAATATTAAAGAACGTTTTTCAGCCCGAGAATAATGATATAAAATAAGGTTACATTACATTACACACATATGTATGTATGTATTCTACATATACTTAAAAAAAAAATTCAAGTTTTAACGGCAGTGGCTCTCTGGGCTCTTAGGAGGTGTCTACCAGAGCTGAAAATACAGTCGCGAGATATCTTTTCCTTGCCCGGTAGATAGCCGGGCCGTTGCAAAAGAATGAGATGCACCAGGTCCCTGCAGTTTTCTGCTGCTAGTTCTGAATGTAATGCCAACTTATAAATAGTTATTTCGGATAACCTAGCGACATTTTGGCCTTTAAATTAATCGGCTTACTCTTTAACTACCGGTTATAAAAATAATCGACCACAAACAACAAGTGCAAACTGTAAAAGATGAAAGTTACAGTGATTTCTTAATTTGAACGCAATTTGTGCGTGCAATTTGTGAAAAATTCAAATTGGTTAGTAGAGGTACATAGCTAATGTTTTCAGCATTTTCACGGAAAAAGTAGCATCCTTAGGTATTTTATGTACATTTATAGTTGTCAACAAGGACAAAAGCTTTTTTCCAGTTATCAAGTATTCGACTACCGATTCGAAGGTCCCTTAGTACAAAATCTACCCACCCTACAGCCTACCTCTTTTTTTCTTAAAAAAAATTGTTTTTTTTTTTTCAAAAAACATACTATTCATTTTAATTTTCCATTTAGGAAAAAAAACTTCATTAGTGTCGGCAGAATCAAATCAAAGTGTGTTGTGGAATCTCTGGAAAAGAAATTCAAAGCCCTAAATATGGAATATATTTCTAAAAAAAAAGAAATTAAGAATTTGCATGTAAAAAGCTTAACTTTTCTAAATGAAAAATATGCACAAAAATAAATGATCTAGAGAATAGAGAAAGAAATTTCTCAACTTAAATCAACGAGTCCGAACAGAGCTCATAAAGTTGCACAATGTAGTGATTCGCTGCCGCTCCAACCATTCGAGCCTGGCTTTCAGGGCGAACACATTGAAAAGTTGTAGAAACTTGCAAAAAAACTAAATGAGAGTCAAAGAAATTGTGCTCTCATTTTTGATCAGATGGTCATCAAAACAAATAGGGTATTCCATATTGGACTTTTGCGCAATGCCATCTTGATTTATTCCGCAGGAAGGACAGAAGGAGTAAGATTTTGTTTTCGGGAACCATTAAAACCAATTTAGCTAAATTTGTTGCTAATTAGTTAATGTGCTTTCCATTTGAAAAAAAAATAACCTGAATATAAATATGACGTTGGAATTGTGCCAGAAGTGCTTTGAAACATGCAAACGCTTACAAACTAATGGGTCTCCAGAAGGATGCCAAAGAGAAGGAGATTAAGAAAGGAAATTATTAAATTATTAAAGGAAATCGAACTGAAAACTGCGCCATAGGCAGTACTGTGCAAGATTAAATATTAAGAATCCAATGCTGGAAAAGCAGGCGAAAACAAAAATCACGTAGTAGTTTCCGTTACAAAACCCGATTTTAAATATAACATAACAAATATAAACGGGGAATTTCTTGACCGTCAGGTGCCTCTGTAAAAATTTCATCCGTGTGTAGTTGCCAGTTATATTTTCGATAAGCTACAAATTGCTTCTTTGCGCTGCTTTTTCAGACCAGATACACCCGATAATCTACAGGTCCTTTTGAGCAGATACACGATACTGATAAGAAGTGGGTATAATATAATATAATATATATATATATACATATATATAATATAATACGATTTATACGCAAATTTCTAACGACAAGTGTCCACACAGACAAGATGTCGCTGAGCCCTTCGGAAATATACCGAATAGTATATGGTATATATGGTATGAATATACTATACGGTAAAAATACTATACAATTTTTACCGCGGTTACACTACTTTAACCTCTTACTAGCAGGGTGACCGTTTACGGTATTTTTTGAGGTCAAAATTGAACCGACAGTATATTTACGGTATATCGGTATATAATGGTATATATTTAAGAATAACGGGTATAGGAACTTCCATACGCAGGTTTTTTGAACTTTCGCTCACAAATCGTACTTACGTGTATCATTTATTTCAATAGATTGCATTTAAATCCTTCTCGCTCATTCACTTTCAAACAATTTCTATTTGGCGCGCTCCACTCGTATCCAGTCGATAGTATCGATAACCGAACTTGAATCGGGTAATGACCTCCTTTAACCGGTTGACAACAATGAGACTCATTCCATACTTTTAAATTATGTACTTTAATTACTGTACTTGTATCTATAAGGTGATGATTGATCTATACCATTGAAAAGGTGAACCCACCGGGAAATGTACGTGATGTGCATATTCAGGAGCTGAGCAGATCCAGAATGTTATCCGGCGAAAATTGTTATTCTGTCAGCAGGGTACTTGCCATGTTGGTCAGCCCAGGGACAAGTATTAAAATTGGTACTGATAAGTTAGTTTTGATATGTATTTGATATACACCACATATAATATATCCATATAAACTTAGTTTTTCATGTGTTGGGTTTAAATATACCGCCACATTACGAACCGGTTAAAACGGGAACGACGCGATTTTTGTTTTCGGCCAATTTAAATCGTCAAAAATGTTCTGCAAAACATAATGCTGCAGCAATATGTTTTGCAATGCATTTTTGACGATTTTCATTGGCCGAAAGAAAAAATCGCGTTCCATGTTGCTGCAACATGCATACCCTAGGAAAAGGATATAATAGAATATTTGTCATCCCAGGCAAAAACAATTTAGTCTCTGTTTTAAAGCTATTTGCTTATGTCTTCTTACAGAGACCATTTGCTCATTCCATACGCAGTGTTGAGGGCAACATTAACTTGAAAAACCGTGTTTAAGTCAAAATACAATACATGCACTTACCGGCCATTTTACGACTTATCCAGCGTCTGGTCTCCTCATTAGCAAAAATGTCAAGATATACTCGAGTCTGTTCAAACCAATTCCTTATCTTAGCCCTCCGCGGACTTAATTGGGACCTATATACACCTAATCCTGTTTTTACACGGTAGATTGGTTCCTGAAAAAACCGTGTAAAAAAAGACAATGATCAAATACGCAAAAAAACGAAAGAGAAACAAATATGTACATATTCTCTTTATGCTCTTTCTTGTTTTCGTTTGGTTTCTAGCTGTTTGTGAGCTGTGTGTGTTTTTATATATTTCTGTTGTTATTTTGAACCGTGTTAAATGGAATAAAACCGTGTAAAAAATATAAAATTGTTGATTTTTAAACCGTGTTATTTCATAACCGTGTACAAAAAGATCATGTAAAAACAGAATAAGGTGTATATTAGGATTATGAGCCCGATACTATCGATAGTATCGATTTTTTAAATCATTCCATTCAAAACTATCGATGGTTTGACAGCTCTATCGGGTATAATATGTCGCTTTCATGATAACATTCCTGTGAAGTTTCATAGTAGCGAGAGTTACACTGGAACCGAATCGAATCAGAAATACTTCCTATTAGATTTGCCATTCACAGTGAAACCACAAGGACGTTTACCATTTTCAGCAAGGTTTTTAATTGGTTGAAAATTGAAACAATTAAGCTTCCAGACAGCAAGACACACACCACACACAAATCAATTTCGATCGGCGGCAAGCTTCTGCCAGATAACATTTCGATACAATTTCGAATCCACCGTGGTTTTCAAAGTGGTTTGCAGACGGATGTAGTTTTTACGGACTTCAGCAAGGCATTCGATTCTGTGAACCATGCTCTGCTTATTCACAAGCTCTCTTTATTAGGGTTCCCAACGAATCTTATAGATTGGATTTTGTCCTATCTCTCTAACCGTGTTTTGTTTTCTAATGTGTTGTCAAATATTGTTAATGTTACTTCAGGTGTGCCACAGGGAAGTCATCTGGGCCCGCTTCTGTTTATTTTATTTGTGAATGACCTTCCTCAAGTTATAACATACTCTACTACACTAATGTATGCTGATGATGTTAAAATCTGTCTGCCATACTCTGATTGGTATTTGCACACACGCCTTCAACTGGATCTAAGTGAACTACTATTGTGGTGTTCAACTAATCTTCTTTTTCTGAACCTTTCTAAATGCAAACTTATGACATTTTACCGTCGCCCTCCACATTTTGTCTCATATGTTCTAGGAAATCATGTCCTGGAGCGAATTTCGAGTTCAAATGACCTCGGAGTCCTATTTGATCATAAGTTGTGTTTTAAAAGCCATATACATAGCTGCAACAGTCAATAAAGCTAAGGGTGTTTTAGCGTTCATCAAACGTTGGTCCAAGGAGTTTGACGACCCGTACGTTACGAAACAACTACACCTAATTCTGTTTTTACACGGTCTTTTTTTACACGGTTTTGAAATAACACGGTTTGAAAATCAAACAATTTAATTTTTTTACACGGTTAACAACAGAAATATATAAAAACACACACAGCTCACAAACAGCTAGAAAACAAACGGAAACAAGAAAGAGCATAAAGGGAATATGTACATATTTGTTTCTCTTTAGTTTTTTTGCGTATACGATCAATGTCTTTTTTTACACGGTCTTTTTTACACGGTTTTTTCAGGAACCAATCTACCGTGTAAAAACAGAATTAGGTGTATATATCTCGTTAGTACGTCCCATATTGGAGTATTGTTCTTGTGTTTGGAGCCCGCAGTATAAAGAGCAGCAGGTTGTTATTGAATCCGTGCAAAAGCAATTTTAATTTTTGCCCTTCGTAACTTTAACTGGGACTCGGGTAGAATCTTGCCACCCTACCGGTCTAGGCTAAATCTTATTGACCTGCCGTCGTTGCACCATCGCAGCATATGTAATGGGGTAATGTTCGTGCACAAGCTCCTTCTAGGGATTGTTGACTCCCAAACTCTCTTGGGTCAGAATGATTTTGCCGTTCCATCTAGACCTACCCCTAAATTTCCCCTAAATTCACCTAAATTTAACAAACTTTTAACTTCTCTTCTTTCCCCCTTTCCTCCTTTCCTCCTTTTGTAACTACATAAGTACCATTATTAGCAGATAATTGTTAATTAAATAAATAAATAAAAAATAAATAAATATATTTCGGGCATTTCTGACAAAAGCTAAATGCTTTAAGCTGTGAGCTTAAGTTCCCGTTCTAGTTCCAGTTCCGTGACTGTGTAGTTAGCATGTAAGAAATGCATTTTGTGGCTGCGAGAACGAGATAGAGCATCGTATAACAGTTACATGAGTCTGGCCCATACTAATTGAATGTTGCTGCAACTTTTGTGCATGGAACGGTCAAGAACATGTTTTGCATGAATTTTTGACGATTTTCATTGGCAAAAATCTCTGTTTTAAAGCTATCACAACAATTGTCTTATTACAGAAACCAATAATAGGTATCCGGAATGTTATATGTACATATATACAGGAAACTAATGAAATACTTGCCCCATTGCTAAAACATACATACAGTGCTTATAAATTTTTGATGATAGTCATTCGATAAAATTCAAAGCAAACTATCCATTTTTGATATATTCTTTAAATTCATTCATAATGTTTAATGCTTCGGGGATTTGTTTGTTTACATTTTCTCCGATTCATAAAAAATTTCAGCTATTAAATTTAACAAAAGTGATTGTAATTGGACGGTTCAAGACTGTTGGTAAGTCCTCTTCAAATATCGGGTATAAGGTATAATAATGAATGAATCCCAAAGCTAAATGGTTTCAGTCGTATTCCCGGCCCTTGCCGGTTGACCTGTCGATATAACTTGATGTAAAGCCTATTAGAAGCAAGGTGGTCAAAATAATGGTAGGGCCATACAAGTTTTAATTTTTCCTCAATATCAAGACTTAGGAGCGCTTCCCCGGACATTGGTTAATTTTTATAGTAACTTCGAAAATTTGTAAAAATTCAAAAATTAAAAATGTTACTTCACGGTAAGTTCAGTAACAACTGGAGGGATTTCTTGCAAATTTCAGCTCTATATATACCAATTTCTCCTTTCCTAACTGTTATTCTTGACAATTTCTTTACTTCTTCATCTCTCTTGTAAAACTATATTTCAAGTTTTACTTTTAGCTACCAATTTGGTAATACATTTGGCAGTGCAGTGGGTAGTACTGCCACCCCTCAGCGCCTTCCCGGGGCGGAGACCGGGGTTCAAATCCCCGTCGTGATGTAAAAATTTGTATTTTTTCTGTTATTTTATATATATTTTTGCTATATTTTCTATTAAAAATATTAAAATAGAGACCGGGGTTCGATTCTCCGTCGGCATGTAAAGAATTGTATGTATTTTTATTTTTGGTTATTTCATTTTTATTTATTATCTATTAATTTATTAATGTTTTCATATAATTTTAAAAATTATAAAATTGTAAAAATAGTAATAGTACACAACACTGATTTTCGTGCCGTGCTACTTCGCATCCTCTTTTTTCGATCTTTTCCGCTTTTTATCAGGCCCACATACATACATATGTATATGTCATTCATTTTCGAGCTTTTCTTTTGCTGTATCTTTCCTTATCGTACTCCCGATCGCAGCAGTTTTTTACGGCGCACACATACATTTAAATCTGAGCCTCACGTATTGATTTTTTGTACCGCCGTTGTCCTGTATGTGTGCAACGTATCATGTATATGTGCACATAACGGTGTCCGGAGAGACGCTGTCTTTCATGCCATTCTTGGAAATATTTCAAAGTGAAGTGAAGTTTGTAAAGAAATGTCTAACATTTTTAATTTTCATTGCGGCCCCCAGAGCCAAAATATTGGATGGCCCGGATGGATGCCATCTACCGGTCCGGCCCCAACGTATGTGCCGAGCGCAGCTCCACCTCATTCATACGATCGGAAATATATATTCTACACTGCCCAGACTGTCAGTGAACAGTATGTTAACGACATGTTAAATTTCTGGAGTTCCGTTGCAAAGGAGCAGCAGGCGCAGGTAAGGATATCGGTGTTTATCGAGCTATTTCATCATGGAATGATCCTTCCTTTTCTCTCAGGCGCAGGCACAGCAGCAGAAACCACAGCCATCAGCTGAACAACAGCAGAAACAGCGGCAGCCCCAAATCTCGGCCAAGATTGCAAGTCCTTTGCACCAGCCCGAAATGGAGGCAGCAGCACCACAGCTGTCATTCAGCAATGCCGAACAGCCCATCAACAGAAAGGTGGCTGTTCCCTCCGCCTCTCATGGCAATGACAAAGTCAGTAATCTTTTGATCATGATCTTCAACCAACACTGACATCGCCGCATCACCAACAGCAGCAGCCCCCGCTGTCGGCCAAGTCGGCGCGCAGCAGCGAGAAAGCCCGCAGTCACTTCCCATGGAAGGACGAGTCCCAGGCTGAGGCACAGGCACAGGCACAGGCTCAGGCACAGGCACAGGCAAAGGCACAGGCTCAGGCAAAGGCTCAGGCACAGGCTCAGGCACAGGCACAGGCACATGTGAGCTCCCCATCCCCATCTCAGATGCAACAGCATCAGCAACAAACGCCACAACAGCAACAGCAGACGCCACAGGAGTGGCTGTTCGAAGCGGATCTGCAGGAGAGCGTAGACGCTTTAATGGAAGAAGAGGAGCAGCCTCTAGCACCGCTCTCACCGTCCGTGGTAGAAGGGGAGCAGCCTCTAGCACCGCTCTCACCGCTGTCCGTGGTAGAAGGGGAGCAGCCTCTAGCACCGCTCTCACCGCTGTCGGAGGCAGCGGGGAGCCACCAGGGCACGGATCGGATAACAAATCCAGGAATTGTGGACGTGATGCAGTCGAAACTGTTACAGGAAACTGTTAGCGCGGAAGAAGATAGGCAGCAGGATAAACTCTTCTGAGGCACGTCTACTATGCGACGGAGCTATCGATATGTACAGAAAGGAAGGATTTGAGCTGAGCTTCTCCCAATGTAGAGAGCTGGGCAGGCAGCTGTTGGAGCTGTGTCCGGAAGGTGGGAAGTACTGCTATATACAACCGGTTGCGTACCCGTTGCAAAACCCCGGAACAGCTCCTCGCTGTACTTGTATTCTCCGAACCAGATCGAGTAGTTCTCGGGGTCAAACTTCTCGAAGAAGTACGGGATGGACTTGGCCTCCTCCTCGTTGGAGTAGACGCGCTTGAAGTCGTCAAAGTTGAAGGTGCCCTTGGGCAAGGCATCGAAGGGATCTTTGGATTTTGGCTCCAGAGCCAAGGCCTCATCGGCGGCATCCAATTCCTCGGGTTCGTCGGCCTTCTTGGGCGCAGCCTCCTTCTTTTCCTTGGGCTTCTTCTCTTCCTTTTGCTTCTGCTGGGACTTGCCACCGCCTTGCTTAGCCTCGAATTCGGCGTACTTCTTGGGGTCTCCTCGCACAGCTTGTAGTCCTTGACCACAGCCTGAACCTGTGGCTGGTTCAGGATGGTGAGGAACCAACGGTTCACATTACCGAAAGCAGCGCGTGCAGTCGGCTCCAGGACGTACTCATACAGATGCAACAGGCTGCTGAAAACAATGATGTCGGCAAGGGTGATGCGCTCGCCGGCGAGGTAGGTGACATTGAGCAGTTTCTGGTTGAGCTGTGCCAGGACACCTTCAACGTCCTGCTTGGCAGTGGAGTTCTTCTGCTGTGGCAAGATTCCCAGCAGCGGGAACACCAGTGCGCAGGAGGCAGGCACGATTTCGTTGTCAGCAAACGAGATCCATTGCTGCACTTGGGCTTGGACGAAGGGGCACTTGCCACCTCGCAGTTGCTCGCTAGCCAAGAATTAAGCAATGGCATTCGACTCGCTCAGGTATTTGCCATCAGCGGTCTCAAATGCTGGCACCTGCAAAAAGACACGCGGCACAAATTAGTATTACGCACAGTATAGCAGACATTTTTGCTGATGACACACACGGTTCAGGTAGCATCCTTTCTGCAACTCTGGATATTCCCTGGCCCAGCCACATTCGTCTCCTGATATATTAATCACAGTCGGGCGATCCTTGGTTGACGCCACAGGTGTAGTTTTGTTAATACCTGACGGTAGTGGGGTGGAGGCGTTGGCATTGCAACGAAATATGTATATAATTAAATGTCATCGATGTTTTTTCTCAGCCATAATTATGACACCATTCATAAGTTACGATAGTTGATACGATAGGTATGAAATATTCGAAAAATCTAACAATCGAAACTGAAACGCAACCATAACCTTTTCCGCCATGGAGAGCATATTCCTTGATTTTAATGTTCGGTTTAATATTAATAGCTATATAGAACATTTAGCCATGCCCACTTTTATACGAGTGATGAATCAATTTCATACTTGATTGGCTTAATTTAAACAATTGCTTTTATTGGATTTCTATACAGTTGAAAATGAAATTAATAGATTGATGAAATTGACAGTTGAAATGTTATGTTAAGTTTTATGTTACTATGCACAGCTGTTTTTTCAGCTGAGCTTCATTTAACAGGCTTATGTTAGCACCAGCTTTTATATCTCGGTCCACTCCGCCAGAGGGCGCACATTGCACGAGTGTGAGTGTGTGAGTGAGAGGGAGGTAGGTAATCCCACCTGCAAGTGAACATTCTCTCAACGACGCAGAGCTCAATGGCGGAACCCACGTAAGCTGTAACCAGGAAGGTAACAGCGACATGATTTCCGATATTCGACCACCCGAAGACATTGCAATAGACGACATTTTGACACCAGTGAATCCCTCGAAAAAGTCCCTCGGATGAGTATGAAGAGTCGCCATCCCACCTAAATGAAATGAGCTTGGACAAGGCGAAGTCCCAATCTACAGAGCATGTGATGCTTCAAGCAGTAATCCAGCCACGAAGCTACTCAGTTCGATTAATGGAAACTCGTAATGTGACCGGTGGATGATGTTATCACCATCTTTCCGTACTGCTCAATCCATAGTGTTCCAACTATAATATTGTGCACGCAACAGTTTACATTACTCCAGGTGTAAGTTTCCTTCCATCTGACAAAAAGCGGATACCGTTAGCATGATTTAATGAATTTATATGAGCAAACCCACTTTGGAAACTCAATGGTGACCGTGCCTTTGGGATTAACTTCCACACTCTTTCCCCAGAACTTGATCTTTGGGTTAATGGAGCCATGGAATTTAAAATCATTGGACTCTGCGTGAAATGCAGAAACTGGTGGATGGTGAGAGACCTGCTCACAAACTATTCGATAATCGTCTCTCTGCAATTCGTATGTTTCGCCCAAGAGAGGGTTAAATGGTTTTCCGAGTCTCTCCCAGTTGGAAGCCAAAGCAGAAACGGCAAAAGCTAAAAGTATTTAAATTTATTTATATATCAATAGAGATTTTATTAAAATTTAAAAAAAAAATACTTGGTCACGTCACACTTTTTCACTTTACACTTGTTGAAAATACCAATTATTTTCCATGATCACCCTGTTATTTTTCAACAAAGAAGTGCATACAGATTTATTCGGCTATACATAAATATGTCATGCTACTCCAGCACTCATCCAATGCAAGGGAGTTTAAATAGGCTGCAGTATAGACCCACTCATGCTCCTTCTGCACCGTTCAGCTCCCTTTTCGGGCCTCCCGAAATACAATACTCGTTAGAATACTTTTATAACTAATCAAATAAAAATAAGTACTTAAATTAGGAAATCTTATAGAAAACTGATTAATTTTTCGGATAAAATTATATTATCATTGCTGAGGTGAGGGTTCAGTTTTCCGTAACCGGTAGCGATGGATGGAATGAGCAATCTGAACATTACTCGCAGGATTAGTCGCGCACAATTATTATCTGATTATTCCGAGGCAATGCATATGTACATATGTACATACATATAATGTTTTCAAGATGATAGTTTATTTTTCTATTTTATCAGATGCTTCACAAAATGTCATTGGAATTAGATGGCTAACAAGTTGCGTATAATTCGGAAATTATGCCCAACATAGATCACCTATGTACATATGTGACAATTTAAATGCCAGATGTAACTGATTGTGGGTATAATAGCCCCAAATTGTATAAGTGGAATCGTTCGGGTCGAAGAGAGCCATTCAGGCTCCAGTCGATTGAGAAGAACAATCGAGTCCCGAAGGAGTTGAAACAAGGCTAACGCAGGGAACTTAAGTCGTTTTCAGTTCCCGATAAGAGTGCATAGATAATTCAAGGAATAGTCGGAAATACTCTGTAGATACTCCGGAAAGCACAGACAACAAATTTAACTGATGCTCCAGATATATATTTAAAAGGACATCCTTCTATTTCTCCTGATGCAAAATACAGAATTACATCGTCAAGTGAACAGAGTAAAGAAATCAAATTAATGAATTCTAGAATTGATGGAGCCAAACATTGTTTTGCGCAGAGTGGCATTTTAGGGACAACGAATTTCCAAAGTTCTTCTGACTTAATAAGGATAACTTCAAACATTCATATAGATGTGACTTTGAAAGACCACGTGAGTGCGAATCCTTTTTTGATGTTCCGTTGTGTTATTTCAGAGAGTCCTCCAAGAGGTAATGGACGTCCAGATGGTAGCTAGTAACAACGCTGGTTATGGGTCTTCGTCGGGTACAATTATTTGCACTTTTTGTCAACCCAACCCAGAAACTGGACGAGCAAAAATGAAAATGAAAATACGCCTACAAAGGGCGAAAATCTGTGGCATCCACAATTTTGGACAATCTTGTGTTTAAACAAGAGAGATGTAGCGGACATTAGAACATAACTAGCGGTCGTGGTTTCTCTCTCTCTCCTCTCTTCCTTCCCATCTCTCATGACAAGTGCGATCAAAACTAAATATATACATATTTAACACATACGATTACTTATTATGTATATGTACATATACTGAGTGAGTAACAGTAATAAAAGCCTTTGCCGTGGCCATACTTATAATAACTGGAAATGTTTCGACTGAAGTGAGGATTTCTTTCGAAGAGGTATAAGTTTATCGGGGAGTAAACCGAATCTGAACCCAATTAAATACCAATGTTTGGCTAATCCATGGCAGGGTGTGGGTCCAGGTATGGTTTGTAATTAAAAGTCGACAGACCTTAAAATCCTTTTGAAAAACACTGAACTATATCTGTGGCTACATACATATATATCGTATATAATATATATACATATATATATAATATAATAATTATATATAATGTTAAGTGTTGTGGAATTGTTTCTTCGTGCTATCGCTGATATATGATTAATATTGCAGCCAGCCCGATCGAACAGACCGATTTATCAACATTATGCGTGTCGGAAGCTGCGAATTTTTCAGACTCCACATTTACGAATAAGATTTCTTCGTTGTTAGATTTGAACTTAGGGCTTATTGTTCGACTTCTTAATGTAAAAATTTGGAGGGTGTGGATGTGACTGAGAGTAAGAAAAGGAGAGCAATGCAATATAAGCAATAGGCAGGTTACATATGTATGTACTCGTATGTGTGCGCGACAACAGATATTTTGAGAGAAATATCTTAAATATCTTAATAGTTGTTAGAGACTGCTGCTCGGAACAATAAGTTCAAAAATCCATACTCGGCGGTTTGTTTTCGCTTCGAGTTAGACCTGATAGTGTAAATTGATTCTTCTTTAAAATAATTTCCCCAATTTAGAAGCATTGGTGCTGGTAGTATAAATATTTACACACATACGTCGCGACGTCCGGGCTTGTGTTCAATGCTTCTTTCTCTCTTCAATTTTCAATACTGCTGTGGGGTTGCGGGTGTGATTTTGGTTTGCGGTTTGTCAAGTGGCCCCCACTCACTCCGTAGAGGACCACTTGAATGATTACCGCACATAAATGGAGTTTGACTTTAGTTTGAGATTTTACACGTTGGTTGTATGTGCTGTACACACTTTAACTCCACCTCCCTACCGAACACTGTACTTTTATTTGTATGATCCCTCTTGGCCATACTTATAAATAGCTGGAAAAGTTTCGACTGAACTGAGGATGTCTTTCTAACAGGTTTAGGTTTATTGGGTAGTAAGCTGAATATGAACCCAATTAAATACCAATGTTTGGCCAACAATACCTGGATTTGTAATCCAGGGTTAGGGTCGTCCTGGTATTGTTTATACTATAATTAAAAGTCGACAGACCTGAAAACGCGCACGCATACAAATACATATTCATGTATGCATATGTATGTATATGAATTCAATCTCGTTGAGCCCTGCTGCATATCCTTGCAACTTCTACTTATTGTTATTCGTTCGTTGTTTTGGGCAGATCGAACATTTTGATCTTCCCTGGCACAGCGTGTGGCAAAGTCAGCGTGCCTTCTCCTGAGGAAACTTTAAAACTCTCTTGATCACCATCTCAGCAGAGCTCGCAATGGCAATAGGCAGTCCAACCCCCAGCGCCGAAGCGGAGACGTCGACGGAGACGTTGCGTCGGTCTGAGAGCTGCTATCGATTCTCGTGTGAAAACATGCAATTATGGTTTTATTTGTACTATTTTTCGAGAGTTTGCATGTACACGGGTTTTTTGTGAAATGCTTGGTTATGCCAGGGTAAGGCAACGATCAGTCTTTGAGGCCCAACTGTTTTGAGGGGTTGTAGATGTTCATATAGTATGTATGTACATATGTTCATTATAATCGCGAAGTAAATGGCTGAAGCTTCGATCATTGATATAAATTGAGCAGGCACAGCCCGATTCTAAGCATGTTTTCATACCCTTTCAGGGTAAAAATTGCACATATATTCTCGATCAGCATTCTAATTCTAATAAGTCTTTGCACTTGATATTTTTTCCTGAACCGTGTTTTATATCCGTACTTCACACTCCGTATATTTGGTTTAATAATAAAAGATGATAATTTCAATGAGTGAGGAGAAATGTAGCTTTCTATTTATTCCACTCAGTTGGTCTCTTAAATACGAAACTTACTCATTTCATTCCCATTCATATCTTCAGCAGTTATCTACCCCATCCCACAAGATAGATCCCAAACCCCTTTGTGTCTATCCATTCCACTTTCAGGAATTTTCGAGCATTATGCCAAGCCACTTGTTAGCATGCTGCTTGTTGTTCTTATTACTGTTAAAGTTTGCGCCCTTATGGACGAGCTCGACAGAGCGGAGATAAATTGCGGGGTCACGAGAGGGAGGGCGAGTGGTGTGGAGTGGAGTGGGGTGGTGGCACTGTAAAATTTGATTCTAATCCGCTGATAATATTTTCAGACTTTCAGAATTTTGATATTTCGCTCGGTTGAATTTAATGCGATTTAATCATGCCTTCTATAGAGGGTGTATGTGTATTTGAGTGCGACAGGGCGACAGGGTAACAAAATAGTATTTGGACATGTTAAATGCTATTCTCTGAGAGGAGGAGATAAATGCTTCTCTTCTGCTTTGTATCTGTCTGTGTTGCCACATCATTTCAACATAATACAATACCTCATTGCAATGGTATACGAATGCAGGAGAACCGTAGATTACATATATAATTCCTGTTTAAATATGTAGATCTTAGATCTTAAACTGATGAAATAGGTCTCACAAAAATGTGTATCCATAATGAAGTGACCCAAAATGAATATACATTTCTTAGAATGTTACCTTGTAACATACGTACATTATATGGCGATCTGTACCTGGTGATTCGAGATACTGAGACAAAAAATATATAATACAAATAATGTGGGACTAGATTGACACTTATTTACAATACAATATTTAGGATACTTCGTAGTAGTTCGGTTGTGGGATATTGAAATCAAAGCTGCTCATGCTTTGTTAAACGCACTATCGCTTTAAGCATTAATTTTGGGTAAAGCAACGCCTGAAACAGAACTTTTGTTATTAATCTCTCTCCGCTCGACATAATTGCATACAATCTACCATTTTAACAAAGATTCATCAATGAACGCTCAGGACGTTGACGTGCAATGGCTGCGCCATCAAGTGGCTCAAACGATACCAAGCCGATTAACATTATACTATTTTCCAATTGGAACATCGTCACGCCAGATTGTAACCACTTCCCTGGTGGGTAAGATAATTCTTCATGATAATGCATTTTTCGATTTTTCGTATCTTCAAAATTGTTTGGGAAGGAGCGTAGGCAAAATTTGAAACATTTATGATTCAGTGTTACATCACAGGATATCTTTAAGTCTCTGAGAGCTAAGCGTTAACCGAGACAGACCGATGGACATGAATATATCGACTCGACTTTCGATGCTGATGAAGAATACATGTACAATGTACATATTATGTATGCGTTATGGGACGGAAACGCTTCCGTCTGGCTGTTACATATATCCATTTACACGATTCTAATATGTGTATCCCTGTACTCTGTGAGCTACCCGGTATAAAAATGCACTTATACTTTTTAGTAAGTCTAATGATATTAGAGTTATATTACATTGATCGATATAGTGATTATAGTGAGAAAAAAGCAAAAATAGGATACAAATATTTCTGATATTTATTTTGGCGTAATCTTCAATCAGCCTGCTAGAATAGTCTTGTTGGGCCTCAGATGATACTTGCAGTAGTGTTTTCAATTCCATGAAGAGAGTCCAATGGATTTGACCACTATACTTCCAATGTGCTTCCAATGTACAGAAGGAAGCAAAGCATCTCCGAGCCAAGTGATCCAACTTGATCAAATACTAGATCGCTAAGTAAAAGTGTGTTTTTCATAGCCAACAGACAATAGTAAAAATTGATGAATTCATTAAAATACTTACCTATATATTTTATATGAGACAAGATCAATAAACGTTGTTGGCTGTATTTTGATGAGTTTGTAAGCAGGCAGGATAAACCCCACTTCCAATCCTTTGAAAGCAGCATGGTTCCTTTTAATTACGTATGAATCCTCGACTGGCAAACTGCAGCCCTACGCATCCTGACCTTCCCATTTACCTCTCTCCGTATTCTACCACGCTTTTCTTTTGTGCGTTGGCCACATTGGGGTTGGGTTGGACGGTGGTGTTGGTCTCTTGTTAAGTGATAGTCGTCGTCAGGCTGTTGGCAGCGTGTGGGAGGTGCGGCCGCGGGATGCTCATAATAATTGAAGCATATTCACAGTGGTTGCCTCCTCCAGAGATGGGCGTGCGGAAGGAAAGCTGCACATCACATCTACCCGGCTCACACAAAAACACATACCACACTACACCACACCCACATACACATTTTCCGTTCCCCCAGTGCTTCGAGCCCGCATGCTTCTCGTTGTTTGTATTTGGTTGGATGGTCAAATGCTTGGCTGGACATAGCTGATTCTGGCTCGGGCTCTGGGTCTGGCTCCTGCTCTGGGTCTGAGCCTGAGTCTGGCGCTGCTTTAATTGTTTAATGGCTCGTTACTTGAATTCCCAGTGGGGGGACCAATGGTGCGACGGTGCTAACTGGGATTTTCAAGTGCGATAATTGTAGCGTTTTATTATGGATTAAGCAAATTTTCTGTAAATTATATCTCACGGACTACGAGTATGTGGATCCGAAGAAGGAGGATGGGATGGGCTAGAAGAGGGTAATTTAAGCCGCAAACTCAATATTTGAATATTACAGACAATCGACATTTGGACAATTTCTGATGCGATACTAGAATAATTTATTTTTGCTCACTTTCAGAAGTTATTACATTTGCCCAAATATCTACGAGTATAATGCATCATAAAGTAGTTGCACTTCGTGATTCCTGACTTAAAACTACTATCTTGATAAAACAAATTCAATAAGCGGCAGTTAAAAGATTTTTTTTATAGATTAGCTACATTGGATTCAATTCGAATATTTTATATAGATATAATTTTATAATTATTGTACATGGAAACATTGAAATCCTGCAAAGATTTCAAAACAAAGACCTACGTATTATCTTCAACCAGAACTTTGAGCAGACTGCACCCATTGGGTCTTCCATTTCGTTGTGCGCCCTAAAAACACAGAATAGCCTTATGCCACACATCCAAAACTTACTACTTTCATATTTAGCTATGTATAAAAATATAGGTTTTTGTATGCTTACTCAACTGTAGTACATATGTACATATGTACTATATTTAACACTTCACTAGTATAATATCACCGTATAAACCTTAAAAATATTACTTCTCTTGCAGATAAACCAATATTTTTCAGTTCTCTGTTCATAACTTATAAAAAATGTGAAATCTGTATTTATCCGCACTTGGAGCTCAGCAGATGATGTTGTACCTCCCAACATCCAACATCTCGGATATGGTTATAGTCGTATACATTGTTAATTCAACTTTAACATGAGCCATGCCATTCTCCTTCTCCATTCTAGAGTCCATGTCGTGCAGCCAGTGTGTGTGTGTGTGTGTCTGTCCCGGCAACAGTTGCGTTGCTCTTGTGCTTAGTAGAAAAAATAAAATATAAAAAAATAGCGTCGTTCCGCTTATCGCCCGTACGCAAGACTTCACACAGAGAAGGAAAGGAGTTGAAAATGGGGCGGGCGTCTTGTGATATCAGTAAGGCGCACGCTGCCAGAGGCAGAGGCCGAAAGCCGTCGAGGAATACGGAAACAAAACGGAAAGTGACAAGAGTTGGCCATGCCAACCACCTTTACCCTAACACCCTACCGATATGCGAAATCAAAGCAGGAAACTCTTTAAATATAGATTTTAGCAGACGAATAATTGGTGAAGTAGAGCTAGTTTTCATTACCGGTAATCCATAAAATCGCGGAAGATGTTTCTACTACTAGGATTTATGTCCCAAAATATTTGATTTCTAAAACATATGCATTTGATGTTATATATGTATGTAAATGTTCTTTTTAAACGGTTGTGAGCGCTTGTGTTTTGGTAGACGAATTTATTTGTTTATTTATCCAAAGTGATCGATAAGGACCTAGTCCCCATCAAATGATTATTTAAAACGATTGCTCTATTGGTTATTTTGCCCCGAGAACTGAGATTTTAGATAACATTTGTATGTAAGCGACAAGATATATGCAAGTTGAAATGCTCTCTTACCGCATCAAGAAACAACGCAAAAACGTGCACATATCAGTACACGTCTAATTTTGCATAGGTTGTCAGAGCTAGAATTCACTCTCTACACATATCGGGACAGTATGCAGGCTGTGGGGTGTGGCTATTCATGGGTTATGTCAAGACGCAGTGCAGCTGCTCCGTGAATTCGGAGCTCATCTCTGCAGGAGCGTGCGCTTCCTTCCATATCCATTGGCTGTGCATCTGTACGTACCAACAGTATCTGCTGAGATTATTAAGATCTCACTTATTAATATTGGTTCAAACTCCGGGGAGGCGGACTTGGACTCCGCTAGACTCTCCCATACTCCTTCACCGATAGAAATAGAAACAGTGCTCAAACGCTAAGGCAAAGCGGAAAACTTTTCAAAGCACGAGGATGTACCGTGTCGCTGGCACGTGGCACGTGGCACGTCCGAACGGAGCTCCAGCTTCAGCACTGGAGTTAGCCTGAACTTAATGTGCAGATTGCAGGACTGGTTTCTACTTCCTGCCGAGGGATTTACTTTCAGTCGCTCCCATACAATACAATAAGAAATTTCGCAACTTCCACCCCCGCACCGTACAGAGTTTTTGATCTAATCTGCGTATATTAAAATCCCAAATATTGTAAAAGCCATCTGGCTAGGATCGGTCTTTTTGCAGATAAAGTATTCTTTAGACGGTAATCACTTTTATCCGATCGGTTCTCAAGCTGTCTGTCATCACACCAGGTTACAATTTTCAATTTATTAATAACGAATCTATGTACATTAACTTTATTAAAATTAAAATAGATAGAAAGTACGGTTTTCCCGAAAACCACATAGTAGTATATCGAATATACATATGTACGTAGAGAGTAGCAATTAGATATTGATGTGGAAACATACACTTTAAGAGGGGATAAACACACACGAGTATGTGTGTTTGTACTAAGTACATATGTATACTATATGAATGGGAAATAATAGCATTAGGTAAAAAAATAAATAGTATGGCATCACAAGTGTCGAATTTGTATCCAGTAACGTAGTTACTGAATGTTTGGTCTGACTATATCCGGGTCATATGTTTTCTAATTTGGGCTTGTTATGGTATTAGTATTATTATTATTATTTTTTTTACTGATTTTGTGTGTGCTCTCGAGGAAGAACTTTGTAAACATTCCACGCATATTTTCGAAATGAGTACACTTTCATCATTCAGTTAGCACTCTGGCCGTCTCTTTCTAGCCAGCAGAAACTGGCCAAACCCAAACGCGAAAACAGGACCAACGATTATTAAATTCCAGCCTCCTCACATGAGGCTGCTGTGGGTGTGACCATGTTCAGACTTGTCGACATTTTGCAAAACAACCGCACGCCCACGCCCACGCCCCTTGAAGATTGCGCGCGGCGTGCCGTGCCTGAGCTTGTCGTGGCTGCAGCGGAAACGTGCGGGTAGTTAATGGAAGAGTGTAGCGGTTATTGTATCGGAATGAAACAATTCGATTGGGCGCTGCCACTGCCAGTGCCTCTGCCACGAATATTCAAATTCTATCAGATGTGTGTGTGTGTGGGGGGTGGGGGGCTGTAAATATGTAAATATACGAGTAAAATTTTAGATACGTAAGTACCGCTCACCATGAAAAGTTAAACTCAACATTGGATGGGCTTTTGGTAGCCTTCCTCGCGCTAAAGTTTTCGTTTCGATTTTACGTCCTTTACATATCCCTGCACCACCTAGGTGATGCTAAAACGAGTGTTAAAGGTTAGAAATTGTTTCATCATTTCAAAATAAATTCGTTCATATTTAAATACTATATGCACGTACATTGTCGCATTCGTGTGTATAGTACATCTTCAATTATTTGACTGCAAGTCTGCAGACTATTCATTTTCAACCCCCAAGCTCCGGCCGCGATTTCTGCACTCCTCACACAGAAGCATGTTTCAAGCCTGCAAGAGCGGGACAGCTCGTGTGCCATCTCGAGCCAACCACATTGATTCGATGTGGCAAGTGGTGGTGCATGAACCGGCTTTACGAACCAATCAGAGGAGCCTTCCTACCACAGCACAAATTAGCACAGGAGGAGAGGAGATGCCGTCTAGTCGGTTAATGGTACACAACCAAGCAGTGGCATTCTTATTGTGACCCGCGTACCAAAGGTAACTATAGAGCAGCGCGGTCCGGTCGGTTGTTAGATGCTCCGGGGTTTGAATCGTTAATGAGAGCCTAATCGGCATTGTAACGCTAACGTCGGTATCGGAATTGGTATCGGTACTGGTATTGGTACTGCTACTGCTACTGTTATTAGAAGTGCTATCGTATCGCGTAGTGCTATTGCTCCAGGTGGAGCAGCAACCGAGATTCACCTACATATGTATGTAAATAAGATTATCTATGTACAATGTTCATAGGCAGTATGACATCGCGTTCCGTTCCGTTCACGTTCACTTGTAATAATTAACAAATATCCCGCGCATTGTGCAAAATGAAAATGTGTAAAAGTGTTGGCCAATACATACATATGAGGAATTGAAAGCGGCAAATACGAAATGAACAAGTGAATTAAAACAAAGGCGGATGCTCAGCTTAATTTATGTTTGTGCAGTTCGAGTCCCCATGACATCGCCAACAAAAGGGATCCCCCTTCAATTCACAGTTAACATCTGCACAGATTCTTGAGCCTTAGTTTGTTTCCCGCGGTGTAGACGCAGCGTGAGCGTGCAGTCAAAAGTCGGCAAACTGCGCTATTCTCGAAACCTTTCTGTGTAGGCATTTTAAATGTGAGCATTGGCACATGCATACGTACCTGTGTATGTATTGTATGTACATCTGATAACATCACATTCAGTGGAATCAATAAAGCTTCAAACTCCACATCCATCTACATATCCAGAATCAATTATGTTTACTTTGCAACCAACACCGACGGCCATCAGTTCTGTAGTACCCCCATGGTCTGCGGGAACGCTCATTGAGCGTCTACCATCTCTCGAGGAAATGGCTCACAAGGGTAAGCATAATTGGTAATTGTCAAGTTACAGGTGCTTTGCGAGTCCGTGCCTAAACTCCGAACCGAATCTAGTTTCATGTATGCAATCTCATGCCCATTCTGATGATTTGAAATTATTGTTTCGATTTCTTACATCGGTTGAATACAACGGTTATAACCATCTGATATAGTACATAGTCTGCTGCTTAGTCCGATATATGTACATGCTTACATATGTACCGTAAAAATACAAATAGACGGTCGGTCTAAAAGAAGCGTTTTTAGTGATAATCAAATAATTATACTTATTCATTGTTGCGTTGCACATATGTACATATGTACGTACAATAGTACTCGTATTGTACTCAAATTTGTACAATACTACAGCCTTAGACGTTTTCGGCATGTGAATTTTAAGTTCATGTGTACCTACAGTGTATTTGGACGGAGGATCGTAACTAACATCTGAATAACATTCCAATAACTAGCTTATAGTAACTTGTTGATGTGAATATTTTTCCTTTGCTCTGCTCTTCTTTTATAGACAATGTGATTGCGATGAGAAATCTGCCCTGTTTAAGTACCGCAAGTGGTAGTGGACTAGGCGGTATTGGTGGAAAATCTGCTACTACGATGGCTACTGCGATGGAAGCCGTGGATGCGACCACAGGGGCGCAACCCCATTCGACATCGTCGTATTTTACCACAACTTACTACCACTTAACTGATGACGAATGTATGTTTCCGGTTCCAACTCCATACCCGTACACACTTTCCACCTAGCCCCTCATCGCACACCATTCATCCAATTCAAGTCCACATTCCCCATTACACTTCCTTTTCAATTATTTAAATTTACACAGCAGCAGGAGCAGGACAAGAAGTTAGGCCAAGCTCTTTGCCTTTGCCTTTGCTGGTTAACCAGATTTTGGCGCGTGGACTCTTATCGCGTATGTGTATGGGGAAGGCTCATATGTGGGATGGATGTTTTTAATTTTTAATTTTGAGTAACATCATGAGGTACATAATTAGATACAGATTTAGATAAAGATTCAGATAAGTAGGTAAAGAGGCAGCTGCAGGTGCAGATGTAGGTGTAGATGCCAATACACAGGCAGAGCTACTTTCATAGCATAGTTCAAAGTCAAGATGAGAAACTGGAGTCGACTCTGTTTCATGTAAACTTATTTTAAGTTTCAATTGAATAGTACAAACTCTGAGAATGAGTTGCAATATGTAGGAAATAACAAATATAATTGAGACATTTCACCAGCTAAAGGGATTACTTATATAACTTTATAAATGGCATGATAAAATTGTCATTGGTGTGAAAATTGCCAAATGTCCCATTTCTACGGTCATTGTTTCATAGGTGACTTGGAAACGAAACGGGCACATGCCAATTATAGACCACAATGGCGAGAGCTGATCAAAGTGAATAGTTAGGAACGCGATGAGGATCTATATCGGATTTTAAGACGATGACGAGCGCACAGCAATAGTCGTATTTTACAAGTAGCTGGGCTGCATTCATCAGTGATGGTGATGTCCTGCTGGATCCTATCCCATCCCTATCCCGCCGAGCTGTTAAGTACTCTCAGTTGGGTCTACGCTATTGTTGTGTTGTGAATCAATACAATCATTTTCCACCTTTAATGATCTTGAAGTGTGCATTCGTGTTCGACGACCGTTTCGTGTCATGTCGTTACAAATGAAAACAATTATTGATGTTGAAAGCCGAAGTCGAATAAAAACAAACAAAAGCCTTGGCATTTTGTTCTACTCATGTCGGACACATACTCGTATTCACACACTCACACATTTACAACACACAAACATAGTACTAAATGAGCCTCTTTAGCGGCTGTCGGTACCAGCGCTGCTGATCCATTGTGTTCCCAAATTCTGAAACTGTCCGGATTCGGGCCCGGATCCCAGGACTTCTGCTGCTGCTCCTGCTCCTGCTCCTGGCCCTGGTCCTGTCCATTCTTTTGCGACAAGGGGAAGTCTCCCTAATCGGTCCAGTCCCCTAGAGAGTCCTGGTCCTGCAAACTACTGGTCTGGTCTGCCATTGTTTTGTTTGCCGACTGATTTGTGTTGCAATTACATTGTTAATCCCATTGGCAAGATTTTCCCGGCTATTGTGTAGCTTGTCACTTTGGTAATTCATATTTTTTACATTCATTACACACACTTATGCACACACGGCTGATGCTGATGGTCAGCAGAGGTTTCCCTTTTTGGAAAATATTCTTAACTAAAACGTTTCGTTTGCATAGTAAATCTCAAGTTTGTACGTGGATAACTTACAAACAATTTCCAGGCTAAAATATAATTTAAAAATATATATTATAATATCACCTCACTATTAATTCTGTGCAGCATGTATTTTCTAGTCGATGTTAAAAAATAACCTTACGTTTGCGTTTTGAAGTGGTAGACGACAGCCGACAGCCGACAGCCGATAATCATCCTCAGTGTGCACTTAAACCGCTTAGAGTTTTCCCACGAATTCAATCTAATCTTCGATATGGGTTCGTCGTCGGTAGTCGGTAGGGTACATTGCTCCACAAAATGACCCACAGTCAATACACAGGAAAGTGGTCTTTTAGAGGGGGAAAAATGGGGATTGTAACATTTAAATCGTATAAAGAGTTTCTTAAAGACATCGAAATTTTATTGAAGATCGATACAGCGGTGCTTATCGGATATCTATCAAACATAAATAGTTATATTTGTATGTATATAAAGGTACAATACAATATGCATATACTCGTAAAAGAAACAAGAAAGGCTCTTGGATTAGCCCCTGTCAGTTGTTAGCCTGCTGTCCTTCTTACTCGACCAGCCCAGATATGCCATGCATTTACTGCTTGGCTGGTTTCGTTTCTTTCGTTACCAATAAAGTAGTAAATTGATACGCAGATTTAGGGATTTTCTATCAATCAGTACTCGGAAATTTGTTTGAAATCCATTCTTATGCTTGGCTTGAACCCCAAGTGGGACCTTTTTTAGCCTTTTGATTTTTGTTTTGTTGCTTTTTGGATGTATGCATATTCTTGTCTTGGCTCAAGTCTTCGCAAAGGGTTGCCCTCGTTCAAAATGAATTGTCAAAACTTAAGAATCCAGGCCATCGAATACAAATTGAGATGCTAAAAACCGATATAGCGGCACAAAAAGTTTCTGAAGTTCTTTTAGCATCGAAGTGGACCGAATTCAGGTGGACGCGACGTCCGAGTGTATGTTGACGTTTTCTAAAGTGTGCCAAATCGAATTATCTGCTTCATTGCCATATTATCTGCCTCATACTTTACATATATATGTTATGTACATACATATGGCCTAGGAGGTCGTTAGTTAGTTATATACATACATATATATTGGTACAATGCATGAACGATCGTTCAGTTGGCAGCTATAAAATATACAGTACACATTACTGTACAACCTGTGAGGTTACGAATTAAGTTAAGTTTTCGTGTAGTACGAAACTGACAGAAGATGAAAAGTAGAAATATTATCAAACATCAACATGTCTGTTGGAACACCTGGATCTACGACTAAAAAAACAATATGTGATTTGATTATGCTGTAAGCTGCAGCAGAGTTCAAATTAATTAGAGGCTTGCATTTGTTCTAGACAGTGGTGGTCTGCTCCGTGGATTGGTGTGCGGTCCTTCAGTTCTTTAACCAGCGAGTGCATCCAAAAGTATGTATATGCATCTTCTTCTATATTTACAGGTCACAGTGGAGTAAACCAGCTGGGCGGTGTTTTTGTTGGCGGACGACCATTGCCTGATTCAACGCGCCAGAAAATTGTTGAGCTCGCGCATTCCGGAGCTCGGCCATGTGATATTTCTCGGATTCTACAAGTTTCTAATGGATGTGTTAGCAAAATTTTTTAGGCAGGTAGGTGATATGCAAACCTCGAAAGATTTTTCTTCATGGCGCTCCCATTAGTTAGTAAGTTGTTATCATTAAAAACGATTATTTATGCTATGTATTATTTACGATAAATGGTTAATTATTAACTTTGCCTCATTTTCGCAATTTATCTTCTATCATTTAACCATCATCTAATACTAATAATTATTAATTCCAGTTAGAATATATTAATATTTGTTAAATTGTTTTATTTTATTACAACTATGCCACAAAAGTGGAGATTTTGAGTTGAAAATTTCCGAGTGGGATAGCACGGTTTCCATATTTTGGTTTGAGCTAATAACAAATTCGATTTAGGGCAGTTCGAGATAGATTCAAGATTAACTATTATGGATAATGGGATAAAGATTTTGATTGTTTTATTTCAGATATTATGAAACCGGAAGCATTCGCCCACGCGCCATTGGTGGATCCAAGCCACGGGTCGCTACGGCTGAAGTCGTTAGCAAAATTTCGCAATACAAACGCGAGTGCCCGAGCATTTTTGCCTGGGAAATTCGGGATAGGTTACTGCAGGAGAACGTTTGCACCAACGACAATATTCCAAGTGTAAGTTTACTAAATCTAATGTACATACATACATACATGCGTGTAGATTCTACAGCAACTACTGCATCATGTTATGGTAGTTACTGTAATCGGTGGCAAGCTCTCAGTTTTCAGACTTGCTTCAATTATTTAGGCTTTATATTCTCGGTATATTTGTACTATGACTATGACAATTTGTATCACTTGGATTTTTTTTATTTTCGATTTCCGACGCCATTTGCTGTGCTCTGGCATTACCATTTTCCATTCTTATTTTTTTTATTGTTTATTAAGTATGCCAAAAAAAAAAGAAGAAAGAAAGGCAAAATGAATTGTGACAGCGATGCCGATGGCCGATGCCGAGGCTGATGGTGATGGTGATGTCCTGCCTTGCCTGCCTTGTACTTTTCCCCATTGACAGTTGTGTGGAAAATGTGCTCGTTCAAATGGAAGGGAAAATCTTTTATGCACATTAAACGACAAAAAGGGAAATCAGTGCTAGAAAAATGTACGAAAAAATACAATATTAAATAAATACGGCCCGCCGCCACCACAAACCGTTAAGCGTTGAAATTCACGCGCCAGTGCGAGGGGGAACTGGAATCGGAATCACGTTGCTGAATCACGTCCATGCTCGGTGTTCGGTGTTCGGAATCGGGGCGAGAAGCGGCCGATTGGCCAAATACGAGTTCGGATTCGAATAGCAAAATCGTCGAGGGGTGAAAACGCAAGCAGTTTCGCTTGGACACGGAACGGAACGTCTGAAAGGCCCTTGCCACTTCTCTCCCCATCCACAGGATCCAGGTCCTTTCTGTTGACGGCTGGCTGTTGTTGTCCGACGAGCGTTAAATTTTCCATTTCCTTGCTGCGCTGCACTTGTTGTCCTAAGAAATGACTGCTGGAGATTACTTAGCTTCAAGCCCAGATATTTTTGGTTGCACTGCACCATAGATCTGTGAATCAGAAAGCTCCAAAGTAGCAAAGTTGTTATGGTGCATACAGAAGTAAATATGTCCGAAGTAGGTAGAAGGATGTACAATATACATACGTATATACATATGTACAGATGCATATACATACATACATATGTATGAGAGTACGTACGGATTCGGGGACGGTGCTCATTTTAAAAATAAGTTTTTATGCGAACGTTCACTGCGAGCGTTGTACCCCCTGAAAGGACATTCTGCCTAATTTTTCCACTCAACTGCACTTTCCCCTGTTGTTCTTTCTCACTCGCTCGCTCATTTATATGTTTGCTCGTTTGTTCTTTCGTTTCTTTCGTATTTTGCCTTTCCTTTTGAATTCGTTTGAAAAGCGTTGTCAAGCGCAGGCACAGCCTTAAAATAATAAGGACGAAAAAATATTCCTAAACCCCCAGCCAAACGTCAGCTGCTGCTGCTGCTTCTGCTGCTGCCAACTGAAAAAGGTAAAGTTAAAGCTTTTTCTGGTGCTGACTCCTAGAGTTCTTCGAGTCGTAATCTGACTCTAACCCAAAGTCAACTCCGCAGATTTTACTCGTATGTATGTATATACATATGTACAAACTGTACATAATCGGTAGAATACATATGGACACAGATGTTGATGTAACACAAACCATTTTACTATATTTTCATTACTTTATTACAATATTATTTGGTATTATTTCAGTATTATTTCAATATTCCCACGACAAACGAATCAAACTCTATATATCACTTTAGGTTTCATCGATAAATCGAGTATTAAGAAACTTGGCGGCACAAAAGGAGCAACAAAATTCCGGAACGAGTAATTCAAGTACAAACACTAGCACCAGCGCCAATCCTTCAGTAAATGTAAATGGTACCTCTACCAGTGGGCAGAGCCAGAGTGGAACTAGAACGACACTGAACTCGGCAGGCGATTTGATGCAAACAGCCACGCCTTTAAACTCTTCCGAAAGCGGCGGAGCCAGCAATTCTGGCGAAGGCAGCGAACAGGAGTCTATTTATGAAAAGCTCCGTCTCCTCAATACTCAGCATGCAGGTGGATCGTTGGATCCAGCCATAGCCATCTCGTCACCGAACCATTTTGGACCCCATCCCCATTCCAGTCATCCTCAGCTGGTGCACAGCCAACAGCACCAACAGGCATCGCAGCTACAACAGGCGAGCTGGCCTCCACGCCATTATTCAACTGGATCTTGGTACACCTCCCCTCTAAACGGCAGTGAAATACCGATCCCAGTTTCTTCCGGCTCCGGTATGACTTCAGTGGCTGTATATGCCCCAGGTTCAACGACATCTCAGCCCTTGAGTCCACCCAATTTAGCCGGCGGTGGGAACCACAACCACTTGAGCAACTGCCCCATGAGCACGGAAGACATTCTTCTAAAAAAAGGTGAGCTATACTTAATATTCACATACTTTATGTAGTATAGTCATATAGATGGTACGTTATGCTGTAGTAACTCATAAAGTTGTATAGCCGATTCTTCCAATAGCAACTGAGAATATAATGCAGTGATAGTTGATGGTGTCCAAAATGGTTTCTTCTGTGTTATATACACACAATGCCGTATATACCTTTTTTTGAACCAGACAAAAAACGGCGAAATTTAATTTAACTGAAAATGCGCACGAACGAGCTGAAATAACGACCGATTGCACTGGGCAGACATTTACATATTTGCTTTTGCAGATATGCGATGCTTCATACGAGTATGCCCCGTTTTATTTCGTTGCCGTGATTGTCCAAAACTTGGCAATTGACAATGTCTTAGGCGTGTCGTGTCGTGCGTAAATGCCTGAGACACGTGACAGACAATTGTTTCTGTCTACACACGCATGGGATGTGGAAATGCGTTCTACCATCTACCATCAAGTGTATATGATCAAAATTGAGAATGAACCGTATCGAAAACGACCAGAGAATAAAAAATGTTTGGTCAATATATTCATCGTTTCAGAAGACTTATTCCATCCAAAAAAAAAATTTTAAACATGAAAATTTTATTGTATGATTTTCTAATCTTTTGCTAAGTTTTATGGTATTGTGTAACAAGAAAGAAAGTCAATCTTCTGGAGTGGTGTGGACCGTGCCGACCAATGTTTTACATATGTATGTACATAACTCACAAAGATTTGTACGAGTGCGGATCGCTATATCCTATATGTAGCTACCAAACGAAAGATCGTTGAAATACAATTTTGTATTTGTTATCAGAGAAATCGGACCACTAGCAATAGAATGTATGTAGAATTTTCTTGTGTGTGCAGAATACTTTATAGATTTAGATTTATTGGTCGACTTACTTCAAGGGTATATAAACTTCAGGGCTCCGAAGTTAGCTTCCTGATTCCTGGTTTTCACTCTTATTTGTTCATTTAATTACACGGTTTATGCTAATTATGGATTCAAATATTAACAATTAAGTGAAAAGACAAAACGTTTAAAATTTTGACGATTGAAGATATTGGTACTTGAATATTATACATAATTGACATAAGTGACACCGGCAGAAGGCTGTTACGCCCGCCTTCCCCAGAACCGACCGAGGGGCGCTACCGCATTAACGCGCGGCGCGTAACTGAACCGAACGCCCATAGCAGGAAAGATAGCTGTTAGACTATAATACGAGAAAAATTAGAACTAAAATTACTAAGAGAACTAAGAACGCATTCTAAATACATATACAAATACAATTACTAATAACGAGAAAGGTATGTGAGTATTATTAATTTACTAAGAAGAAGGGAATTATTGGTGGATATAATATGGTAGTGGAAATTATAGCATAAGCATCTTATAGCATAAGACCATAAACGGTTCATGAAAGGAATTAAAACCTTTAAAACACTGCTTTTATCAGGAAATTATCATTGGACATTTCCGATCTTTGTTCACTGCACCTAGTTGTAACGCAACTTCACCTTCACTCGAGCCAACTGTTAAGCCAAGCCTCGTACTCGTATTCGGACTTATTGATCGACTGCTGTTTCTATGGTTCCCACTATTGATTTCCAATTGGATGAGATTTGTGTAGTTGGACACGAATGCTTTTGTATAGTTGTAATCTGATAATCAGAGCTTTGACTATACGTCGACTATACGAGTTAGTTGACCGAGAATACTATATGTATTTTCAAACTACTTTGCTTAACAGAATGAATCCAGTTTTGGTAACAAAACAAAATATTAATGTACAGGATCAACCGCAGACAGTGTGTCAAAACTGTAACTGTAGCGTGAGTTACTCTTCCTCCTGCTCCTCCTTAACCCCCCTTGCAGAGCAAGTATAATCCGTAGCTATCGGGCAACCGCTGACGTTGCCGCTGCCGTGCTTGACAGGTTTACCCTTAACCGTGTAGTTTGCTTTAATGCGATTTACAGACTCATTTTACAGGCGATGACACTTCATTAAACGGGAAACCGTGAGGGTGGCTGTGGCTGTGGTTGGAGATGGAGATGGGTTCAGGGTCGTGTTTGGGGTGGGGTGTTGGTTGGTGCTGAGGTGATGCTGTTGCTGATGATGGGGTGCATAAATAGAAAACAGAAAATACATATTTATAAAATCGTATTTGAAATCCTCATACTAGAGCTCTTGCCTTATCAAGTTTTGTCTTTAATGTATTTAGCTGTTTGAGTGTCACTTCGTTGTCCTCCAACTCGAGCCCAAACTCGAACTCATCCTCTTCCCACATCAGTCTCGGTATCCATCCCCTTTGCACCGTTCCCTTCACCGTCGTAGCCGTCGCAGTGTTTGAATCCCGAGTTGCTTGACATCGCTCGACATCTACCGTCGTCTGTCATTGTTGCTCTGTTGCTGCCTGTCAGAACATTGCAACTTTATAGGCAAGTGACGTGTGCTTTGGAGTGATCCAGAGCAGGCCAGCCTCTGGCGCTGGCAAGTCTGTAGGCTATCAGCATCTATTTGCACTGTCACATTCAGTAACATTAAGCGCCAATTACACACAAGCCATTGACGTATCTACATACAAATACATATACCCTTAGACCTTTTACATCGAATTGGCCATATAAAATGTGACAAGCCGAGAGACCTACAAATGTTAGCGGCCTCTTTGATGTGACCACTAATGCGGCTCGAAATAGAACAGCTCGACACAACAACGCCTGTCTTTACCTATACGCTTGCAAAGGGTGTTGTGATTTTGACTAAATTCTTGATACGCCTAAAGAATCCTCATCAATCAGAATTCATAGACTATATATGAACATATGATACATATGTGTCATACATATGTATAAGTCTAAACCAAGATTGTATATATAGCTGCCTCGTTCGAAGAAAAACTGTTTTCTCCTGCAGAAAATTCAACTAAAATGTAAAAATGTATATTTTTTAGATATTGTATACATTGATCGTCTATTCCTTAATGTGCATAATCGATAGTTTAATTATTAATCTTTCAACTGAATCTAAACTCAACAATAGTCCAACAATAGTAAATTATTCCATCCGTTCGCAGTTCAGAGGGTCTAGTAAGCACGGCGTAAAGTGAAATGCCTATTTAAGCACTAAAATACTGTTATTGACTAAAATATACACAAATGGATGACAGGATGGCAGGATGGCGTATCTACAACGACGCATATACCATATATACATATATATGTATGTATGAACATTTTGTACACATTTATCGCCTTCTTTACACTCGGATGCCCATCTGCAATATTGCATTATTACTTTCTGATGTTGTGCTTAGAGTGCACAGTGATTGCCGGTCCGTCGGTCCGTCCAATTGTTCAGCTTTTTCTGTAACTAATCGAAGATGGAGAGCCAACTGCTTTGTACTATCATACATATATCAGTGTATCTTTTACTTAGCTTACCTTTTGTGGTGTTTGTTTTTAGTCGAAATTCTTCAGGCAGTATTCAATTTGATGGAACAATCATAATCCTATATGTTGTTAATCAGGGACGCGTCGTCTTTATGCATATCAGTGGGCCATTTTAGAGTATCTCGAGTACCCTATATACTATTTTTTTCTCAGCCGGTTCAAACTTGGAGGACCTGTTCAAACTTGTCTCCAAAGGAATTCTATGCATATAGAAATATATGTTGTAACTATGTACATATATCTTTTCATATTTTATATATTTATATTTTATGTAAGCCTGCAGTTGTTTAAGAGAAGTGGAAGTCCATGGGGGCAGTACATATATGTATATGGATCGTTAAATAGACTTACTATATCTTTACTTTATGGATTTGGCAGAGCTTGACGGACATCAGTCGGATGAAACGGGTTCCGGTGAAGGGGAAAACTCCAATGGCGGTGCCTCCAATATAGGAAACAGCGAGGATGATCAGGCTCGCCTAATACTTAAACGGAAACTGCAACGTAACCGCACTTCCTTTACAAATGAGCAGATAGATAGCCTAGAAAAAGGTAAGCGCAGTTACACTCATTCTAAATATAGCACATGGTTCTAAAGCACATTTCAAACCAATCTCTAAAATTTGGGTCTTAATACCGGTAAAAATACAATGTTTGCACACGTTTGGAATGTTTTGCTAGGGGGAGGGATTATACTAATAAAATTTATTTCGAGCGTTTGAATTATAGAATGATGAAAACGCGTGCAAATAGTTCATAGTGTATTTTTCTTATTTCTCAGAGTTTGAACGCACACATTATCCGGATGTTTTTGCTAGGGAACGCTTGGCTGGCAAGATTGGCTTGCCGGAGGCAAGAATACAGGTTTGGTTTTCAAACCGTCGCGCTAAGTGGCGCCGCGAAGAGAAGTTACGAAATCAGCGAAGGACACCAAATTCCACGGGAACAAGTGGAACTTCGTCTTCAACTTCAGCAAATGCGTCTTTAACCGACAGTCCAAATAGTCTCGGGGCTTGCTCCTCGTTGCTGTCTGGCAATTGTCCCACAGGAAGTAAGTAGAATCTGCGTCTGTTTTTAGTGCACTACAAATACGAGTATATTTAACAAAAATCAATCTTATTTATCCAGACACAATCAACGGGTTAGCGTCGCCAAACACGTTGTCGACGCCGGCTGTGGGTGGTGTTGAAACCACTGATAGTCCCACACCAACGCTGCATCTAAGATCCGTTGGAAACTCCGACAGTGCTGGTGGGCGACCACAAGAAGATGGCAGCGACGCTTGTTCGCCTGGCCTAGGGATCTCCGGGCAACATAGCACCCATCATCATCTTGCACATGCCCATGCCCATGCACATTCGCATCCGCATGCGCACACTCACTCGCACGCTCTTGTTCCTGCCATTTCGCCGCGCCTAAATTTCAATAGCGGAAGCTTCAGCAGCTCTATGAGTGCGATGTATTCGAATATGCACCATCCCGCATTGTCGATGGGAGATAGTTACGGGTACGAGTACATTAATTAAATCTGATAATAATTTGTATAAGCTAGCATAAGGATCTGTCATTTTGCAAACATAGCATAGGGCCCTGAAAACCATATCTGACAAGGCAAGTTAGTCTTGGGTGTATAATCGGATTTTCATCGTCAATACATTTCCTTTTTGAGACGCAATGTCCTGTTTGTCTGTCTGTATGAGCACCGGAAAACCAGAGGCTATAGAAAACGGAGAAATCGTTGGTATACATAAATTGAATACACTGAGCCAGATTAGTGTTTAGTATAAATACTTACGTATTTACGATCCATTAATCTGGCTCTCTACCTCGAAGAGCTACCGTTTAAAGACTTCCCTGAAATGCAAGCAGATCTAGGTCATGCTTGCCACAGAAATGTATATATTTCATAGCGAATGATGGATCAGCATCATTATATATGTAGACTGTAATATCCTTCAAACAGTCACCTAATTTACCAATCTAAGCCATCGGGAACTTCATATATTACTTTTCTTTTGCAGTTCTATTACACCAATGCCAAGCTTTAGCCATTCATCGGTGGGACCTCTGGCCCCTCCATCGCCCTTATCTCAGCAACGCGACCTTACGCCCCCTTCGCTGTATCCGTGCCACATGACCCTGCGACCACCGCCGATAGCTGGGCCACATCATCACCTATCTCCGAATGATGCTGGAAACAGTGGTAATGTACATTCATCGAATGTAGGAGCAAGCAACAATGGAACCGGATACGAGGTAATCTCCTCATATGGCTTAGCACCACCGCCGCTGCCATCTGGTGGTGCAGCTGATGGCAATTCGTCCTCCACCGCCAATATCGCCGTTTCTTCTCATCAAATTATGGAGCCACGTCAGTCCCCTTGCAGTCCACAGCATTTGGGAGCTGCTAGTCACAGTTCTGGATTTGCTACTGAGGCAATTTCGAGCGCTGTTCCTTCATACGCGCACATGAGCTATAACTATGCGACGGCTGCCAATAATGTGCCCCCCTCTGGCGGTGGCAACCCAGTACCTGGTCTCAATTCACATGGAGCCAGTGGAAAGCAACAGTTTTTTGCCTCTTGTTTCTATTCACCTTGGGTCTAGAGCTAGACCCATGTAGGGAGATTTAGAAAGAGATAAAGACAAATAGATTATTTGATTAACTTTAAAGGCTCCCTAAAATAAATCGAATTTACATATCTCTAACAAATTTATGGAGGTTGTAGAAAAATGTATTTATTACATAGTTCCGGCCAAGGATTCTAACTTATACGCGTAGAATAATTGGTGTGATTAAATGATCTAATTTTGACAAATGAATATCAAATCTTTTGTAACTACTTAGGCCCTCATTAATCCATCCCTGGTCGGGAAATATTCTTACAAGCGAGTAAGTAGTCAAAAAATACAACACGCTAACCCAAACTATATTTTTCAAAAGTGGTTAATAAAAAAAAAAAAAAAGTTCGATCTTAAAAGTTATTTTGGTAATACTAGACTAGATAATTATTTAATTTTCTGTTTCTCAGTATCAGAAATAATTTTCCTGACGAAAAACATTTTCTATGAAGGAACATTTTTAAAAGAATAAACTGAACATTTGATATTTTACAGAAAGATTATAGGCATTGGTATAATATATACTCACAGTTGAGTTTGGATATGAAGAACAATGCATATATGCAAGACCATAACAGTTTAAGCTAAAACAATATATGCACATATGTATGTGTGTTTACCTAATGTGTGCTTAGATATGTATGCAAATATTTCTCAAACTGAAATGTCTCAAGTCAAGACATTGTGCATTTGATCCACATTCTCCTCTTATTTTTTTATAAGCACTCTTTTACTGTTTTATAAGTCAATTTATAGTCAATTTAGATTTTATGTATTGCTTTGCAAACATTCATTATATTTTTGTCGAAGTCGGAACCCCTGAGTACTTCTCTGTTTTATTGACTTTTCAATTGCGCAATTACTGTATCCAATTTAATTTCATTTGTTTAGCACAAGAACCCTTGTTTAAGTCAAATTTTAGCAAACATTTTAATGAAGTTGTTTTCCATGGGCTGTATAGTGAAGGAAAATTTTCAAATTGGGGCGAGCCATTTAAGCAATTGGAATACCTCGTACTCAAGAACAATATTTCAAAGTGGTTGCTAAGAGAACGTCATTGAGCATTCAGTGTGCAGGGTAAATATTTTCAAATATAATTTGTTCCATGCTCTTTTACCCTTATTATTGATTGCTCAGCGAAGAGTGCTCTTCAATCGTACTTACAGTCTATCAAAATAATAAATAACTTACGAAAGAGGAATCATGTATGCAATATCACTCGAAGAGATTGCTTGATCTTGTGTTTGTAAAAGGGTAAATATGATGGAAATTTTGAATTTGATTTCGGTGCCAGGAATTGAAGTGTCCCTCTTTTCAGCAGCCTTTCATTTGGGACGAGTAAGAAATGTAAGTAAGACAAAGATAGTTTAGTTGGATTTCGGTGATCAGAGGTAAGAGGTAATAAAAGTCTGTTCAGAAGGTTAATAAGGGCATAAAATAGCTGAGAGGAGAGTAAACACGGAAAAGATATAGATACAGATATAGATATACAGGCATACAGATTTATACCCTAAGGGTATAAATGTTACATAGGTTGTTTGGTTGAGTTTAAAATAAAATATTAAACCTTATTATTTATTAAATCATTTGGGGACAGCTAACATAAGTGCTGCGATGTATTTTGCTTTCTAATATATGCGTTTATTTACAGCCGCTCAAAATAGAATCTGTGCAACCATTAGTCGTTTAAAAATAGCACATTTTAATGTCATAAATATGAAAAAGTATTTCTATAATTATTCCTCCTCCTTAGGTATTTGTTTCTAAATCTATTCGATGACTTAGTTCTATAGTGCGGTAAGTACTTGTGATATGTGCATGACCCATCCAATGGGTATGTATGCAATTTTATCACACATATGTATGTATGATATGAACATACGTAAATATATACATACATACATAAAAACATACAAATGTGTAGACATAATGCGCGCACGTACATACATAGTTACATATGTATGTACATATATGTATTTATGCTTTTAAAATGAAATAGATTTTATTTTCTATTTCTCGCTGGCTTAAAGCCCACCAAATTCCACAAATCGCAAAGAGGAGAACTCTTCAAACAATATGAAATAAATGAAACAAGAAAGGAAAGCCACTTGCGTATCGGCTTGTATACACCCTCGAACATTTACTCTACTATTAACACTCTTCCCTGATCATTTATACATATCTGTATAGTCTGAACGCAACAGATCACTGATCATAATGGCAAACTGGAAACAAGCTCAGGGTGTTTGTCTAAGGATGGGGCCAACAAGAATACCCCATTCTTTAGAGAAATGGGAATGCCTTCATATTTACGAGTCTTTGGCCAAAGCTTTTGGCGCCTGCGCTCAGCACCCACTGCCACTGCTGGCTGGCGGATCGGGCGTATATGTCTGATGCAGATCAAGAGCACAAATTATTCGGAGCAGATAGTAATAGACTAACGCCCGTGGAGTTCGCTTCGTTTCCTCAGAAGGAATAAATTCGTGCTGCGCTCGTACTGTGTTATCTGTAGTCTAGTTGTACGTACCTACATACATAAATACATCGTTTAGTACATTGCTATATACTTATAAAAAACTTAATTTGATTTGTATGCATTCACTCATCCTGTATGTATGCATATATATGTAGTGTAGGTTTGTAGCAATCCAATTTTTGTTCCTAAAACCGTATAAAATGCCCGTTACGAATGGATATGGATATCCCATTGTGTATAAATAAGACTTTAGAATTTTAGAAAATGTCGGAACTTATTGAATAAAAGTGATCATAAAAAATAGGTCTTCTAATTGGAGACGGAGGTTAACTAAACTGAAAACTAAACGGAAAAAAGATCACAGGTCGTCTAGCCTGTTAGTGTGTTGGCCAGTGCATACCGATACCCGCATATGTGTGCATATATATGCATACTTATATATATTAATCTATGCATGTGATGTGTATTCTTAATTCCAATTATACATACATATGTGCACATATGTATAGTATATATACATATGTTAATTTTAAAGCAGTGTCTGTCGGTATCATTGTGTAACGGTGTGTTGTCGATCTTAAAAATAGACCAAAGGAAAAAAATCCAATTCCCCAAAATGTGAAGAAAAAAAGAATCAGTTCATAGTCCTGCTTATGCATATGCTTGATTGTATTGGCAATCCCAATGGCAATGAAAAGAAATAAAAAAAGCCAGAGAGAGCGAAAAATATAAACTAAAACCAAACCAATCCAATTGCCATACAAAATTAGATTGTGTGTCTTCGAATATATCACTTAAACAATTCGAAAAGTTTCTGTTCCTGCATTCTTTATGTATATTTTCTTATTTTGTGTGTGTGCGTGTGTTTGTGTGTGTGTGTGTGTGAATATCGCAGAATCTGTATTTTCCTTTATAAATATTTCTACACTTGCCTATATATATGTATATATATATATATATATATATATACATTCGAACATTTCTTCACATAGAAATAGATAGATATAAACTATGTGTATGTATGTACATACAGCCGGTGACTGCGAATGACTAAAAATAAACATGCAATACATGGATTTTCGTTTGTTCAGTCAAATTTTTTCCATTAACAACATTTATGCTGAATGAGTGAAAGGCGATCGAATTTCCATTTTCCAAAATATGGTGAGACGTGCGCAACAGAATAACGCAATGTTCGTTTGCCTGGCGATATCAAGAGAAGCAAAGCTGCACGGAATTCTCATTCTCGCGATATGCACTATACAGATTTACATTTTTACATACACACATATTTATATAATATATGTATATATATAGCAGTGTTTAAGCATAAATTAAACTTATGTTCAAATTTTGCCAATTAAATCTTATTTGAAACCCTAGAAGTTATCTGAATATATCCTTGATCAGCATAGACAGGCATCAATATGTAATTGTGTTGGCCTGTCAGTCCGTCAATTTGTTTTCAAAAACATACATACGTACTTATGTATAAAGAACTCTGGTCATCCGACTGATTTCTCAAAGTACAGCATTCCTTCCAATACTGGGAGCGCAGAAGAATTGAGTTTATTTATCTAAATGTGGTCTGAATTGTGAAATATCAAAAAAGGTTGGCAGTTTTATTGGCTATAATAAAACAATTCATACTATATATGTACAATAAATGTTACCCTTTGGACTTTCTTTCATTCAAAGCTCCCTTCTGCGACTTGGTTTCAGAAAGAATACTAGACCTTCTCCTGGCTCTGTCCTGGTCGACTTCAACGGTAATCTTTCGGGCTAAAATCATACCAAATGTTTATAGCAAGATTTTCCATCGACGTAGTCCACTTCAAAATGCGTGTAATGCTTGTGTCCTTAATGGCTGCAAAATACATACATACATATTTATATTTATTAAACGAACCACCACCAATTTCTGTTCTCCCCATTTTTTATTGTTTCTGGTTTATTTTTGCCTTTTTTTGGTTTGAACGATTTGAAATATCTATGCTAAATATCGCATAGAAACGTGAGGATTAAAAACATACCAAATGCGTGTTGGAATAACTGAGAAATTTTCGTAACGGCAAAACCTTACGGATCATCCCAGAAATGGATGGTGAATGGTGGCCAGTGAGAATATGCTATTAGCTAGAAAAAGCAGGGATGATATACGAATGAAATCAATAAGAAAAAATCAGAAAAATTAAATAACAATTAAAAAAAAATCATTCAATATTATTTTGCTGCGCCCGGGCAAAATGGCTTCACAAAAATAACGTGAAATGAAATGCGGTTAAAAGTATGGTGTCTTACAATTTATTGACCGAAAAGCGGGACGCCAGAAATCGAACAAGAAAACTTGTAATCGTATCAAGGCGCACTTTTATAGTATATTTTTGTACCCGATCCTCAAAAAGAGTAGAGGGGTATATTAGATTTGTGCACAAAATGGTAACGCCAAGAAGGAAGCGTTTCCCATAAAGTACATATATAGAGTCTTGATCAGCATCAATAGCCGAGTCGATAGAGGCATGTCTGTCTGTCTGTCCGTCCGTCTTTGCAGTGGCTACGCATCCCTCTCTCTCTCTCTCTCTGTCTCACACACACGCCATACTGACTGAGTATCGGGTATAAATGTAGAGTCGCGGCCGTAGCTGCGACTCACAACGTCCCACTTCGTTATACCTTATACTCAATATAAGCATAGGGGTATATTAGATTTGTGGTGAAAGCGGATGTGTGTAAACTCCAGAAGGAAGCGTTTCCGATCCCATAAAGTATATATATTCTTGATCAGCAGCAATAGCCGTGTCGATAGAGGCATGCCTGTCTGTCCGTCCGTCTGTCCGTGTCTATGAGCGCCTAGTTCTCAGAGACTATAAGAGCTAGAGAAACGACATTTTGTATCCACACCTCTGTGATATCTCACTGTTACGCCCACTTCCGCCCCCACAAAGGAAGAAACGCAAAATTATAGAGAATGATCATATCTACCAGATTGCCGAATTTGGATCAGATCGGATTATGACAAAGTATCGGGTTCGGGTATAAATTTAGAGTTGCGGCGGTAGCAGCCCTCTCGTTTTGATTTGGATACGGTGTTCTTATAGTTTAAAATTAAAATAACAGGAGGGAGTACTTCCATTTTCGTATATCCATATAACAATACCAAGAGCGGATTGCCATAGGAACGCTATAAGAGGCTTTGAGAGGAAAACATTTAATTGTTTTTGAAGATGTTCATGTTCACTTTAATAAAAATATAATATGTTATTTAATTTTCTCTAACAGTAAGAGTATATTTTTTACGGTATGTTGATAAGTATATTTTGTATTAATTTCTCCAGAGCTTAAGAGCCAAAGCCGTTAAAGACGAAGCATAACGAAAACCCTCAGCATGGGGGTGGCTGAAGATTTCGCTCCCAGCTTTGTCAAAAAGCCACAGCTGCATCAGGAAGATGATGGCAATCGATTGATATTTGAGTGCCAGTTATTGTCATCTCCGAAACCGGACATTGATTGGTTTCGTAGTGACAACAAATTAGTAGAAGATGGCCGGACCAAATTCAAAATTCAACCCGTTGGAGATAATAAATTTACGGTAGTATTAGAGCTCGACGATGTAGTAGAAACCGATGCGGGCCTTTACAAAGTCAAGGCCAAGAACAAGTCGGGCGAAGTATCTGCATCAATTAACTTAAATTTCACGCGTAAGTAGTACTTTAGAAAGTAAACATACTCGTATCATAGATATGATGCGGAGATATCTACAAAGACCTCTTTCATAAAAAAAAACAAACCAATTTCCGGTGAGAGTGGCATACACAGCTCACACAGCTACACAATGGAGATTCATTGTAAGAATATTTCTGCATCCCAAAATGAAATACACATATGTATGTACTGTACGAGTAGTATACTTTATGTATAACCCCTACTCAGACAAGACATCATGCTATATAAATACCAAAATACAATGAGATGAGAGACTTATTAATTCTTTACTTGAATTATTTTTGAATAATTAACTTTTTTTATATTTTCTGGCGGTCTTACTCTATTTAGCTGCCGACGAACCTAAAGAAAAGTAAGCCAAGCTTAATGAACTATCAATAGTCTGCCTTTGCTGCCTAATGATCATAAATTGTTGCTACGCTTACGCTGCCCCCCTCAGAAACTTTAATCTCAAAATCACTTCAGAATTCAAGTAACACGAGTAGTTCAGTTTTAACCGAATCTTAAAAGTCGGTTAAAAGACGGTCGTCAGCTATACGACTTACAAATGACTTAAGTCAGTGGTGCCCATGAGTCTGTTATGATATATGTAATGCCAATAGATTGATCCTCACGCACGAATAAATGAACATAATTTCTTCACTTTCATTAAGGAGCTGGAAAAGTAAAAGTCAAATAAAAAAAATTTTATTTATTTCGAATACTTAGCCTTTCTTCAAATTTGTATTGAATTATTTTAAACTGTGATTTAAGCTTTAAATATTGGCTGGAAATGATCCTTTTCCACTTTGCATTGAAGGCAAACGATATGATGTATGGGAAATAGTACGTTCCAGTCTATGCACAATTGATAAAAAAACAAAACAGCATCATAATTAAGTAGGTATTTGTGGGGACCACTGACTTAAAAAATTTTGATTTATGTAAATAGACACTACACTACAAAGTGTCTCGGAAAAATGTGACCCTTTCTGTACCTCAACATAAAATTGTTGAATCCAAATGATCAGGAATAATCGCCCAGAGAGGATCAGTTGCAGTAAACTTCGAGGTACAGAAAGCTGGCATTTTTTGCATGCAGCTACCCGAGGCATTTTCAATAAAGTCTTACAGATTTTCGACAGATTTTTGCATGACAGAATGCCTCAAATGATGAAATTCTTCTTTATTTTTTCCTTTCTATAATGCTCAATATACTAATTGGGGGGTTTCGTTCGGTTTATTTTAACAAGTGGGTAAGTTTTCACTACTTGAAAACGAAGGGTGAGTAAAAAACCAGCATTAGATTGAATGTTGGTACATTTGTGACTAAAGTAGAGTTAAACAGTGGAAGTCTAGTGTGTATCATCTAGGTTTCAGATCGTTCATTTCCACTTCCATCTGAGCCCGAGAGCCTTTCCCACTGTGTAGGTCTGTGAACATCGTTTATTAATCTGGTCAATCCCTGTCTTGATCTCTGTGTATGATATTTGTGTCTAATGTTCTTCCCATTTCCATCTTCTAATTGCCCGCTTTCTTGCATATTTTTTATTGTTATCGTAATCGTTTTACAAACTTAATTCAATTGGACATTTCCTTACTCTGCAGACAAATCGACGGTTTCGCGCCGACATTCGCGAAAAAACCCGCCATACGACAGGAAGAAGATGGCAAACGTCTCTTATTTGAATGCCGCGTCAACGCAGACCCCTTGCCAAACATTACTTGGTTCCACAATGGAGCAGAAGTCAAGGAATCGCCACGGCACAAGGTATGGCAGAATTGAGTACTTAGTATTACAATTGAAGGAACAAAACCTCGCCGGATAGCAAGAGCAGAGCCCATATTCAATACACTCCCTTTTTACCATTTATAAAGCTCACTATTGACAAGGACGTCCACTCATATTTTGCAACACTTGAGATACAAAATGTTACAGTTGAGGATGCTGGCAAATACAAAGTGAATGCAAAAAACGAATTGGGTGAAAGCAATGCAACAATAAGCCTCAACTTCGACAGTAAGTGGTTGTTATCCTAAGCCACGACACAGTGAATTCATCTCTTCTCCATTTCTCCATTTAATTTGTTCACACTAATAACAACGAGTACCTTTGCCATAAGTAATGCGCTATTTTCAATATTCCGCGATACATACAATACATATGCATACATAAATACAACCCCAGCCTTATACGTACTCGTACATGTCGATATCAATCATATCGTACATCGAATATATGTTCGGCATATTATCAAGTAGTTTCTTTTCATAAGATCTTATTCGTTTCCCCACGGGCTTTCATATATAATTGTATTTATATATTAATGTGCAATTGCAGATGGCAATGCAATGCTCAAACACACCACAGCAATTATTTTTAATCGTTCTAAGCTCGCTTTGCTAATTTTATAATTTGATACATTCAAATTATTTTTACTGGTCTCTTGGAACATCAAATGGTTTTTGTTACTGAGTTTCGTTTAAGCTGCAGCTACTTATTTTATTACTAATCGAATTAGAGTTCGTATCTATTTAGAGCGGTATTTTCTTGTGCCGTTCCACGTGAAGTACATACCATATATGTATGTATTTAACAACAACAAGAATTGAAGTTCAGCAATTCTCTTAGGGACGTATGAATGGCAAGACGTTGAATTGACGCATAAGCCAAACCTCGTACTACTCGTATTTTAATTCGTATACAGAAATTACTATGCATAATCTATTTTTATTGTACTCATATGGCCAGAATGGAACTTGCTGAAAAAACAGTGAAAGTTCGAACAAAAAAGAAGGTATCCTTTTGGATATTTGAACGATGAATTAAGTAATAAGTTAACACCTGACCAGCCCTGCACTGACCAATAGACTACTCGTATACTCGTATTTATTGGAACTTGGCCTACTTATCATATGTAAATTATGTAACACGGAAACTTCAACTTCAACTTCATAGGCGACGAAGCACCCGTACCCGCAAGTGCCGAAGGCATAAAGCCAACCTTTACCGAACGACCTGTAATCCGTCAAAGCGAAGATGGGGGAAATGTAACTTTTGAGTGTAGATGTGTCGGAGATCCCACGCCTACAGTGACATGGTACGGATATAAGTGAATAATATTCATGTTTGCACACACAAGCACACGCACATACACACAGGAATACGTATTACGTAAACTAAACTATGGAACTGATGGAACATGGAACCGAACTCCATTTGATATTAGCCATTTTTGTGTGGTAGATGATCATAACACAATTGCAAACTGAATTAAATACTTAACTATATCAGAATCCTTTGTTTATATTCAACTATTTTCTTCATGTGCACAAAGGTCCCATGGAGAAACTGTGCTGAGTGAAGGCAAACGCTACAAAATGTCATTAACAATGGATCAGAAACTTTATCATATGGCATGTCTTGAGATTAGTAGTGTTGTGTCCTCAGACCAGGGTGAATATCGGGCGCAGGCGCAGAATAAACACGGCCTTGGCGTCGCTACAATAAATTTAAATTTTGAAAGCGGCTCAAAAAAGTAAGCCTCAACAATTGTAGATATTCAAATGTATCGATCGATAGTTCTACTACTACTACTTCTAACTCTATGCAGAATCCCTGATGGCAAGTCGCCACGTTTTCCAAAAAAACCAACAATCCGCCAAGAGGAGGACATACTCATCATGGAATGCATATTGGAAGCACATCCAGTTCCGGACATTATCTGGTATTGTTCCGATAAGGAAATCTCTGATAATAAAAGAACCAAAATGACCCGCAAGGCCATAACCAAAGATAGTTACGTTCTTACTCTGGAGATCCAGAATCCCACAAAAGAGGACGGAGGCAACTATCGCTGTAACGCCATAAATATGTATGGAGAAAGCAATGCAAACATAGCGCTTAACTTCCAAGGTACTACTTATTTGTATTACATCTACTTAAATACTTATTTCCTACAATTACAATTTCAATATATAAAACCTCCTTGTACAAGCAAAATTGTACGCACTTTACCATAGTGAAACCCAAAGAAAAAAGGAAAATGAAGGAAAAATTCAAGAATGAAATGTGTACCATAATGCATAATATTGTATAATGATTTTATCATTATGAATTCTTGCATCGCACCCAAAAGCTTTCTTATCATCAAGAGAAAATCTTTAAGAAATCCTCCAATCTACCCATGCTAACGCTTTTTTGTAATGCACGCTAATATGTTAATCGTATCTTTGTCAATTTGTCCCAGTAGAAACTTAAGTTCGATGCCTAATAATACGTTCAGTCCTCATTTAGTGTATAGCCTGCATAAAACTTATTGTTCTTGCATAAGATTTTTAATGTTTAACCTACCTGGGTCTGATTAGAATTAGAGAACCCATGATCTACTTATAAAAGTCTTTCCTTATAGGATTGGATACGGATTGGATCCGTAATCCGTGTTATGCACCTACGAATCGTGTGACTGCTACAAACTGACTGCTGGCTACAAAGCACCCTTGTCTCCTGACCCTATAAGCAATATAATTATATGGATGTGCCAGACGCTTGATTAATATATTTTCTATTAAGAGTTTTATGACTAGAATTTATTCCCCTCCCTTACTATACTGTTAATAATGGAGGACGAAAAAAAAATCCCCTAACTTCTTAGCTTGATTTTCACTAATATTCACTCTTTCCATATCTATGTATTCACTCATGTTGCAAGACGCGTACACCTAAACTATTTATGAAACGTAACGCAAAATATTTTAATGTCATTCCTTTCATTTAGGTGCTAGCGATGCCAACGGGTTCGCGCCGTCTTTCATTGAGAAGCCGAGAATAATACCGAATGAGTCGGGCACTTTGATAACCATGAAGTGCAAGTGTAAGGCCAAACCAGAGCCCACTGTCACGTGGTATAGGGGCCAGGACGTAGTGGAGAAGAGCAAAAAGATCAAAATAAATACGACTGTTATTGCGGAGGACACTTACGAATTGACGCTGGAAATAAAGGTTCAAGTCTACAGCTACGCTACTACAGGAAAGACTGGTTTTAATATACTTTTCAATCAATTTGTTCTCTATGCGGATAGGACCCCGGGGCGACTGATGGTGGAACATATAGATGCAACGTTAAAAACGAATATGGAGAATCAAACGCTAATCTTAACCTAAATATTGAAGCTGAGCCCGAGCCCGAGGGTGAGGGGCCCACGTTCATTGAAAAGCCTCGCATTATATCCGAAAACAACGGCAAGCTTGTGATCATGGAGTGCAAAGTGAAAGCAGATCCAAAGCCAGACATCGTCTGGTTCCGCAATGGCGAGGTGATAAAGGAAAGCAACAAAATAAAAATGTCAATGGAACAGCGTGGGGACCAGTACTATATTAAGCTGGAATTGGTGGATCCTCAACTAGAGGACTCTGGCCTATACAAGTGCAACATAAAGAACACGCTGGGCGAGCTGAACGCGAACCTGACACTCAATATAGAAAGTAGGTATCAGTATAGTTAATTACCACTTTAATGGGCTTATTTCAAACATTCTCGTAATTTATTTTCTTTACTACCATGTTTCGTTCCTAGTTGTTCCTGTCATCAAAGACAAACCAAAAATTATCAAGATCATCAAAAAACGAACTGTGGTGATCGAGTGTATAGTGGCATCGAAATTCGAGCCAAAGTGTACATGGTATAAGGAAACAAACACGGTAAAGGAGAGCAAGCGTCATGTATATCTGGTAGAGCAAACCAAAGATGGCGAGTTTGCGGTCAAACTGGAAATCAACGAAGTTGAGGAAAGTGATAAGGGCGCATACAAGCTGGTAGCCAGCAACGAAAAGGGCGAGGCTGTGTCTCAGATTGTCAACCTGATTGACATTCCTGAAGAGGAACGTAAGCCGTCAAAGCCAGAAATTGCAAGAAAGCTCGTCGATCAAAAGGTCACTGAGTCGAGAACCTTTGAACTTTTAATCACCTTGGCACAGTCTGACCGCAAGTGCAAATTGGAATGGTACAAGGGAAGTACATTAGTACGAGAAACCAAAGATATAACTACAACTTTTGATGGCACCACCGCGCGGCTTACATTCAGTAGCGCCAGGTCAGAACACACTTCAAATTACAAAGTCGTTGTGATTAACGAGGTCGGTAAGGATGAATCATCATGTAAAATCACTGTGGAGAAAAAAGACAAAAAGAAAGATGAATTGGAAAAGGAAAAGGAGAAGGAGAAGGACAAGGAAAAGGAGAAAAATGAAACCGATAAAAAACGAAAGGTAATTGATAGTAAAAAACCATCTGAAAATATACCAGCTCTAATAGTAGAAGAGGAGCAGTTGACAAACTTAGGATTACAACAGGCGGAGAAAGTAACACGAAGACAAGAAAATGTCAAAGGCGAGGTTGTAGTGAGGGTCGGGCTAGAGCAGGTCCAGCAAAAGAGTTTCTCCCATAGCGAAGAAAACTATGAAGTATACCAACATTCTGAAATGAACATACAAGAAGAAATTACACAGCATCAAGCATCATCACAGATGTTTGCTTCAAAGACAACGGTTAGTAAAAGCTCCTCCGTTTTTCGTTTTCAGTGCCCACATGCTACCCTATTACAGAGTTTTGAGTTTGAGTATGAGTATCACAATGCGATAATGGTTATAACCGCCAAAAGTCACGGGCTCAATCAGCATCGTTGCCATTCTATTCATTGCACTATAAAAAAAATTGACACATTTTTGGTGCGTTTGGACCCTTTAGATGATGAAATACCTATGTTTCATTCAAATTTATTCAAATTGTTCAATTTATTATGTCTGACTTGATTTAATAATTATGTACATATAACTGATTTGGCAAGCCCGAGCAGTAAAGGCAACGAATTTTTTGGCTCCAGAAAAGGCCAGTCTTCCTTTCTTGTCTCAGTATCAAGAATGTATGTACATACTCGTAAATTTGTACTTATGGGAATATACGTATGATAATTCTCAACCAAAACAATTATTAGTTACATATAGGTATGTAAAAATTTTTTTTTTGAGGGAAAGATCCTAATATTATCAATTTTGGCCTACTCCAATAAATATCAATAAAGCCTACTCCAATTCTAGCACTCACGAGCTTAGACTGAGCTTGGTGGGTGCTCTAACCACCTCCTAATGACAATATAAACAGTGTTGTTTTTCTTGTTCCAAACGTATCAAAATGGTGCTGAATACGGAAGGTAAAATTCGGTCATGAACACGCAAAAACTAAAAACTTACAAACATTTTGTTGTATACGATTGGTTGGAACTAGAACTCGTATCTCTGTGAACGGGAAGTAGTCTTTGGAAGTAAAAAATTTTACTTTGTTTTTCAATGCAGTCAGGCGTGACATTATATCAAATGCCGAAAATAAACAGGAGAAATGTGGCGCACGTTCCATTGGAAATTTCTCAGCCGAAGGATCCTAAGGACATATTTGGTGTAACATTAAAGCCTGTCAGCCAGCCTCCGAGCAATGAGGTTTGCAATAGTTTTGCATAACTGAAGGAGATTTTTCTCTACATCTGTAATGCCACATCTACTATATTTCTGCATACTTCTAGTATCTCATCTTATTCCAACTATGAACTGAACTATTTTTCTGGAAGAGCATCTCTCCTCTTCTACTGATTCTAATTTTTTCCGCCTAGTGACACTATTTTCATTGTGTATATCTTATAAGAATTTATGCAAGCTTTTATGAAAATTATTTGAGAATGTAGCATGTTTCTTCAGTGAACTTTCTATCTTCTCACTTCTGATCAGACACCGTCTTTGTATTTTGAAATTTACCTTCAGATTTAGGTATACATAAGTAAATGTTTGTATTTAATCAATTTTGTTTATACTAATTTTGTGTCCATGGATTTCCTTTTTTGTCATTAACAACGCGAACACAATACACACAAATTAATACTCACAAAACAAAACATGCTAAAAATGAAGGAAGAGGAACAAAAGGTTGCCGAAGATAAAGTTAATGAAGAAAAGGAAAAGAAAAAGGAAAATCTTCCGAAAGTTATTGAGGCTGACAAAAATAAAAATATAGATACAGAGAAAAAGGAAGAAATTAATTCCGAAGAACCTGTAGGAATAGAAGTCTCAAACGAAGATCTGTTAGGTGAACCACCAAAGAAATTAGAAGACCGTGAAGCCGTGAAGAAAACGGAAAAATTGCAACCACCTGAGGCTGAGGCTGAGGCTGAGCCAGCAAAGAAACACGATATTGTGAAAAAAGACGAAACCCAACCAAAATCGGTCGATGAGAAACAAAAACAGAATCAAAAGAGGCCGAAAGAAGCCGAGCTGGGTAAAATTAAAAATGGTACTGATCCGGACAAACCTGAGCCAAACGCTTTAGATGAAAAACCCATAATAGAAGAACAGAAAAAGAAGAGCACCGGAGAAAAAGCCAAGAAATCTCAATCCGAACCAAAAGCGAAAGGGAAAAAAGAAGATAGTATTTCGTCCCCTGATCCTGCGCCTGAGAGTGACAATAAACCACACTCTGAAGAGGTAATGTTGAAACCGTTTTCTCTTTCCGCATATCTAGACAAATTTAGGCCAGCCATAAAGTGCCATCTTCCATTCAAACAACAAACAATTTAAACAGAACAGCCCTAGCTTTATGTACATATAGTACATATGTATGTATATGCACGTAAATATATTGATCAAATTGTTGTGCTAGTTCTTTATGTTTGCATACAGGAAGGAAACAGAAAATGATTCTCATTGTTCTATCTTTTACCCACAGCAACAGTCAACGGAACAGATTGCCCTCAAGAAGGTTGACCGCAAGGTATGGAAGGCTAGGCTAGGTTGTTTTTAGTCTAAGGCTCCTTAAGAACTACATATGTATCCACATACATAGATATGTACATATGTATGTAGAAAAAAAAATATTAATATTCTTTTATATATGTTCTATATCTTCTATGTTATATGCTATATGTATGTATACATTACCTGTTACGTGTTTAATGTTGATGTTGATGTTGATCAGGCAAGTGTTGTATCCATCAAGGATGAGACTACGTCTGAGGTACGTCGACAATCGATTATTAAAACACATGAAGAAACTTCAGTTGAAGATACCAAAGTGTCTTCACGGAGATCTTCCCTGGCGGTAGGTTGGACTTAATGCAGCATTTTCTTTAAGAACTATTTGTATAATTTTCCACCTCCGTTTTTGTTTCTACGTTTTATTTGTAACACAAAGGTGGAAGAGTCTCGGACAGAATCCAGGCGCTCATCGGTAATTGACAAGAAGGCCTTAGAGGTAAGTACTCTTGTGTATATCCATATCATATACAGAAATAGTTGAAGTTCACAAGACTAGGGATGCGGTCTAGCGTACGAGAATATCAATCGATCAATAAAATGTAGTTAGAATAAATCCCTAGCTTAATCCCACACATACTTACACCCATAAGAAAATACATATATTCCCTGCAGCAGACTGATATTAAAAAACTAGATGCTAACAAAAATCCACAAGCTTTAAAGGAAGAGATTCCCAAACTGAAACCAGCAGAAAAGCGACGTACCCCAAAGGTGAGCGAAGTGGAACATTCGAGTACTCTATCTATGCTACTCACCTACGACTTTAAAATAGTTCCGTACTATTTTCTATCTTTCTATCTGTGTCTTATCTGTCTTTCTAATCTTAAGCTCTTTTCCTTTCAATAAGAATGTGTGTGAATTAGTATTAACCTTGTATTCTCATTAGCTTAAATGTGTATTGCCTTTTTTCGTTTTAATTGATTGCATATGTATTTTACTTGAACAACTGTTCTTTTGGCAATTAAAGCTGAACATCACATATTTGCCAAGTCTTTCTGGGAAAATGTAAAGAAATCTGAAACCACTGTTTGAAAATTTATTTCTTCTTCTGCTATCAGCTTTGCATTTGAAATATATGTACATATGTACTATATTGATTTTGTCTGGCGTACAAACGTAAATCATTCTCTTCTGCATTGTATAATCCAGTTCATTTGTACCTCTAACTCTAACTGAAGCTCCATCAGATCACTTTATATCTCCAAAGAAAAGAAAAATTTCTTAATCTGTGCGATTTATTAACTGCCTGTGAAAGCTATCTAATTCTTAGTTCAACTAAAAAAAAGAGTGTATTCGCATTCTATCTACGTATCCTAAATGTCATTAATTCCTGCCTTGAATCTATTTCCTCCTCTAATTAATTTTTCACCCACAATGTCTTGTATTATGTCTTTATGCTGTGTGCTCATCTTGATGTTTCGGTTAGACCATTGAGGAGCAAAAGCCAGCCGAAGTGCTGCCAAAGCTGCGTAAAGCATCCATTGCACAGCCAAAGGAGGAACAGAAACCAGAAGCGGCAAAGCCGAAAGCCAAGGCCAAGCCAAAAGCAAAGAAAAGTTACGAAGAACTACCAGATATCCCAGATTACGAGCGTCCGGTGCTAGAGAAGTATGAAAAATCTGAGTTTAGCCCATCAGACTTTGCTCGTGAGTTAGATATTCCAAACAAAATGGAAAAGCCCGTATTGGAAACTGCCAAAAAAGAAGCAGAGCTACCCGCCCAGAAGAATGGCATGCCAAAGGTAACACCAATCTTAAGATTTTCCTTCCCAAATATGCATTATTATACGTTTTTCTCAATGTTAAATACGCGTATTATTGTTAAATGTGTCGTCTATGCGTACAGAAGGCAGAAATCGTTGAGACCCCTGCGGAAGAGCCAAAGCGTCTCAAAATTGGCAAAGGTAAACTCCCCGATGACGAAGATAGTCGGGATGGCGCAACACTTAAGCCAGTCATAATCGAACCAGAGGTAAGACTCGTACATTGAATACATGCGCTGGACTAAAGCATGTATGACATACTCGTATAGAAACTAATTTCAAAACCCTGCATCTTGTTTTTGTTGCTATACCCCAATCCAATCTATGCTCCTCTCGGTCTCGCGTCACATTTCAGAAGGAAAAACCAACGGCTGGAAATGAAAAACTTCCCGAGGTAAGTCGAATTCAGGAAAAACCACTATACCAACCGAAACCACATACCATTTCCAAATATGCTACAAAAATATATACATATGCAGCTAAAACGATAAGAATATCGTTTATTTATTTATCAGTAATCAGTACATACAATTCTGAGATCAGAAAATAAATTTACTTTGAGCATGCATGCATATATATTTAATGTATTATTGGAGATTGTACGTATAAATACATATACATATGTACTATGTATATAGGATAAGGAAGATCCCCAACATACTAATTCCAACAAAAACAAAAACCATTTTTGAATGGAAATACACCTACTACTAGCAGGTCGCTAAACCATCAGTGATAGATATTATAAAGCAGCGACGTCGATCTTCTATCAGAAACATGATGACCAAGGAACCAATTCAAAACGAATCATTCCTTGGAGTAGTTTTGAAACCAGTAATAAAGGAAGCTAATGAGCAAGCTGCACCACAGCAAGCCAAACAATTAACAAAGGTAACAATATGGCGCTACCTGTACCTGTTCCTGTCCCTGTCGGGAGCAGAATCAGTGCGCTCTCTCGCTCTCCTGTTCTTCTACTTTTCGCTGATTTCCACCTGATTCTTCGACTTTGAAGCTGTTTGTTCACGTTCAGTTATCTTCTTTTTACTCAAATCAACTGAGCTGCTGAAGATCTGTATTCCTCTGTACTTCACTCTGACCTTTTATACTATACTTTTTCTTTCGCTCGCTCGCTATCCTTTTATCTGTTAATTTCTATCTCTCTCTTTATATCTCTCACTATTTCCGAATTTTATTATGCGTCTTATGTAACTATATACATATACATACTTACATACATATACTCGAACACTCCTTATATCCACTTTAACACCTCCTCAATTTTAATTTTGTTAATGATCAAAGGCAAATGCAATGGAGCAGTTTAGTCCTACAAAAGCGTCCAAGGCAAAAATATCTGAATTGAAAAAGCCCGAGGCTCTAGCCGTTTTGGATGACTATGAGCGTCCCAGCCTAGAAAAATATGAACATGTTGACATTGATAAAACTAAATCAGAAAAACCTACACCATCCATTATCACCCCGGACATTAGGGCTCCAGAAGTACAATTGCCTGCAGAGCCACCCAAGGTAAGCATGGAAAAGTTAGCTATACTTATCCATAACATCCGTAAACATAAATACTATATAACCGAATGGCTTGTGAAAAAGTGCAACTTGGAAACCGAAACCGATCAAACAAAATAGTCAAGTGACTAAGTTTCATTTAATTCCATGACTGTAAATGATCTTTAATCAAATCCACCCGTACGGTTGTATTTGTTTGTTCGCCAGTATTTTGTATAATATTTAATTCGTAGTTGAGTCTAGTTAAGAATTATTGTGTTCATTGTTTGTACATGTGTATATGTATACTCGTAATAAAAAAGCAAAGTATTAAAGTTAAATAGTCGCCGAACGGCTATGCTATCGACGGAAGTGTTGCGTTGTGTTCAGTTGAATATCACTAGGCAAGTTGGTTTAATAGGAATGTTTCGGAAAATATCTACATATTTTTATAATAAATATATATGTACGTAAATAGTATATTATGTTATTATGTATAAATATATCTTATATTTATATATTTAATGTGTTGAAAAATCTTTTGTCAAAATTGTGTGCATATACCATTTAATCTGTTCGATGTCTGTCTCCGCTTGTCGCTCTTGCCAAACGGTTGAAACATTTGAAATTATCACGCTTTTAATTTTGAGTGATTAAAAAAAGTGAAAACGGAAAACCAACTTTATTCACAATGTACTACTAACATGAACGCTCGCACCATTGGTTGGAATCTGTAATAAAATTCTTGTCTTTCTAAAGAATTCTTCGAAAGCAATTGAAAATGGCATCCTTCAACTTTACAATAACTGCGGTAAACTAATAATTACTCCAAGTACCAAGTTCCGAAAAATCTGCTAACCATTCCCACCAAGTATTATACTGAAGACTATACTCTATCTAGTCAAATGATTTACATAAATATGTTGAATGTGTAGATCGAGTAACAAAAACCCCGTTTTTTCATTAATCTATTATTTGAAACAGGAGGAAAGGCCAAAGGTGCCCAAAATGCAGCCGCCAGCACCTGGAGATCCACCAAAGATCGAGGTGATACGGGAGAAGCGTCCATCCTTAGCACCAGAGCCACCAAGTCGACGCGGCTCTCTTATCCCTCCAGCCGATACGGGTCGCCGACCATCACTAATCATCAATGATGAGGTAAATTTGCCATTCATATCTAAATGTATTTACAAACGTATATATACATACATATACAATCATCACCTTTCACTATGCTATTTACATACGACTACGATAATCTTGTCGTATCGAGACGTTAGGTATTTCAATGCTACTCGTTGGCACATATAATTGTGCAAGCAACCTGAGAAACAAATAAATGTCAATCTAAATTAATTCACTCCAATTAAATACAGCTTGGGCCTGACTACGATACATATGTATCTGCATACACACATATGTTTATATGTAAATTTAATACATACATATGTAGTGTAACGACCATCGGCCTATTTTTCTGTTTTGCTTGAATAGTCTGTTTTATCTAGCTGCTGTATATACGCTAAGTAAGTTTCACCAGAAATTTATAATACCCGTACGCTTATCAAATCAACATGAATTCCACTCTTAGCGTGCTAGAATTGCATTACTTTCGCATCTCAGTCGTTTAAAGGGAAATTGGTCTTAAACTATGCTGTGTGTATAATTCCATTTTGATGGTTCACCAGTCTAGGGTTCTACAATGTGAGGGAAGGGACACTAAATTAGAGCCTGAGAGCTTCCAATTTTTTCATAATTCTATGTGTATTTATGTACGTATGGAGCTTTAGCTATTAAGAGTACAGCTGCATATATGTATAATGCTCGTAAGTAATAAAAAATATGTATGGTATGCTTATGTGTACTCGTAAATTGCTTTCTCGATTAACTGTTCTTAACTTTGTGGAAATGTATGAACGCCTTACGAATAGTAATTAGTGATCAATTGAAAGTAGCTAATTTATATATGTATTTCCTATGTTCCCTTCTATGTATCTACCAAATATGCAAATTGTCCTCAAAACTAAACAACAATCAATCCAATCAATGAACCTATAAACCAAACAACTCCATTAAATAACAAACCAACAAAACAATGTTCTTCAACAAAATCAACAACAAACAAACAAAACAATCTTCCAACGCATACCCTTTGCATTCAACAACAACACTCGTACACACATACTACACCGCCAATCCCCCCTCAACTCAACTCAACTCAATCAACAAACAAACACCAACAACCATAGAAGAAACTCCGGCCCGGAGAAGTATTGGACGCACGGGTAAGACACCTCCGACATTTTTCTCAATTTCTTAACACTATAAGCAATGCGAGCGCTAGCAAAGTGATTAGTTCTTTTAAGAATTCTGAAGTATTTTTTTGTGGAAATCTTGTACTCGTACCTTTGCTCACGTCAATATCATCATATATTTCTGGTCATTGGCAAATAACTCATCCGAACAATTACGAAATGTATGTATGACCCAATTGCGAATTTCAAATTCAAATTTCATAGTGAGAGTCATGAGGTGGTTTCGGGGTAATTGGGTATTGGAGTATTACAGCGTAATCTGAATCGACCCTTAAAAATTAAACTGACGTACTGCGATTCTCGCATGGCCAAGAGAATGTAAAGTTTTCAAATCAGTTCAGTATCAGTATCTTACCAAAAAATCAAAAACAAACAAAATATATTACGAGGTTCTTAACTGTTTTTAATTCCAAATTCTGCTTAAAATACGTATGGTCAAACGATGAAACTCAAATTTCCGCATTGGCCATGAAGCATTCTCTATACATATTTGTTGTATGTATGCACATATGGATGTGTATATGTATTGTATATTCGTTTTCATATTATATTAGCACTGTTTTGATATTCTGTGCCTACCGCCACAGGGTGGCCTTCCAACACGTCTAATTATATCGTGTCGTATTCTCCCTCGCTGTAGTTCTAAGCAATAAAAAATTTTTAAAAGACCCAAACGAATAAACTTGCATAGTCTAAAAATAGAACATATGTGTGTCCCTAGATATAGCAAACATATGTATCCTCCTATTTATATGGTACAGTGAAGTTACGACAAAAGGTAGCCAACAAGAACAAATATCAGAGCCATTTTTGAAAACAACGAGCATGTAGCCCTTCCTTTGCGCGTAGCCATGTAATCATGTGAGATCGGCTAGGCTAGTGTGAGTGGCTTATGTTGGATGCTCGAGTGGCCACTGTGTCAGCCGATGAGTACATACACTACGCGTATGTATAAATTAAAATTCTTGCCATTATGAATTATGTATACATATGTATATTCTCATATTTATATGCATATTTATGTGCAAGAGGCGGTGGCACTCATATTTTCGTGTAGATGAGCTAGCTGTTTCCATTTAACGATGCAACCTCAAAGCTACTATGTGGGCTATGAATATACGTATATCTTACAGTTCAGATTCATAACGGTATATGCAATTGAAGTATATTGTTCAATTAATAGTGTCGCGTGTGAAAAGGCAGCTTCTAGATCCAGCATCCAGATTCATCCAAGTTCGCTTGAAATTATGGATTGATAAGTATATAAGGTGCAATTACATTTTTATTGGCATACTCGTATTTTTTAGATTTCTTTATAGACTTCTAATTTAAAGAATAGATATGTTTACTACATATGTATTTAAGAGATGTAGAGATGTAAGAGATGGAATGGGGAGCTAAAAGGCACCTAAATGCAGTCTACTACTATAACGGGTATAAAGCATCCTAAGACATCCTTAATACTATCCATAACCCTACTGATTTTCAAAACTCAGTCCTGCACATTAGTACTGGTACCTTACATACTAACATACATAAATACATACTCGTACCAGCCCAGTCGAATCGATTCAATGAAATGATGTAGTATGTACATATGTTGTTTAGCATTATAATACAATTCAAACATACTCGTAATATTACAGTTGTTGAGGCCAGGCGAGGTCGGTGAAGGACAGGTGAGAGTTAGCTGCGCTTTATTTTTCCATAAGTAGTCTTGGTCGCATTCCTTTTTAACATTTGGTGAACTGCCATTGCCATCCACCTTGACACACACATACTTCATAACAAAGAAACTGACATAAAACAACACACACACACAGCGTAGTTTTTGTTAAAAATTCACTGGATACTCAAATAAAGTTACTTCAATTCCATGAGTTCCAAACATACATACATACATACTATTTTATGCCGGCTCTCCATGCACACACCACACCCACAACCTAAACCTGTACGAACAGCTGTGTGCAGTGGGAACTTCGAGTACTTGTTACCCTTAAGTATTGCCCAGACTCACAGTCGACACTAAGTTCAGGACCTACTTAGTACAAATTCTAAAACCGACATCTGTTGTCTAAATAACTAATAGCACCCACCACGGTATTAACAGTAGTCGTTGATCTTTTTTTATGCTGATCGGATTAAGTATGATTCTGATTCAATAATGCGATTTAAGTATTATAAGTCTACTGTAAGTCGGCACAAAAACGTCTTGGTTTTCAAAGTAAAAGAATGACTACGTGAATTCTTGTTACGTCTCGGCATTGTTGTATGTACAGAAAGATAATATAGTAATTAATAGAACCTCAAAAGATGGTGAAAGAACAATGCGGATAAATATGTGAAGTGAAATATTTACCAACAATCAAATGTTATCATTTTTTGTAATGTCTTTAACTTTAATTTAACACATTTATTTTTCTTGATCATGTTAGCAAAAGCAACAGCGACCCGGAGAAATGGGGGACACGAAACAGGTCTTAAAATTGTGATCAAATGATCACACATACATATATTCTTTTATTGTGTGTTCGCTTGCTTTTCGTTGGCCACTGACATGAATGACAGTTTATTATTTTATACATATCTGTACTTAGAAGGACGTATGTAACATTCCGTATTCAAACTTTGTAAATACCCATAGTTTTTTTATTTCAAGCACAAGCCCGACTAAGCGTATAAATATAAAGAGAGGGCGTGGGCTGTGTCCTTAAGTATTACTGACGCACCACGACTGTGTTCCTAAACTTAAATGTGATGTACATACTTTTAGAATATATTACAATATTACTTAGAAAGAACTTTACCAGTATCAGTATCGGGAACACTAGTTGGAAGCTCAGCATTATTGCCCCTCTACAGACACTGTACCTGTACATATCAGCTCCATGAAATCATTGAGAAAATATATATATGTATTTGTATGCATCATCTTCCATCCGTGTTGAAATTATGCTTTCTCGTTCAACTGTCGGATCGCACCTCAGAAAAATTAATTTTACTACATTTTTTTGTTTTTTATGTCAACGAAGTAAACAGTAGAAAATATATAGATACTTATGTAGCTAAAATAGTAGGGGGGCTATCTTTGTGTGTGGAAATGTTCAAACTTAAGATACGTATATCTAATCTACACATATCATTAATACCAGTTATTTAGAAAATGATAATTAAAATTATATAATATTTTTGCAATTACATTGCAAGTTAGAAAATAAAAATTACTTTTTTAATATTATATATACATATATAAAAAGCTTAAAATCAGTGCAAGCAGCAAGTTATTCCATTTTCATTTACCATATACATATGTATGTACGTATTTAACCAGAATTCGAGTTTCATTCCTTGTTAAAGTAGAATCATTTCATATGTATTTTGTAGAATGATTGTAGTTATAGATTAATGTTACTTTGCAGTTGGTATACCCATCCTTACCCCGTCCCGCAGTATGCATTTTGATTTTGAATTTATGTACATAGTTATAATCGGAACTTTGAAAACAGAAATTACATACACTACACGTATTATATTTCATGTTATGGACAATTTAAAGTTGGATGTCTTGAATGTTATCCAGATTTCTATCTAACATCGTCGAATTGTGAAATTAATAACAGACTCTCTTATTTATATGTATGTTTTTGTCTACTGTCCAAATGTTTTACTAAATGTTTGTGGCTAACAGCGGAGACGACCCTCGATCGATGTTCGCCGTCCCAGCGTCCAAGATCTAGAAGATCTTATTAACAAGCCATCCACACCACTACGCGATGTCGGCGATGGCGGTCCTCCCTCTATTGTTGATGTCCAAGAGTCATACTCAGTGGTGGAAGGTATGTACTATATTTCATATCTATGTACATATGTATATAGCTGTCGTATGAGCAGCATTTTAAAAATCAACCTTCTACCTTTCGTGTCTTGTGTGTTATGTATTCAAACAATTAAGTCTGACTAACATATGTATCTGTTTATTTCGTGTTCTTTGTCTTATAGACTCGACAGCTTACCTTACGGTGGGCGTCGAGGGCAGTCCGGCACCCACATTCAAATTTTACAAAGGTGTTACGGAAATCCTTGAGGGCGGTCGGTATAAGTTCCTCACGGATGGGCAAACTAACACAATCACTTTGTGTATGCGTAAGTGCAAGCCCAACGATGAGAGCAAATATAAGGTTGTGGTGTCCAATATTCATGGAGAGGATTCGGCCGAGATGCAGTTATATGTGTCTGATTCAAGTGGCATGGATTTCCGTGCCATGCTCAAAAAACGTCGTTATCAAAAATGGGACAAAGATGAACAGGACCCCAATTGGGGTGATCTCAAAGAGACCGAAAAACCATTGCCGGCCCTTAAAAAAGTTGAAAGGGTAAGGAGCGATCGGATTGTATAAATATATGCATTCTATATGTGTGTACCATATATGGTACCTGACGATGCTGACATGAATTTCATCGTGAGTTGGCACCTTGATTATAACTACATAAAGAAAGTCTTTCGAAACATGAAGTGTTTCCAGAGAATTTCTTTATACTCGTTTTAAACAAAACGAACTCAATCTTTGTGCCAACTCTGAGTCTAACCAAACGTTTGCTCTAGCTTGAGTTGAATTTACTAAACCCCAGTAAAACGAATATACACATCAATTTGCTTTAGCGCTCAATCACATAATCATAGTATTTACCGAATAGTGAACAAAAATTGCATTGCAAAAGTTGCATTCTTCAATGAAAATTTACATACATAGTATGTACATATGCCCCATTTCAAGGGAATAAGATCTTGTATATGTGTTATATACATTTGAAAAACTCAGGGAACTTTAATAAGACATAGATAGATTTGATTATATACATATATTACTATCTGATTATTATAACTGCAATATAGGGGCCAGGATCACGTAGGCCATCTTTAGCTGAGTTGATCCCCGATTGGCCGACGCTGCATCCGTTTCGACGAGAGGAGGTGCGCTCTGTCACTATTCTAGTTTTAATACTCAAAATAAATTATTATTGTGATTATAATTACTTGTATTACCTAACGTTGCAGAGGTGAGACAACAAATGTTGCTTTTTGAAGCCTCTTTTTGGAGCGTAATCCGTTCTACAAATCAACGCATTTCCCTACATATATGGAATATATGTATATGTATACTAGTAAATGTGAATTTTGTTTCTTTTTACCGACATGTACGGCAGAACAATACGGCCTCCCATTATGCGGCTGTGACAATTTTTTTGCTGAAGCCAATAGCTAAAACTTTTTAAATATACGAGTTTTCCAATATAATTTGATGTTTTTGGCATTCAGCCATTTGTATTTTGCTTCGCTGGATATGTATTCTGGCTGGCTGGCCATTCTATTTCTTGTAACAGCTTCCACTTTAAGTATATAAACTTCGCACATACGCATCTTTATTGCTTATTTTTTGGAAATATTCTACTTACTTGCATACATACTATAATAAGACCAATTGACAGATCGACCAATCTAACTAAAAATTCGATATACGATAAGTATCAATAAAACATTCATACTAAGCATACTTGGTACAAAACATATTTCAGAAGTGAGAAAATGTTGAACAATTTTACCAAGTACACGATCCCAATTAAATACAAATTGCGCTTATATATTACATCCAATCGATAGGTACTATGTATTGGGCCTAATACTTTTATTGAACAGCATTTTTAAATTTGGCTAAATTTGGTATCATATAAAAAATATTTAGATTTTTGAATATATGTATGAATATAATATATATAAAAGCTAGTGAGCTAGGGTTTTTTTTATTATTTTTTAATTTCTGTATTTTTAGTACATATTTACCTATTGATTGGGCAGTGTAGTATTCCTGTGCAGTGTTGCTATTGTTGCATGGAATCCAATACGCAATATCATAATACTGAAATAGCAAATCATATGCTTATGCTCTTATGACTGATAAAACAGAAATATTTTTTGTTTTTTGAGCATTTGATTAAGCGTAAGCATGAATTGGATATAAGCTAACAAATCAAAATAATGTCATATACACATAATACATATGATGTGTGTAATGTGCGATCGACTTGATTGATTCGATGTTATGTTTTTGACGGTTGGGGGGAGTCTATAGTACATACACACATGCATATGTACGTACGTTGTGTGTGTACATTATTTGTATTAATCCAATGAACACAATGGAACTCTAAAGAGCGCTTAGTAATCGTATATCCAATTTACAAAACTTTACCCATTTTTGACAACACAAACCTCGCGATGTATGAGCACAGAAGGTGGAGTCGTTCCTTAGTCCATTGATTGACCAGTTTGCAAAGGAGGGAAAGGATAAGAAGGTTGTGTTTGAGGCCAGGTTCAGCAAACCAAACTGCAAGCCAAAATGGCTATTCCGCAAGGATGTAAGTATGAAAGCTGGACTGGACCGTGCTTTGCTTAGCCAAGTCCAAGCTGGAAAATTTTAATGAACACATCAATAAATTGTATGACCCCAAATGTTCCCCCCAAATTGTAGGAGGTGTTTACGGGCAGCAAATTTAAATTCAAGCAGGAAAATGATACATATCAGTTGATAATTACGCAACCAAAAGTGGAAGATACTGGAAAGTACACCATCGAAATTGGCGGTGTTTCAAGCACGGCTTTCTTGAATGTCGAAGAAGCAGATCCCACATATACGTTTACGAAGCCACTCAAAAAGAAAGTGGAAGGCTTCACACAGCATGAAACTACACTAGAGTGTTCCGTCAGCAGCAGCATGGCAAATGTAAATTGGTTCAAGGATAATACAAAGATCGAGTCGGATGATCCTCGCTTCCTGATATCTAAAGACATAAATGGCAACCTTAAGCTTATCATTAAAGACTCGCTACTGGAGGACTCTGGCCACTACCGATGCCAATTGGACAAACAACCCGATAAGACTGAGTGTACTCTGAAAGTCGTTGAGTACCCATACAAGTTCGTCAAGGTTTTGAAATCTCAGCAGTGCATCGAGAAGGATACCGTGACACTCGCCTGTGAAATCGATGATGCTCAAGGGGATGTCCAATGGTTCCGCAACGATGAGGAAATAAAGCCCGACAAGCGTATACAAATAGTAAAGGAAGGTCGGAAGCGTAAGTTAGTCATCAAGGACTGTAAAGTTACTGATGCCGGCCAATTCAAATGTACTACGAATGCGGACAAGACCGAGGCGGAAATAATTATTAATTGTAAGCGATTTATTGTTTCTGAAAATGATTATATATATTTATATTTCAATAATTATTGTTTTGCCGTTTTTATTTAAGACCAAAATCGTTTCAATAAGAAACTTAAAGACACAGATGCCGTAGAACGAGAGAAGCTAGTGCTCGATGTCGAACTGCAGGACCAGACAGCGCCTTGTGATTGGAAATTCAATGGGGAACCAATAGTACCCAATGAACGTATTGAGATCAAAAATTTAGGTGGCGGAAAGCATCAGCTCATTTTTAATGGCCTGGACCTGTCTGATGAGGGCGAAATCACATGCGAATCTGGACAACTCAGCTCAAAGTGCAAGCTCTCGGTGCGAAAGGGAGAAAGTAGACCGAACATTGATTGCCCTGATGAGTTTGCCGGACCTATTAGTGCACCTGTAGTGGTAGAAGTACCATTCAAAGGTAGGTCGGAATTTCCATTCTAATATGTATATAAATATATGTACACGTATTCACATTCATACACTATATCATAGCGACCGATCATCAAGGCTGCCAAGATAGTGCTCCTTACCTTTTTTAAAGCTACAACTAAAAAAAAAAACACGTGTTTAAAGCCATTCTATTTTTCCCACCCCCCCCAATGTAGTCAGCGGTACAAAACAATCCCCAGTTGAGGCAAAATTATTTAAGGACGGCAAGCCCTTGCCGGTAAAGGATGTGGAAGTCGCTGTGACCGATGACAAAGTCACGTTCAAAATAAAGAAACCTTCCCGAGATTTATCAGGGCCGTATCAAATTAAAATTTCCAATGGTCAAGGTGAAGATACAAAGGATGTACAAATTATCTGCCAGGACGTTCCACAGCCACCGTTGAATGTCGATGTCACAGATGTGTACCAGACATCGTGTGTTGTAAACTTCTCACCACCTGAAGATGATGGAGGCACTCCAATATCTAAATATGTGATCGAACGGCAGGACTTGAGTAAGAAGCAAGGTTGGGAGCCTGTCGCTGAAGTGTTACCTGGTGAACCGTGTAAAAAGAAAATCGATGACTTAGTGCCAAAGAAGCAGTACAGATTCCGGATTCGTGCTATAAACAAGATTGGCCCATCAGATCCAGCCACATTTAAAAACACAATACTCGCTAAAGATCCATGGGATGAGCCTGGAAAGCCCAAGGCGGTTGATCTTACCGACTGGGATAAGGATCATGCTGATCTCAAATGGGAAGCACCAGATAGTGATGGTGGTGACCCCATCACTGCGTACATTGTCGAGTATAAGGAAAAATTCTCAAACGATTGGGTTGCCGGCAAAGAGGTAGACGGCGATGCAAGAATTGCAACAGTGGATGGCCTCAAGGAGGGTCAACAGTACGAATTCCGAGTCCGTGCTGTTAATCGGGCAGGTCCTGGTGAGCCTAGCGACAAGACTAAATCCATAATTGCCAAGTGCCGTTTCGTTAAGCCGTTCCTTGTGGGTGATGGTCTGAAGAATATTACTGTTAAGAAAGGGCAAACCGTTCGCTTTGACATTAAGTACGATGGTGAGCCGGAACCAACAGCAACTTGGCTAAAGGAAACTGAAAATCTGAAGTTCGACAATCAGCGAATTTGTCTTGAGCAGCTTGAGAGAAATTCCTCAATTACCATTAAGAAATCCGTCCGCAAGGATACAGGAAAATATAAACTGGTGCTCACAAACAGCTCTGGCACTATTGAGTCCGAGGCCCAAGTTGTAGTTCTAGACCGGCCATTGGCTCCGGGTGGTCCTTTCGAGCCAGATGAGGTTAGGGCTAACCATATCAAAATGAAATGGAAGCGTCCACAAGACGACGGTGGCTGCGAAATAACGGGCTATGCCTTAGAACGGATGGACGAAGAGACAGGACGTTGGATACCTGCGGGCGAAGTGGGTCCAGATGAGACCTCTTTTGATTTCAAGGGACTAACTCCCAACAAGAAATATAAATTCCGCGTCAAAGCCATTAATAAAGAAGGCGAATCAGAGCCTCTCGAGACAACCGACGCTATCGTGGCCAAGAATCCCTACGATCCCCCAAGTCCACCCAGTCAGCCAGTTATCGATGATTACGACAACAAGAGTGTATTGCTTAAATGGAAGCGACCACCATCAGATGGTGGCCGACCCATCACTCACTATGTCGTCGAAATCAAAGACAAGTTTTCACCAACTTGGAGCGAGGTCGCGAAAACAGAGGACCCCACTCCGGAATGCCAGGTGGAGGGCCTCAAGGAAAAAATGGTCTATCAGTTCAGAGTACGTGCAGTTAATAAGGCTGGTCCATCCGAGCCATCGCAGCCAACTGACAATCACCTTTGCAAACACAGAAACCGTAAGTCATGCCAACGTCCATGTCCATTCTATCTAATCTTACTTTATGTTCTTAAAGCACATTCCGTTATTCTAGCTTTGGCTTAACATTTAGCACACATTTAGCAAGCAGAAACATATATTATATGCCTCTAATGAACTTATTTTGCTTTCAGTACAAACCATTACATATCATACCCATTTTAACCATTATAATCTTAATTCGTTTTTATTTTTTTAGCTTTTGCCCAATACTTTTTCGAAATGCTAAAAGTAGTACGAAAATTAGACAAATTAATTAAAAATAATAATAAAAGAAACTATAGTCTAATGTTGTCTTGTTGTGTCTATGTTTGACCACATACATATGTATGTGATGTACAAGCATACATAGTATATCAATCCACGGTATCAATATATAGAATATTTTGTAGCATAGCGAAAAAATGCATAATGTACTTTTGGAAAAGTCGTCACCCAGACTGGGGAAAGAGGACGAACGCAGATTGCATGCTAGTAACAGCTAATGATTTGCATTTTTCATTTTCCCAAAGGTAATCTACTGGAATATATAAAGGAATAAATGGACATATTATTAAGTATTATTTTTTGCTTATTGTGTTTTTATGCTCATATGCATATGTGACACGCTGATCATTGTAATCATAGTAATTCACAGCAAAATGCACCAGCTTTGCCTACTGACAACGCTTTTATTGCATAGTATGTACATATGTATGTAGTTGTGCATCCCTCCAATGTTTTACAGTGGAAATTAAATTAATTCTTGTTGTGAACCTATCTCCATTCAATTTATAGTCAAACCAAAGATTGATAGATCTACGTTTAAACGCGTAACTATCAAAAGTGGTCGTACCCACAAATGGTCAGTAGACGTCAGTGGAGAGCCAGTACCCGAACTGCATTGGAGCTGGAGAGACGATATTCCATTGACTAATGGGGATCGGATCAAGATCGAAAATGTCGACTATCACACAGACTTCGTCATCAGTAATGCCCTGCGCAAGGACAGTGGTTTCTACACTCTGAAAGCGGAAAATCGTAATGGCGTGGACCGCGAGACCGTGGAATTGGTTGTGCTAGGAAAGCCCAGCTCTCCGAAAGGACCTCTTGCCGTTAGTGACGTAACAGCAACGGGCTGCACATTGCAATGGAAAAAACCCGAAGACGATGGAGGAGTTCCTATCAAGGAGTACGTGGTTGAGAAAATGGACACAGCTACGGGCAAATGGGTGCGAGTTGGGCGGTCGCCAGGTGAAAAAGAGCCGCCTAGCTTCGATGTAACTGGGCTGAACCCCGGATCAGAGTATATGTTCCGCGTTTCCGCTGTCAACGAAGAAGGTGAATCCGAGCCGTTGACTACTTTGGTCGGCGTCGTGGCAAAAGATCCCTTCGATGAGCCCAACAAGCCGGGCACTCCCGTGGTTACCGATTATGATAATCAAAGTGTAAGCTTAAAATGGACTCCGCCTAACAATGATGGTGGTGCCCCAATCCAGAAATATATCATTGAAAAGAAAGACAAAAATAAACCCGAGTGGGAAAAGGCTTTGGAAATACCAGGTGACCAATTGGAAGCTACAGTCGCCGGTCTTCAGGAATATGGAGAATATCAGTTCCGTATTGTGGCCGTTAACAAAGCCGGACCGTCGCCCCCATCAGATGCAAGTGTACCTCAGATTGTGAAGTATAAAAAATGTAAGTCAATAGACTGTGACTCCATTAAAACAATTTTTAAATCTGCTATTTCAATTATTCACGGTTATGAATAAATCATTTTTTCTCCGTTCCTTCCTACAGTGAAACCGCGCATTGATCGAACCAACCTGAAGCCCCTGTTGGTTCGCGCGGGTAAACCCATCAAGTATGATGTTAATGTTCGTGGTGAACCTGCGCCAACAATAACATGGTATCAAAATGATACCGAGCTCAAGCCAACGGAACTACCAAGCAATAGTGAAATTAAAAACATACCCTACAATACAAAAATTTCAATTATTGACACAGTCAGAAAGCATACAGGCATCTATAAAATCCGTGCCGTTAATGAGCACGGCGAGGATGAAGCCACAGTTGAAGTAAATATTCTTGGCCCGCCGGGTAAGCCAAAGGGCCCATTGGATGTGAAGGACGTTACTAAAGACAGTTGCAAACTCAAATGGAAGAAACCTGAGGATGATGGTGGCAAGCCCATCACGGCTTACCAAGTGGAAAAGTTCGATAAAAAGCAAGGCCGTTGGGTACCTGTGGGTCGAACCTCTGGCAATGATACCGAACTTGATGTCAAGGGTCTTCAAGAAGGTCATGAATATCAGTTTCGGGTTAAGGCCATTAATGAGGAAGGGGAATCGGAACCCCTGGAGACCGATGGCAGCATTATAGCAAAGAATCCATATGATGCTGCCAGCAAGCCAGGTACACCCAAAATTGATGACTACAATGAGCATATGGTCAAGTTGAAGTGGGAGGCCCCTAAAGATGATGGTGGTGCTCCGATTGTTGGTTACGTTATCGAAAAGAAAGATAAGTTCTCACCCATTTGGGATGAAGTACTCACCACTAATGTAAGTAATGATATAGACACAAACGTTTTCATAACCAGAATATTTATCTTATACTCGTATGAAGCTAATTATAATTTATACCATTCTAACGATTTCGTAAAATATGCATTCTTTAAGACATCTGCACCTGAAGCAACCGTCGAAGGTCTCACTGAAGGCAATGTGTATCAATTCCGTGTTCGCGCAATAAACAAAGCTGGTCCCAGCGAGCCCAGCGATGCAACAGAACCACATTTGGCCAAGCCAAGGAATCGTAAGACTGCTTTTTGCGCGAGTAAAAATGGAAAACTAACTCTGTTCCACAGCTTTAAAATACCTCTCAACTGCGCTAATGTTAAGCCAAAGGCACAAACAGCTTTATTCATTTGATAATGCATTCCCAGACCTTTTGATATTCAATTGACACATATGTATTCATTTGTAATTTTTAGTTAAGCCATCTATAAACCGCGAGAAAATGAAGCCCATCAAAGTTCGAGCTGGCCAAACAGTTAAGTTCGATGTGGATGTCAAGGGAGAGCCAGCACCTACTCTAAAATGGATATTCAAAGAAAAGGATTTAACTCCCAGCGGTCAAGTACGGTTGGATAACGAAGACTATAATACTAAACTCACCTTGTTGGATACATCTCGCAAAGAGAGCGGCATGTACAAGCTACGTGCTGAAAACATAAACGGCGTGGACGAAGCTGAGGTAGAGGTAATAATCCTTGACAAGCCCTCTAAGCCCGAAGGTCCGTTGGAGGTCTCAGATATTCATAAGGAAGGCTGCAAACTTAAATGGAAGAAGCCCAAGGACGACGGAGGCGTACCCATTACAGGCTATGTAGTAGAAAAGATGGATACCGCAACAGGCAAATGGGTGCCGGCTGGATCGGTAGATCCTGAGAAGACAGATATTGATGTAAAGGGCTTGGATCCAAACCACCGATACCAGTTCAGAGTGAAGGCAGTAAATGAAGAGGGCGAATCTGAACCCCTTGAAACTGACTCGGCTATCACTGCCAAGAATCCATTTGATGTATCAGCTCCACCTGGACTACCGGAGCTCGAGGACTGGGATGAGCATCATGTTAAACTGAAATGGGAGCGGCCAATTCGAGATGGCGGCTCTCCCATTACTGGGTATATAGTGGAAGTTATGGACAAGGACTCTGGAGAGTTTGTTAAGGCTCTTGAAACAGATGGTCCGATTTGCAAAGGCGTCGTTAAGAAATTGGAGGAGGGACAACAATATAAATTCCGCGTTCGTGCCGTTAACAAGGCCGGCCCATCTGATCCATCCGAGCAAACCAATTGGCACACAGCCAAACCTCGATTTTGTAAGTCTTTGCAGTCTCAAAATATTTTTATACGTATACTATGTATAAAAGCATATCTCTTATTCTCTATAATTCTACAGTGAAACCACACATTGACCGCACAAATCTTACACCTGTAATTGTGAAAGCTGGCCTATCAATCAGTTTGGACATCAACATAAGGGGTGAGCCCGCACCGAAGGTGGAGTGGCTCTTCAATGGAGCTCCTTTAGTCAGCGACGAGGAGGGCATAAAAATTGATAACATTGACTACAACACTAAGTTCTTTGTAATGCGCGCCAAGCGACCACAAAGCGGAAAATACACAATTAAAGCTTCAAACGAAGTCGGTGAGGATGAAGCTGAATTGGAAGTGACGGTGTTGGGTAAGCCAGGAAAGCCGAAGGGTCCCTTGCAAGTCAATGATATAACCAAACATAGTTGCAAGCTCAAATGGGAAAAGCCGGAAGATGACGGCGGTGCACCAATTGACTATTATGAAATAGAAAAACTCGATCCGCATACTGGCCAGTGGCTTCCATGCGGAAAGAGTACAGAGCCCGAGGCGAAGGTGATTGGTCTTCATGAGGGAAAACCATATAAGTTCCGCGTAAGGGCTGTCAATAAGGAGGGAGAGTCAGAGGACTTGGAAACGGAAAAGCCAATTATTGCAAAGAATCCGTTTGACGAGCCAGACAAGCCTGGCAGGCCAGAGCCTACTAACTGGGACAAAGATTTTGTAGACTTGGCCTGGGACGCACCCAAGAGCGACGGAGGCGCGCCAATTCAGAAATATATCATTCAAATGCGTGATAAGTCGGGACGGGCTTGGGTAGATGCCGGCACAGTTCCTGGTGACAAGACAAAGGGCACCGTAACCGGTGTCGAAGAAGGCCATGAGTACGAGTTTCGTATTGTGGCAGTTAATAGAGCTGGACCAAGCGACCCCAGTGATGTTTCCAAATCTGTGGTGGCCAAGCCACGCTTCCTGAAGCCTCATATCGATCGAAAGAACCTGCAAAAGAAAATCATGCGCAGTGGACAAATGTTGCATATGGACGCTGCAGTGAAGGCAGAACCCCCCGCAAAAATTACATGGACATACAATGGTGCGGAAATCAAATCTAGCGATACAATCAAAATCGAAAATGAGGAATACAAGACTACATTTATTATGCCAAAGGTAAGGCGAGCTGATCGCGGAACGTACATCGTAACAGCCAAAAACGATTCAGGCACCGATACGGTGGAAGTGGAGCTGGATGTGCTTTGCAAGCCCAGCAAGCCAAAGGGTCCATTAGCCGTCTCCGACGTAACTGCCGAAAGCGTTCACCTGAAATGGGATAAGCCTGAAGATGATGGAGGAGAACCCATTGAGCATTATGTTGTTGAACGCATGGACACGGAAACAGGTCGATGGGTTCCAGTTCTCACAACCAAATCGCCAGAAGCCGACGTTACAGGTCTGACAGAAGGCAAGGAATACCTTTTCCGCGTCAAAGCTGTCAATAGTGAAGGAGAGTCGGAACCCCTAGTAACTGACACACCGACTACAGCTAAAAATCCATTTGACGCAGCTGACACTCCCGGCAAGCCTCAAATCTCCGACTGGTCTTCGAACCATTGCGATCTTAAGTGGAGGGCCCCTGACGATGATGGTGGAGCCCCAGTTACTGGCTATATTGTAGAAAAGAAGGACAACAATACCGGAAAGTGGCAAAAGGTGCTGGAAACAAATACGCCTGACTGCAAGGCTCGCGTTAATGACCTCATTGAAGGCAATAAATACCAATTTAGAGTTAAAGCCGTCAACAAGGCAGGCCAAAGCAAGCCTTCCGAACCATCAGATCAAATGACCGCAAAGGACCGATTTGCACCACCCAAAATTGATAGAACCAATATTAAGGATATCACCATTAAAGCAGGCCAACACATTCGGTACGACATCAAGGTATCTGGAGAACCACCAGCGACCAAAACATGGTTCCATAATAAGGCTCGCCTTGAGAACGACGACAGCGACTACAACATTGATATGGAATCATATCGCACCAAGCTGGCTGTGCCATTTGCTAAGAGACTGCATACGGGAAAATATACAATAAAGGCCGAGAATGAATCTGGCCACGACGAAGCTTCATTTGAAGTCTCTGTGCTGGACAAGCCGGGTGCCCCAGAGGGCCCACTGCGTGTTACTGATGTGCACAAAGAGGGCTGCAAACTTAAATGGAATGCTCCTCTGGATGATGGTGGTCTGCCAATAGAGCATTACGTTGTGGAAAAAATGGACGTGGAGACTGGACGTTGGATGCCATCTGGTCGCTTCAAGGAGCCCTTCGCTGAACTGAATAATTTGGAGCCTGGACATGAATACAAATTCCGGGTGTTAGCTGTAAATACTGAGGGCGAGTCCGAACCATTGGTTGGGGAGCAATCTATTATTGCGAAAAATCCATTTGATGAGCCTGGCAAGCCCGGTACTCCGGAAGCAGTGGACTGGGATAAGGATCATGTAGATTTGATATGGCGCCCACCACTCAACGATGGTGGCTCACCCGTCACCAGTTACGTTGTTGAAAAACGCGAAAAAGGCACCGACAAGTGGATCAAAGGAGCAGAGGTAGCTGCTCCAGCTTTCGGGGATGAGTGCAAGGCGACAGTGCCGAACCTCAACGAAAACTGCGAGTATGAGTTCCGAATCAAGGCCGTTAATGCGGCCGGGCCCGGTGAACCATCTGACACTAGCAAGACTATCATCACTAAGCCAAGAAAGTGTAAGTAGTTTCTTATTCTTATTCTTATGCCACTGATTTATTTTAGTTTTTATATGTTTCGGAAACGTATTCATATGTATAAACTTTCTTTATATTAAACAGTGGCGCCGAAGATTGACGGTAGAAACATTCGGACTTACAACATCAAGGCTGGTGAGCCAATCTTTTTGGACATTAACGTGTCTGGAGAACCGGCACCCGAGGTTACTTGGACACAGAATAACAAGTCTGTACAGTCGACAACATCCAGCCGTATAGAGAATGTACCATACAACACGAAATATATCAATAACAACCCCGAACGAAAAGATACCGGACTCTATAAGATTACTGCTCATAACCTCTATGGCCAGGACCAAGTGGAGTTCCAAATAAATATTATAAGTAAGTTCTTTGAGGGAAACATGACTAAAACAAATAATCTTTGTATTTTTGAAAATTAGCTAAGCCTGGCAAGCCTGAAGGCCCCTTGGAAGTATCAGATATACATAAGGACGGCTGTAAACTAAAATGGAAAAAGCCAAAGGACGACGGGGGCGAGCCAATAGAGAGCTATTTGGTTGAAAAGTTCGATCCAGACACGGGCATTTGGCTGCCTGTAGGCAAATCCGATGTACCAGAGTATACAGTCGATGGTCTTGTGCCTGGACACGAGTATAAGTTCCGAGTAAAGGCCGTTAACAAGGAGGGAGAATCTGAACCTCTTGAGACTTTGGGTTCGATTATTGCTAAAGATCCATTCAGTAAGTACTAAAATGCACCCATTATTAATACATTTTATTTGAAAATAAACAATTATCACCAGCTGCACCATCGAAGCCAGGAGTTCCAGAACCCACCGACTGGACTGCGAACAAAGTGGACCTTGCTTGGCCAGAGCCAGCCAGTGACGGAGGATCGCCTATTACTGGGTATATAATTGAGGTGAAAGACAAATATAGTCCGCTGTGGGAAAAGGCGCTGGAAACAGACTCCCTAGCTCCATTGGCTACTGTTAATGGACTCATCGAAGGAAATGAGTACCAGTTCCGAGTTATTGCTCTGAACAAAGGTGGACAGTCAGAGCCATCTGATGCAAGCAAAACGTTTATTGCCAAGCCTCGTTATCTGGCTCCCAAGATAGACCGCAGAAATTTGCGCGATGTAGTTATATCAGCTGGAACCGCTCTTAAATTAGATGCGAACGTTACCGGCGAACCCGCTCCTAAAGTCGATTGGAAGTTTTCAAACTATCCATTACAATCTGGAAAGAATGCTACTATCGAGACCCCTGACTACTACACCAAACTGGTTATCCGACCAACTGAACGGGGTGATTCGGGAGAATATTTGGTCACTGCGACGAATAGCTCTGGAAAGGATAGTGTCCTTATAAATGTTGTCATCACTGACAAGCCCCTTCCTCCAAACGGACCTCTTCAAATTTCGGATGTACACAAGGAGGGTTGTCACCTGAAATGGAAGCGGCCAAGCGACGATGGCGGAACTCCAATAGAGTACTTCCAGATTGATAAATTGGATCCCGAAACAGGTTGCTGGATTCCTTGCACTCGTTCAACTGAACCACAAGCGGATGTTACTGGTCTAACGCCTGGCAACGAGTATAAGTTCCGAGTGTCTGCTGTAAACTCAGAGGGAGAGTCGCAGCCGTTGGTTGGTGATGAATCGATTATAGCTAAGAATCCATTCGACGAGCCTGGCAAGCCAGAAAATTTGAGAGCCACTGATTGGGACAAGGACCACATTGACTTGGCCTGGACTCCACCACTTTCTGATGGGGGATCACCAATTACCGGGTACTTGATCGAGAAGAAAGATAAATACGGCCAATGGGAAAAAACCCTAGAAGTACCAGCAGATCAATGTAATGCCACTGTTCCTGACCTCATCGAAGGACAAGCCTATGAATTCAGAGTTAGCGCTGTTAATGCTGCAGGCCCAGGAGATCCATCGGACGCAACACCGCCAATTGTTGCAAAATCACGGAACAAGCCACCGGTCATTGACCGATCTAACCTTATCGAAGTGCGTATTAAGGCTGGGCAGGCATTCACATTTGACTGCAAAGTTTCTGGAGAGCCAGCACCAAAGACCAAATGGCTTCTCAAGAAAAAGGAAGTCTGCACGAAAGAAAACGTTAAGGTATCTCATGTTGACTACAATACTAAGCTTAAAGTCACCAGTGCCACACGGGCCGATTCAGGCCTGTATACCGTATATGCGGAGAACATAAACGGCGAGGACAGTGCTGACGTAAAGGTGACAGTGATCGACAAACCTTCTCCGCCCAATGGTCCTCTTAAAGTTGATGATGTTCATTCGGAGGGTTGCACACTGCATTGGAACCCGCCTGATGACGATGGTGGCCAGCCAATAGACAGCTACTTGGTGGAAAAACTCGATGAAGTAACGGGGCGTTGGGTGCCAGCCGGAGAGACGGACGGGCCAAGCACCAACTTCAAGGTCAAGGGCTTAACACCTGGACATAAGTATAAGTTCCGAGTACGTGCCAAAAACCGTCAAGGAACTTCAGATCCGCTTACAACACCTCATGCAACTGAAGCCAAGAACCCCTACGATGAACCTACAAAGCCTGGCACACCAACAATCAAGGATTTCGACAAAGATTTCGTTGATTTAGAATGGGCTAGACCAGAAAGCGATGGAGGCTCTCCTATTAGTGGGTACATCATTGAAAAGCGTGATAAGTACTCACCCGACTGGGAGAAGTGTGCGGAGGTCAGCGGCGACGTACCCAATGGCCACGTTCCCGACTTAATTGAGGGCGTCAAATACGAATTCCGTGTTAGGGCTGTCAACAAAGCTGGCCCAGGCATTCCGAGCGATGCAACTGAACCACATGTGGCTCGCCCCAAGAACCTGCCACCGAAGATAGATCGCAACTTTATGTCAGATATAAAAATCAAGGCTGGAAATGTGTTCGAATTCGATGTACCAGTTATTGGTGAGCCGACTCCAAGCAAGGAATGGACGCATGAAGATAGCATGGTCATTAACTCAGACAGAGTAAAGATTTCCAATAATGATGAGCGCACAAAGTTGCGTATTCTGGATGCCAAACGATCCGACTCCGGAGCCTACACACTAGTAGCCCGCAATGTAAATGGTGTTGATAGGCATACCGTTAAAGTCATCGTCCTGGACGTGCCTAGTACACCCGAAGGTCCATTGCGTCCGGATGAAGTCACTAAAAACTCAATAGGCTTGCGTTGGAGGCCCCCCAAGGACGACGGTGGCTCAGAAATAACGCATTATATTGTTGAAAAAATGGACAACGATGCAATGCGGTGGGTGCCAGTCGGAGAATGCGCAGGTACCGAAATCCGAGCCGATAATCTGATCGAAAATCATGACTACAGCTTCAGGGTCCGTGCTGTTAATAAGCAGGGCCAATCGCAACCATTGGGAACCATCCAGCCAATAACAGCTAAAGATCCATACTCACATCCAGACAAGCCCGGTCAACCGCAGGCTGTGGATTGGGGCAAAGATTTTGTCGACCTGGAGTGGGCTGCACCAAAGCGGGATGGCGGATCGCCTATTATATCGTACACTGTGGAAAAAAGACCCAAGTTTGGACAATGGGAACGTGCTGCAGTGGTTCCTGGCGATGAACTGAAGGCCCATATACCCGACTTGACCGATGGTGGGGAATACGAATTCCGCGTTATTGCAGTTAACCGTGGTGGTCCGAGCGATCCGTCTGATCCATCCAGCACAGTAATTTGCAAGCCTCGCTTCTTGGCTCCATACTTCGACAAGTCCCTTTTGAATGATATTACAGTTCATGCAGGCAAACGTTTAGGCTGGACTTTGCCCATAGAGGCCTCGCCAAAACCATCTATTCAATGGTTGTATAATGGCAAGGAAATAGGTCTGAATTCACGTGGCGAATCGAATCTTTTCCAAAACGAACTCACTTTTGAAATTCCTTCGGCACTGCGAAGTGACGAGGGCCGCTACACACTTATACTAAAGAACGAGCACGGCTCATTTGATGCATCAGCGCACGCCACTGTTTTGGATCGGCCGTCTCCCCCTAAGGGCCCTCTGGATATTTCAAAGATAAGCAGAGATGGCTGCCATTTGGGTTGGCATGTTCCAGATGATGATGGAGGCTCGCCGATATTGCATTATATTATTGAAAAAATGGATCTTTCTCGAGGCACCTGGTCTGATGCAGGCATGAGCACACATCCGGTCCATGACTTAACTCGACTTGTTCACCGTAAAGAGTATTTGTTCCGCGTAAAGGCCGTCAACGCGATTGGCGAATCAGAGCCATTAGAAGCTTCGAAGAGCATTATTGCCAAGAATGAATTTGATGAGCCCGATGCTCCTGGTAAGCCAAATGTTACTGATTGGGATCGTGACCACGTCGATTTGCAATGGGCTGCGCCAAAGGCAGATGGTGGAGCACCTCTTACGGAATACATTATTCAGAAAAAGGAAAAGGGCAGTCCCTACTGGACTAACGTTCTGCACGTTCCACCAAACAAAAATACTGCCACTGTTCCAGAGTTGACTGAGGGACAAGAGTATGAGTTCAGGGTGATTGCCGTTAATCAAGCCGGACAGTCAGAGCCATCGGAGCCGTCTGATATGATTATGGCAAAGCCTCGCTACTTGCCACCAAAAATAATAACACCACTCCACGAAGTACGTATCAAAGCTGGGCTCATATTCCATGTGGACATCGATTTCATTGGCGAACCAGCTCCTGAAGCAATTTGGACACTTAACAACAATCCACTTAAGTCAAATGACAGATCGACAATTACATCGATCGGCCATCACACTGTTGTGCATACCGTTAATTGCAAACGCTCCGACTCTGGAATTTACCATTTACTCCTGCGTAATGATTCCGGCATCGATGAAGGAAGCTTTGAACTTATAGTACTGGACCGGCCCGGACCGCCGGACGGTCCAATGGAGTATGAAGAAATAACATCGAATTCGGTAACCATATCATGGAAGCCGCCAAAAGACAATGGCGGTTCTGAGATATCGGCATATGTTATAGAAAAACGAGACCTAACTCATGGTGGTGGATGGGTACCAGCTGTTAATTATGTAAATGCAAAATACAACCATGCAGTTGTGCCCAGACTATTAGAGGGTACAAAATATGAGTTCAGAGTAATGGCTGAAAACCTTCAGGGACGGTCTGATCCACTGAACTGCGAGCAACCTGTTGTGGCTAAAAACCAATATACAGTACCAGGCGTCCCTGGCAAACCAGAACTCGCCGACAGCGACAAAGATCACATTTCGATCAAATGGAAGCAGCCAATCAGCAACGGTGGATCTCCGATTTTGGGCTACGACATAGAGCGACGTGATGTTAACACAGGCCGATGGATTAAAATAAATGGCGAACCAGTGCCGACCACCGAATACAGTGATGATAGAGTAACACCAAACCACCAATATCAATATAGAATATCGGCCGTTAATGCAGCTGGTAACAGCAAATTCTCAGAGCCGTCAGCCACCTTCGATGCCCGCCCGATGCGGGAAAAGCCGAGACTACATCTAGATGGATTGGTGGGCAGACGTGTGAAAGTTCGCGCTGGCGAGCCTGTTAATATAAATATACCAATATCCGGTGCTCCAACGCCTACTATTGAATGGAAGCGCAGCGATATCAAAATACCCGAGGGTAAGCGAGTCTCCTACGAAACGAATTCGGAGCGCACCATTTTCCGCATTGACGATTCAAACAGACAAGATGCAGGCAAATACACAGTGACAGCAGGCAACGAATTTGGAAAGGATTCGGCAGACATTGAGATTATTGTCGTGGACAAACCTGCACCACCAGAGGGACCATTGAGCTACACAGAGATAGCACCGGACCACATCACCCTGCAATGGAATCCTCCAAAGGACGACGGTGGCAGTGATATAACTGGATACGTTATCGAATTCACTGAGTTCGGTGTTGACGACTGGAAGCCGGTGCCGGGTTATTGCCCTAAGTCGAGCTATACCGTAAAGGGACTAACCGAAGGAAAAAAATATGTTTTCCGTGTTAGGGCTGAAAATATTTATGGTGTATCCGACGCTCTCGAAGGAAAGCCTGTCATAGCGAAGTCTCCATTTGACCCACCAGGTGCACCATCGCAACCAACTATTGCAGCCTATTCACCAAACTCGGCCAGCTTAGAATGGCATCCTCCAGACTACTGTGGTGGCAAACCAATAACAGGATATATTGTCGAGCGCAGAGAGCGTGGTGGTGAATGGATAAAATGTAATAATTACCCAACACCAAATACCAGTTATACAGTGCCAGACTTGAGAGAAGGAGCTCGTTATGAATTCCGGGTGATCGCGGTAAATGAAGCAGGTCCTGGTCAGCCATCTAAGCCATCGGATTCCATGACTGCCGAACTTCAGCGCTATCGTCCAGATGCTCCTGAGCCACCAAAGCCAGACCGCATTACAAGAGATAGTGTCACGTTGTCTTGGAGGCCACCTCGCAACGATGGAAAATCAAGAATCAAGGGATATTATATTGAAGTGCGACCGAAAAATTCAAAGGATTGGGTACCAGTCAACGACACAGCCATCAACTCAACCATATATACAGTACCAAACCTGAAAGAAGGGGAGGAATACTCGTTCCGCATTATTGCTGAAAACGATGTTGGTCGCTCGAATCCATCCAAGCCTTCTCAGCCAATTACAATCGAAGAACAGCCAAATAAGCCATGTATGGACTTGGGAGGAGTGCGCGATATAATTTGCAGAGCAGGAGATGATTTCAGCATTCATGTGCCTTATGTGGCTTTCCCCAAGCCTACTGCCTTTTGGTATTCTAATGATAGCGTCATAGATGATGACAATCGTGTGCACCAGCATTTGACTGATGACGCAGCGTCTTTTGTAGTCAAAAACTCAAAGCGCTCTGACTCCGGTCAGTACCGACTTCAATTAAAGAATCCGTCCGGGTTTGATACGGCGACCATTAATGTTCGGGTTCTGGATAGGCCGAGTCCGCCAATCAACTTGCGCGCAGACGAGTTTGCCGGAGACGCACTTACGTTGTACTGGAATCCACCCAAGGACGATGGCGGCTCACCCGTGCAGAACTATATTATAGAGAAAAAAGAATCTCGCTCTTCTACATGGACCAAAGTTAGCAGCTTCTGCACAGTTCCATTTGTTCGTGTGCGAAATCTAACCATTAACAAGGAGTACGATTTCCGCGTAATAGCTGAGAATAAGTATGGACAGTCGGATCCAGCCAGCACATCAGAGCCCATACGAGCCAGGCATCCGTTTGATGTTCCAAACGCTCCTGGAATACCACGCGGCATCGATTCAACAGAAGACAGCATTACGATCGCTTGGGCGAAACCAAAACACGATGGAGGTTCTCCCATCACTGGCTACGTCATTGAGAAACGTCTGCTGAGTGAGGACAAATGGACAAAGGCCGTTCACGCGCTGTGTCCAGATCTAACCTGCAAGATACCCAACTTGATTGAAAATGCAGAATATGAGTTTAGGGTAGCTGCTGTCAATGCAGCCGGACAATCGGTATTCAGTGCATCCAGCGACCTTATCTACTGCCGCCGACCACCACACGCTCCTAAGATCACTTCTGACTTATCGATTCGCGATATGACAGTTATTGCAGGAGAAGAGTTCCACATTACTGTGCCATACCATGCCAACCCCCGACCAACCCCATCATGGAACATAAATGGCATCGAAGTGGTTCCGGACGAACGAATTCGATTTGACACCGATGACTATTCCTCAGTGTACTACAATAAATCGGCGAAGCGATCAGAAACCGGCTCTTATACAATTACACTGAATAACACGAAAGGTTCCGATACCGCCTCATGCCATGTCACTGTGGTAGATAGACCAGGCCCACCTCAAGGCCCGTTGAATGCTTACGATATTACTCCGGACACATGTACCCTGGCATGGAAAACACCACTCGACGATGGAGGGTCACCAATCACGAACTATGTGGTTGAGAAACTGGACGCCAGTGGTACTTGGGTGAAGGTGAGCAGTTTTGTACGCAATACGCACTACGATGTCATGGGTCTTGAGCCACAACACAAGTATGACTTTCGCGTCAGAGCAGAGAACCAATATGGTTTGTCTGATCCACTCGACATGCCCAATTCTATTGTGGCTAAGCACCAATTTACAGTACCGGATGAGCCTGGCCAGCCAAAGGTAATCGACTGGGATTCCGGAAATGTCACATTGATCTGGACTCGTCCAGCCAGTGATGGGGGCTCTCGTATTCAGGGATATCAAATTGAGTACCGAGATATCCTTAATGACACTTCCTGGAATACATACGAATATCTAATTAAGGACTCAAAATATCAACTGTATAACCTAACCAATGGCAGCGAGTATGAGTTCCGCATTAAGGCCAAGAATGCTGCTGGACTGAGCAAGCCTTCCCCGCCGTCGCTCAGGTTCAAGCTCAAGGGAAAATTCAATGTTCCATCACCACCAGGAACCCCGCAAGTCACTAGAGTCGGTAAGAACTATGTCGACCTGAAATGGGAGAAGCCTGTAAGTGATGGTGGCTCCCGCATTACCGGATATATCATTGAACGAAGGGATATTGGTGGGGCCGTATGGGTAAAATGTAATGACTACAATGTCCTAGACACCGAGTACACAGTCATCAACTTAATTGAGATGGGCGATTATGAGTTCCGCATCTTTGCTGTGAATGCAGCCGGTCGTTCGGAGTCCAGTTTATGCACAATGCCAATCAGAGTTTGTGAAGTCTTGGGTGGAGAAAAGCCAGAATGGATCTCACGATTGCAGGACAGAATCGCTCCATGCGGAAAAGACTTTACACTCCAATGTGCCGCTTCTGGCAAGCCCATTCCCGCGGCCAGATGGCTTCGCAATGGCAAGGAAATTCAGATGGGCGGCGGCCGAATCACATGCGATAGTAAGGATGGCGTCTTCCGCCTGCATATATCAAATGTGCAAGCCGGAGACGATGGCGACTATACGTGTGAAGCGATCAATTCACTTGGATTTGTTCACACATCGGGCTACCTGAAAATCGGATCTCCACCGATCATCAACAGGTGCCCCAGCGAACTGTACCTGCCAGAAGGAGACAATACAAAGATAAAGGTCTACTATTCTGGAGATCAGCCACTAGCTGTGAAAATCACGAGGAATAACGAAGTTATTTCAGACAACCCAGATGAATCTCACTTTAAGTTTACCCTGTTCGACGATTATGTTGCGATCTTCATTCGAGACATAGTGAAGAGCGACGCAGGCCTATATCAAATTGAATTCTCCAATGATTCCGGAAGTGCAACCGGACAATTTGATGTACGTATCACTGGCCTGCCGTCGGCTCCCACAGGTCCAATGGGAGTATCCCACATCAACAAACACTCGTGCACTCTGGCCTGGCGTGCGCCCTCCTACGATGGTGGTCTGAGAGTGACTCATTATGTCGTCGAGAGGAAGGATGTGGCCTCACCACATTGGATAACAGTGTCAAGCAGCTGCAAAGATACGTCCTTTAATGTGCAGGGTTTAATTGAAAACCAAGAGTACATATTCCGCGTGATGGCTGTAAATGAGAACGGCATGGGTCCACCACTGGAAGGACTAAACCCAATTCGCGCAAAGGCCCCAATTGATCCTCCCTCACCACCAGGTATTCCTCAAATCACTGAGATTGGAGGTGATTTTGTGCATTTGGAATGGAGCAAACCGGAGTCGGATGGCGGTGCTCACATTCAAGGCTACTTGGTCGATAAACGAGAGGTTGGTAGCGACACATGGCAGCGTGTGAACGCAATCATCTGTGCTGCCAACCAAATAAACTGCTCCAATCTGATTGAAGGTCGTCAGTATGAATTCCGAGTTTTCGCTCAGAATGTGGCAGGTCTATCGAAAGAATCGACCGCCTCCCAGGCTGTAAAGATCATAGATCCGAAGGCGGCTTCGCCTCCTTTGATTGTGAAACCGCTACGCGATGCCAATTGTATTCAAAACCATAATGCTCAATTCACATGTACGATAAGTGGCGTACCAAGACCAACAATTACCTGGTACAAGGGGGCCCGCGAGATAACCAATGGGGCCCGTTACCACATCTACTCAGAGGGTGACGATCATTACCTTCATATTAACGACATATTCGGAGAAGACGCTGATGAGTACGTTTGTCGCGCCGTCAACAAAGCCGGAGCAAAGTCAACTCGGGCCGCACTGGCTATTATGAGTAAGTATCAGAGTCCATCCAAGAAATTGAATTCGGCTGCTATTTAAATACGAGTATGATATATTAAAACCATAATTATTAATTTGCAGCTGCTCCGAAATTGAATGTTCCACCACGATTCAGAGACACTGCCTACTTCGATAAGGGCGAGAATGTTATAATTAAAATACCATTCACTGGCTTCCCGAAGCCTCGTATTAATTGGGTTAGGGAAGGAGAGAATATTGAGTCTGGTGGTCATTACCATGTGGAGGTCAAGGAGAGACATGCCGTTTTAACAATACGGGATGGTTCACGACTGGACTCGGGACCATATAGGATTACGGCTGAAAATGAGCTTGGCTCAGATACGGCAATCATTCAAGTGCAAATCAGTGATCGTCCGGATCCTCCACGCTTCCCGTTAATCGAAAGCATTGGCACTGACTCCTTGTCCCTCAGCTGGAAATCACCTATCTGGGATGGAGGCAGTGATATAACAAACTATTTTGTTGAGCGCCGTGAGCATCCGCTATCTTCGTGGATACGTGTAGGAAACACCCGCTTTACTTCAATGGCAGTCACTGGACTGACGCCTGGAAAAGAGTACGACTTCCGCATTTTCGCGGATAACGTCTATGGACGCTCTGAACCCTCAGATATTAGCACATTGATTAAGACGAAAGAGTCTATCAAAAAGAAGACGACAGAGCGTAAATGGGAGCTCGACGAGAATGGCAAGAAGATACGCGGTAAAGCTGATGGGCCAATCAAGGACTATGACTCATACGTCTTCGATATTTATTCGAAATTCGTACCACAACCGGTTGAAATTTCCCAGCAAAGTGTGTACGATAAGTATGATATCCTCGAGGAAATTGGTACCGGGGCTTTCGGTGTGGTACATCGATGCCGGGAACGAAGCACAGGAAACATTTTTGCCGCCAAATTTATTCCTGTGTCGCATGCTGTTGAGAAGGACCTTATTCGTCGAGAAATAGATATTATGAACCAGCTGCACCATCAAAAACTCATCAATCTACACGATGCCTTCGAAGACGACGACGAAATGGTTCTAATACTAGAATTGTAAGCAAACAATTATTGATTCCTCTTCTACATCCTCTAATTCTATCTTCTAATAGCTTATCTGGGGGCGAACTATTCGAGCGCATTACAGCTGAGGGCTATGTGATGACAGAAGCCGAAGTTATTAACTACATGAGACAAATTTGCGAAGGCATCAGGCACATGCACGAGAAGAATATTATTCACTTGGATATCAAGCCTGAGAATATTATGTGCCAGACCCGCTCCAGCACAAATGTCAAGCTAATTGACTTTGGCTTGGCCACCCGATTGGATCCCAACGAAGTCGTTAAAATCACAACTGGAACTGCTGAGTTCGCTGCTCCAGAAATAGTTAACAGGGAACCTGTTGGTTTCTATACGGACATGTGGGCTACAGGAGTCCTGACCTATGTTCTGTAAGTATCATTATACTTATGCGAGTACTATACATAATGTAATAAATGTTTATTCTATTTAGATTGAGTGGACTTTCCCCATTCGCTGGAGAAAACGACGTTCAAACACTTAAGAACGTCAAAGCATGTGACTGGGACTTCGATGTTGAATCCTTCAGACACATATCTGAAGAAGGAAAAGATTTTATACGGAAGTTGCTTTTAGCCAACAAAGAAAAGCGAATGACGGCACACGAATGCCTTTTGCATCCTTGGCTCACTGGAGATCACAGCGGTTTGACGCAAAAGATTGCACGCGATCGTTACCTAGCCTATCGCGAAAAATTGAGGAAAAAATACGAGGACTTTGAAAAATATCTGTTGCCCATGGGCCGTCTATCAGAATATTCCTCTCTGAGAAAATTGCTAATGGAGAAATATAAAATTCACGATGCCGTTTTCGATCGACGACAAGCAGCGCCGCGATTCGTCATTCGTCCGTCTTCCCAATTTTGCTATGAGGGCCAAAGTGTAAAGTTCTACTGCCGATGCATTGCAACTGCCACACCCACACTCACCTGGTCACACAATAATATCGAGCTGCGGCAGAGCGTGAAATTTATGAAACGCTACGTTGCGGACGACTACTATTTCATCATCAACCGTGTGAAGTTAGATGACAGGGGAGAGTATATAGTACGTGCCGAGAACCACTATGGATCCAGAGAAGAGGTCGTTTTCCTGAATGTCCAACCACTGCCAAAAGAACAGCCCAGGTATCGAACGGAATCGACTCCGGTTCGAAGGCGTGAACCATTACCTTACACATTCTGGCAGGAAGAGTCCGAGTCGGCACCCAGTTTTACATTCCTTTTGCGGCCACGCGTCATGCAGGCCCGCGATACATGCAAGCTGCTTTGTTGTCTAAGTGGCAAGCCAGTACCATCCGTAAAGTGGTACAAGGACGGTCGCGAGCTTAGCAAATACGAATACGCAATGACCCACTCTGATGGAGTTGTCACTATGGAAATAATTGACTGTAAACCCTCCGATTCTGGCAAATACACCTGCAAAGCATCCAATTGCCATGGAATAGATGAGACCGATTGCGTCGTTATCGTTGAAGGTAAATTAGTTCTCTAAATCGAACACGATCGCAAGAAATTACAAATTTTATGGAGATATAAGACTTCTCAAAATACAAAATTAGAAATTAGTGGAACATTCCTAATTAGTGTACTTACAAGTAATACTAGATTGGAGCATTCATTCGACAGGCCGAAGCTTCAGATGCCTTTGCTGATTTTGCGAATTATGCTAACACAGTTTATCATAGAGATAAATTAGGTGTATTTTGTATCCTCTGTTTTGTCTATCTTCAAAGGAAATTTATTTTCAAGTGTTAAAATATTAACTTTTAAGTAAATACTACAAAAATGTTCCGAAACTATTTCGGAAACTACCACCTATATTTGAACATATCAAAGTATAAAAAACTTGGTTTTTATTGCGTAGCGCTCGTGCTATTTTATGATCCTCGACCATTGTCAATAATTAGAATGTACAAATAAATACATTGTTTAAGGATCTGCGGCGAAAAACATTCTGCAAGGGTGTAAACATTTAGATATCTGGATATATAGTCCCGACTAATTTACTATTTAATGTTGACAGTTTATATTTTCAAATAATTTGTATGGTGAGGTTGGCGTTGTCGATTTATGCGGGAATCTATTGTTAACAAAATTTGCGTTCTACTTTATTTTCTAATTTAAATTTTCTCAGGAGAATGGGTTACGCCTGAGCAGGCAGAGCTTGCCCACAATTTCCTTTACTCAGGAGGTAATTTATAATCAACTGAACTGAATATATAACGTTTTTCCCTCAGCATGCATTTAATACTTATCTTAGACATAGAACCAATAAAAAATAGTTTATTCTTTTATGTGGTATAATACTCAATGAATGATACTCTCTAACCCATCTCTCTCTCTCTGTTGCTCTGATTTTAAGTAATCTGAATATTTCGATCCACATTCTGTCCACAGTTTACTTTTAGTTAACAAATTATACTACTCGTAAATTTCTTAACGTAACGTTGGCCATTTTTATGGAAAAAATATATATTTATATATAAATATATTTGTCAATCCACTTGAATTTAAGAAAACAAACATCTCGTTTTTATCAATCCGGAGAAAATCTAATAAAATCAAATTCAAACTGTTTAGTAAAAGTGAAAGCCGTAACAGGGTGTACGATATTTGTAGAGTTATATTGAAACTAAGTCCATCTATTACCCAAAATAACTGAACCTTATCTTATTATGTATTTACTTACGCAACTACGATATCTCTAAGTGTTCGTATTATTTTTAGTGGCACAAACTTAACTTAACCGTAAAGTTCTTATGTAATAATGAACGGTAGATCTAATTGTATCCAACTGAACCCCCCCCCCACCCAGAGGTTACATTGCTACATAAAATTTACGTCGATTTCAAATCAATATTTCTGTATTAATATTTATTTGGTTTTGCTTGATTATAACGTTCCCAACAGATCGCAAGTATATAGAGCAGCCGATCAAGCCTGCCCCACCACCAATTATAACATCCCGCCAGTTTACTTCAACACATAACTCGTCGGAAACTAAGGTAAGTAGTCTGATAGAAAAAACTATCTTTTTGCAATAGTGTGTGCGTTTATTTTTGGAATTGGTTCAATTACAGGCTGACAGTACTACCACATCAAGCTCAACTAGTTCCTCTACCATACAGAATAGCATTTCAGGCAAAAAGAAATATGCGGCCAATAGCCTTCAGGCTCCCGGAAGCCCCTCAAGGTCACGTAGTGCCACCAAAGAGTTAATACGTACGTTTAAAATACATATAAAATATTGTAGGCTGACTAATAATAATTTCGCCCACAACTGCTAATTTCTGCTAGTTCCGCCCGATGATTCCTTAATGTGCAAGCCTGAGTTTACGAAGCCCCTTCACGACTTAACTATTCGTGATGGTGAACAGTTGGTATTGACTTGCCATGTGAAAGGTGACCCAGAACCCCAGATCACGTGGTCCAAAAACGGAAAGTCCATTTCATCGTCTGACATTATCGACTTAAAATACAAAAACGGCGTTGCAACTTTAACTATCAATGAAGTTTTTCCTGAAGACGAGGGAGTGTTCATATGCACGGCTACAAACTCGATCAGCGCACTGGAAACCAAATGCAAGCTAACCGTTAAACGTGAGTAAATTCACTAACTATAATTTGTCCATCCCCTTTGTAAGGACGACTTAGTCTTCATTAGATCTGCTCAACTTATCCTAGTTCAGTTACAGTCTGAATTTTAAAACATTGAACGCCATAGGGGTATATTACAATTTATCAACATTTTTAACGCACATCAGAAGAAAGCATCTCTTTTTAATAAGGGAGCCATGAATAGACGAGGCGATCTAATGATATCCGTTTGCCTATTTTTCTGCAAACTTGTCTCTGAAGCCATCTAAACGAAGTTTTGCAAATTGTCTTGACCTTCTATTAATAGACAGATTATTCTCCAGAATAGGACAGTTGAGACCACTATATCCAAATAGCTTCTATAGGAACGATTGATAGTTACAAGTTTTTGATAAAATGATAAAACATGTTAAAAGCTTAGGTCTCCGGATCTTCTTTCTTCCTTTTTTTGGCTTACACAAAAATTAAATACAAATATTTTGGTTGATATATTTTTAGCGCTAGATAAGAACTCTAAACGGCATGTGGTTGGCAGCGACAAGCCACCAAAAATAGTCAGTCACTTAGAATCGCGATTTGTCAAGGATGGCGATGCAGTAACATTGGCCTGTCGTATTATTGGAGCCGAACATTTCGATGTGGTCTGGCTGCACAACAACAAGGAAATCAAGCCCAGCAAGGACTTCCAATACACTAATGAAGCCAACATATACCGACTGCAAATTGCCGAGATTTTCCCTGAAGACGGCGGAACCTACACTTGTGAGGCGTTCAATGATGCTGGCGAATCGTTCAGCACCTGTACAATCAATGTCAACGTACCTGGGGATGAAGCGAAGCACCCGTCCTTTGTAAAGTTCCCTATTTCAGTTTCAGTGACTGAGGGCGAGAGTGCCACCTTCGAATGCGAACTAGACTCAACGCTTCTAAATCTGGTTTGGCTAAAGGATGGCAAACCTATTGATGAAACCCGTACTCGATACTCATTTACGAAAGACGACAACCGATATGCTTTTACAGTAAGCGGATGTATCATGGACGATGTTGGTCAATACCAGGCCAAGGCAGTCGCCAAAAAGAGTGAAAGCATATGTGCATTTTCGGTAAACGTTCACAGCACCGAAGGCTAAGACAGAAGAAATATGATCCATTCAAATAACTATATAATATCTACATGCATACATATTAATAGCCTCATACTTGCATAAATATAATTACGAGTACGAGTATGTTGCAGTATATGTCATGAATGTGCGTTCACAGAAATTATTAGACTGCTCATACAAAGTCGCTCTCATTATTCATACGTGTACATATATATATATAATATATATGTACAAATATGTTTATCTATGCATATGTAGTATGCTATACACTTGCATTTCATCCATCTCATCTCATCCGTACTCCGGCAATATCACACTACTCTTGAATTGTGCTCTTATGTACAAACCATAACTCCCACATTAAATATTGATATTATATTTTAAATCGAACCAATATTGTCTACGCGTACGTTTAAGCAAAATTTAAAATAATTTAATATTTTCACATTTCTATGACCTAATATGATGATGACCATGAACTTATATAAACTGATCGGCAAAATAGCAAACAAAGGGCCTCGCTAGTTTAGTGACTTTTGGGCATCCTCAATAAACATCTAAAACTCAAATAGTCAATAAAATAGTTGAGGCTTCTTGTCTGCAGCCACAGATCTGTAATAGCATAACTCACGACACAAAAAAAATGCGGACGGTTATTGACACAAAAATAAACATAACAATTGTGAAATGAAAATAAAAGTCAGAATATTTAAATATTTGAGTTATTTTTTCTTACTTTCAATTGACAATATATGAACATGTCAGTAGCAAATCTATCATGGAAAACGATGCACGAAACAGACGACAGCGTCTCCAATGCATCCAATATTGCATCAAAAGTTAAATGCATTCGAAATCATTTTTATCCTGAAAATCCCATAAAAAAAACTACATAAAATGGTTCCCTTGGGAAGCTTTGTTGAAGATCACTTTCTACCCATTGATAAACAGGATCCAACCTATTTACTTTCAAACGTTTGTTGGATCTCTCCACTTGTTCTCGTGTTCATCTGATGATTTTATAATTAGTTTTAAGTCGTTTTATCGTCGGTACTAACGAGCCGTATATCCCCAATTGTCGTATTCCAACTTCAGAGAGACAGCTTCCATACTGGTTAAAATTCAGTACATTCTCTATTCTCGTACATTCCTGCAGGGGAAAACGCTGGCTTATGGCTGTTAAATCCATCGTTACATACATATTTACCTCTGCACTCTTTGAGTATGGGTATAAAAATGGCAACCTCAGTTACTTTAGTGTACAGCTAATTTATTTACAGTTAATGTACATTTGATTTGTTACTTATGGTTAAATATGTACTGAAATATTTCAAAATATAAACACGTAAAATTATTTTTAACAATAGAATTTAACAGAAATCCACATGGTTATGCAAGCGAAAGTAATATTTCTGGTATGGTGGCCACATTCTTAAATTATGTATATTTTGTTTAATCGTGAAAAATATGAATTCAATTAACAAAAAATAGCTTTGATTGGATCTTAACATAATTTAAAGAATACACAACATCAGCATTAAATATAATTGGCCAAATTTACTTTAGTTTTCTCCGTAGTTTTCCGTTAGGGAAATGTATAAATTATTCAAGCACAACGTATGGCAGAACTATTAAGGGCTCATTATTATATGACTGCAATTGAAGAACTTGGTGCCATTCCTTAAATTGTTGAATTCGGGTACAGTTCAAATCAGCGTAGCTGGATAACGCAACATCTTTCAGGGGGGCTGGTCGAATACCAGTTTGGTACTCAGCGCAGGGCAACGGTATCGGGGGGTTTAATTCAGAATTTCCGATATTCTGTGGAATACAATCGCTGAATTTGTTGGCTAAGACTCTTGGAGAAGTATTACTAATGACGTTTTTATAATTGATATCATTCAGTATGGGGCTAGCAACTAGACTATGTTTAATTACATCTAAATTGTTATTATTATAGCATAGATTATTAACATCATCACAATTCTCATTTTGTAGTGACGACAGCGATGCATTGGATTCGGGTGCGGGTGTGTCGACACTGCTCGAGACCGCCATCAACGTCGGTTCGTTTATTAACTGATTCTCAACAGATATCGAATTAAAGGATGTCAACATACCATTGTTATGCACTTCGTTGAATGCGTCAGCTTCGACTTTTTTAGCAACTTCATCGAATACTTCATGATTATCGCTCTCGCTATCGCTATCGGTAACATCATTGCTGGACGACCTTAAATAAGGATCCTCTTCAATTTCAAGTGGATCTTCAGATACCGTTCGCTCGGCACTTGTATTATCAGTCTCAATATTTAAGTTGTATTTATTAAAAGTAGTAACTTTTTCCTTAGCTTCTGCTCCTGTCTCTTCTGAAGAAAAACCGTCCAGATCGCTTTCGTCATCATCATAGTTTGAACTGCTACTACTGCTGTAGTTTAAAATTCTCTCTTTCCTGCCTGCAGTATTCTGTTTGCATAATTCATGACTGAAAAATAGCTTTTTATGAAGCTTTATTTCAGACCCGAAATCTAGATCTGGCTTGGTTTTGTAAGTGAACAAATGTTTTAGCTCTAAATCGATAGCTTTGCATTGCAAATCCGATTTTCGACGACATTGACGATAACGACGCCGACGATGAGGGCGTCGACTGAACTTTTTGGACAATAACAATTTTTTGCCACAGTCAATTGGATACAGGGGTGCGCTCAAAGTACTTGATGTGGGCAGATTAGGCCGATTAGGGTCGGAAAATGAATTTTTTACGTTTCCTGTCTCGGATGCATTAATAGGTGAAGTAGCAGACATTGAGTTGGCTGGAGAATTTATTTTACTTGGTGTTTTCTTTATTGTCATCACAATGTGGTTGTTGCTAGCGCCACCTCCACAAGTGGGTCGTTGAACAACGGCATATTCTTCGTCATTATTATTTTCATAGTCATTCTCGACTTCATTATCGTTCTCTAGACCGGTTTCGGTTTCGGTTTCACTTTCACTTGAACTGCTGTTGTTACTACTACTAAGGTTCGAAATTGTTCCATTCAAGGAAATCTTAATGCGCTTAATGGGTGGATTTTCTTTAATATTTCTCTTTTTTCTGTTTTTCCCGTGACGTTTTCTACTGGTTTCCTCTTCTACAGATTGGACTCTGTATCGCTGAGACCGCTGATTTCTTAGCTTTTCATTAATTGAATCCTGTGTTTTTTTCAAACTGGAGTTGCTAGAGTTGCTGCAGCTACTGCTACTACTGCTAGTAAAGCGAACGTTATCCTGATTCTCGTATTCACTGCCTTTATCGCTCGGCTCAGTTTCCTCAAAAGGTAATTCGTCATTGGCGAGCTTTAGTAAGTTGTAACTAAGAGTTGGGTCGCTCTTGGTCTCTAAATTGACTTGCATATGCACATTGCTTTCGTTATTGTTATCATGGCCAGAAACTAATACTTCAACATCCACTTTCAGTGGACTGGCACCATTATAATCCTTCTGCATGATGTCCGGGTCCAAGCCTTCTATTGTACTTGGAATCACTACAAGTGGGGGCGGCGGTGATTGAAGTTGTTTTTTCTTAAACCTGCTTCTAGCGAGACGACACGTTGGCAAACACTTTGCCACTCCAAGAAACGGTGGCATAAACGATTTGAAGCGTCTGGTCTTAAAAGAGCTTGTAAATTTAATAGAACTCAGATCCTTTCTAATTCGGTCGTATGTAAGAGAGCCATATTTGGGAACAACATCAGCTCCATCCGTGACTGTGTAGGACCCCAGGGTATTGAGAAAGTCGGTTATTGTAGATTCTGAGACAATAGATGAGTCGATGCTATCCCAATTGCCATTTATATTTGGTATGTAAAAGTTGTGTAACGCATTTATATGAAAATTATTCACTTTGTTGGTTTGCACATGAAACCTTTGCTTTGCAACGCAATCGGGATCCTCGTGACACGTGAAAACAGGAATAGCGACATTCTGTTCTTCACTGTTCTCGCCCTCCTGGTTATGACTGTTGATTTCATTTTGTACTGTATCAGCATTGACACTAGCAACATCCAGTGAAGCAATATTCATTGGTAAATGAGCAAGGGCGTTGTTGAAATCTGCGTTTTCTTTGGTCTCTTCCAGTTTAGTTGGCGGCATCCGAATATCGTTAATTATTGATTGCAAGGGGTCTTCGTCCTCATCAAAATCCAAGTCAAATATAGACTTAACTGGTTTCTGTGGAGTGTCCATAGAAATGTCATTCTCACTCAATCGTTCAAGTTTAGGCAATTGCTCTTCTTGTTTTTTATGGCGAGAAACGTTATCATTATTTGAATCGCTCTTCGGATCGCCCACACCGTTGTCCAAACCTAAATTGATTGGCTCGCCAAAGGGGTTGCATATTTCTTCTATAACTAGGCAGGTGCACGGCACAATCTGAGCTCGGTATAACTTCTCAACTTCATAGACACTCAATGGGCCTTTTATGCTGTGAATAAGATGCATTAGTTGTGTGGTTACATCGTTATAGTTCTCCGACTTTGAAGTGTGCATTGATTTTTTCGCCAGAGATAAAGTCTGAAGAGAATTGCTATTGCTGTCCAATGAAGTACATTCCTTAATTTCCTGCGATTTGTTGCTATCTTGAGATGGCTCTGAAGTGATGGTATCACTATCCGTATTACCGGCATCTGTAAAACATAATTTTTCTAATAAGCTTTCTCTAAAAGTGGTTTGTGTTACATGTGCCGATCATTCTGCGTTAATGAGCACGTGCAACATAACCGAAATCTATTTATTTAGTAAAAAAAAAGTGTTTGATTTGACAGAAAAGGGACTTAGACAAATACTCGTTAAGCTAATTGCTGTGATGATCTGAGACCTATCTTAAGGCACAGCCTTGAGAACCAACACCGATTAGGAACTCACCTTCATTTTTATTTGAAAATTTGTCAACACCCATTAGGGTAACATTTCCTGAATAAGTTTCCATGATTTGTGGCGAGTGGATCGACGTGTCTAGGAATATTCATAGATATAGAGATAGAATATCCAAATACCAATAGAAATAGGTCACTAACCAGAACAAGACGAAGTTGGTCTTGGCATTAGAGCACGGGTTGTCAGCTCTCGAGATATGGAGGAATTGGAGATATTACTTGTGGACGACTGCACGGCAGTGATTAATTTCCTGCTCTGAATTTCACTGAAAAGTTCTTTGGTGGTCTTTACCTTTTTCACCGTAGAGCCAACGCCAAAAAAAATTTGCTGAGAGAGGCTAGACGATTCCTTAGCAATTACAGCATCCACGCCTTTTGAGCCTTTCTTCCGACCACGTTTTTTAGGAACTTGAGATTTCGATGAATTTTCCAAATATTCAGTCCTACTATTTGACTCGTGGCTCAACCCAATCGAAGGCATTGGCATTTGTATGGATGTTGCATTTTGCTGCCTAATAGAATCATCGATTTTATCTGATTTTCTGCGTTCTTCGACAGTCGGAGGAGAGAGCCGACTGCAAGACGTACTCGAGTCGTTTGTAATTGAATCCTCAAATATTGGTCTCTCAGATTCATTTTGTCGGAATACGATATTCTGTCCAATCGGCAGAGCGGAATTATCCTGATTTGCACTATCCAATTGGTTGACTGGCTTAAATCTGCCGGTGAATGTAAGCTCGGATGCATTTGCTCGGAGTTTATGCTGTGAGTTCAATATAGCTGCATCCCCAGATAAGATTGAGCTCATCGAGCTATTAGACAGAGAAAAAATTTCTACAAGAAAATAAAACCAAAGATTAATATAAAACTAAATTAGTGACATTCAAATCATGTTCGTTTCAAGGTCAGAATTGCAATAATCTTCTTATCAATCATATCAAGACTGTACAAGGTAAAAACGCTTTTTTGAACAAAAATTAATCGATTTTCTCATACCAGAGTCTGTTGCCTGAGCTGTTTGTGATTGGCCTTCCTTTACTTTCGCGTTGTATCTGGAGTGTTGTCCAATCAACTCGTTGTGGGCCAGTAACGAAGACTTAGACCTGTCCCTTTCTTTATGCTTTTTATCCTTTTTAAACTTTTTGGGACGTGGGCACGGAGCAGGCGATATTGTAAACGGTGCTGATGCAGCCACTGTGGATTTTCCCCGTATTGTACTTGCACTCTCATTGTCGTTGTCGTCAGAATCAGTTACTATATCAATCACAATTGAAGCTTCACTTTTTTTATCATTTCCGACATCGGATGAGATTGATACAGAATTCAATGACTGTTCACTGATGAAAGGAAGTGGCAGTCCAAGAGGCCTACTTTGGAATTGCTGCGATTGCGGCTGCTTATGAGCTTGTATTGACTTGCTAGAGTTGCTTTCTTCGCGTTCACATTTGCTTATATTGTTAATAAGGTTTGAGAAGTTTGAATGGTGTTGGGAAGGCAGGACAGCAGGCGGCGGTTCAGTGGAGTCGATATTTGAATGCAAATCTGAAATCGTTCGGTGTGACGGTACTGAAGGTGAAACGGGCAGATGAGCAACTGATTCGGTCAAGTTGCTGTCTGCCGATCCCGCAGTATACTTGTAAAAATGTGCTGATGGCGGAGTCGGAAGGGATGTGGGCTGACTGTGATGGTGCTGAGAATCATTAGCCGTTTGCTGAATCCCCACCATTTCTCGCCACATCTTCAGTAGGGATTTCGCACGTCGGGCAAGATGTTCATTTTTGGTTCTCCGTCTAAGTTGGTTTATATACTTTGCCAATCTGGTGGCCTCCAGTTGCTCCTTAGTGATCGTTGTGCCTTCCAGAGCACATATGACAGAGAGAACAGCATCCATATTGACGACCTGTAATTAAATTATTGTCCTGTAAGCATTCACATCATGGTGTATAAGAAGTAATCTTACATCGTAGTTTTGATCAAGAGCCTGTGATAGGTGAGAGGTAAGTTGCTGGATTTGGTTTTGGTTCATTTATAGATCCCGGATAATCAAGCCTGCCTGATCCAGAGTGAAGGAACGGCAAACAATTATTTAGATATCTGAACCACGCGCGCAGTTAAAACACACTAGACTTGAGCTATTATTCATTGGAAAAGAGAAAGACATATTCAATTATTAGTTCTGCAAATAGATATTTTTCGTTTAAACTTTCGTTTAAAACACTGCATGTCTCTTCATAATGATTGTTGTATATGTACATATGTTTGTGAAAACGTCAACTACGTGGAGTCGAGATTTTTGTTATTAATGTTAACAGAAGATATATAATTAGTTGTACTGTAAGATATGCACAACTACATATACAATTTCAAAGAAGATATAACATTAAATAAAATATATACATATGCACGTATACACATGTATGGCTGTAAAATGCACAAGGGTACATGCAAACGCATGCTTTTCGCCCCATTCTTACATATTTAAATTATATGATCGAAACATTAAATCACGAGTTTCTTTAGGCACACTTGTTGAGTACTAAAATGTTTTTATCCGTCACAAAATAAAATAAATTAATAATTTTCAATCCCTCCGAAAAATTCCTTCGCCATTTTCTTTGACAGCAGTGTGACCAGTGTGGCCGCGGATTCATCGCGGATAAAATATACTGTCTGACCCTCAGAAACATGGCGAAATACGTCACAACATTTCGAAATATACCGTAAATATACTGACGAATTATTTGTATTCAAGTTGCATCATGTTCCTCGTTTTTGATATTCGGACTCTCAGCCCTGAACACATAGTTTTACCCGATAACCTAATAAATTTTATATAAAAGTGGCTTATTTTAAGTACCATTTATTGGAATTGTTTATAAAATAAGGTTTAAATAAGAAAATGTCAAGTCAACAACAACCATAAATTAATTTCCTTACATTGTAACTAACGCGTTCACAAAGAACAGAAGCAACCAACATTAAGAAGTTTTGACTATTCCTAATGCTGCCCCTGTGTAAGTCAATCTGGAGCAATTTGTAAGATGGAAATAATTAATTATGAACTTTTTAATATGCGCCTGCACGGCGCATACTGTCCCCCTGGATGCCGGCGAAGATGTCACCTATGAGCTGCTCCTGCCAGTGACCAGCAATTAGCCCGAGGTGGAAAATGACAATAAGTTGGTGTCCTGCTTCCTGACCGAAACGCGCATTAAGAAGCCCAGTTCGGTGTAGAATTGCACCTGGAGTGTTTGTTGAGGACTAGGTTCAGTCGAGACATTGTGACAATGTTTCTGCACTGAGCATGTGTCGAGGTCTTTGCTCCACAGGTGAATAAAGAATAAACTGAAAACCGAGTGTGCGAACAATAGTTCCCCCCATAGTTTTTAAATTCTCTTAAAAAAAAATAGCAAAATAATGAAAAAAATTTTAATCTCAATCTTCGTCCGACGAAATTTAATTAATGCCATCGGCATTAAAAGTAACTAAAGTAAGTAAAAGAAAACCACTTAACTTTGAATCTGTTGAATCTGCCATGATGGAACAGAGCAGCGCACTATCTGCATCTCTTTCTTTCAATTTGCAACGAAAAAGTCCCGCTAAATTGGACATTCTTCTTCTGCCCGAAATTGGACATGTAAATTCAATATGGAAAATACTAGAAAAAATACTATGAAAAGTATAAAATTTGCAAGGTGTGTGAGCAAGAAAATCAGTGTGACCTCGCACCTTAGCGATAAAATATAAGGGCTGACGCTCAGAAATATACCAAAATATACCGTCTCATTGTCAAATGACTTGTATGTTGTTGTATGACTTTTCAGAAATGTCTACCAGTTCAAGGTAATCAAACCTACATATTAGAGATAATATTTTTGGTAAATATTAATATGGCAACAAATATACCATAAATATACCTTCATCTTATTTTCGACTGAAAAATATACCGAAAATATGAAAAAGTAAAATCCATGTTTTGAAATTTTGGACCGTGAAATAGAAACAAAAACCAACAATCCCTAGGAGAACGGTTTCTACTGACGTGAAACATTTTAATATTCTCCCCTCTCCATTTTTCTGAATTTTGTTGTGCATTTGATAATTCCATTATGCAACACCACTATTTTCCAAGAATCAAATTTCTTTTTCTGATAGATTTTGGCATTTGAAATGTTTAATGATTTATAGTTTTCTGTTTTCGGCAAGGTTTTCTTAAATTTAAAAAAATGGTATGTTTTTAGTTTTTTTTTTGGGTTTAATCATCTATAGGATGACCGGATTTTGATCTCAGTACAGTAGCCACATTGATCAGATTCTGGTGAGGTTATGTAGCGAGTTTGACAGGTCGGTATATAAAAAAAAAGAGTTTATAAAATGTTAAAGCGATAAAGCAAAAAGGAGTCAAAAGTTTAAGTCGGCAGTTTTAATGAATATTGCCAGCTCTCTGAGATGGAGCGGCTCTTTTTGGATCAATAATTGATCCAAATTGTTGTAATATTTGAAAATTTTGAATTTCCTCCTGAGCCCGGCAAATCTTTGGCAATCGAAGATCAGGTGTTCGGCATATTCTGTTACATTGCAAATTTCGCAGATGTTTGAGTCGGTTGCTTTGATTTTGTATAGAAAGACTTTGTAATATGTGTGTCCTGTCATCAGTCTGTTGATGGTTTTAATGCTTTTAGCATTCCATATACTGCCAAAATCATGCCAAACGTTAATAGCGAGATTTTCCATCTACGCAGTCCACTTCAACATGCGTTAATTGTTTGTTTATTTAATGGCTGCAAAATGCTAGTCATATAAAAAAACAAATACATACAAGTTATTTTAGGGTGGTTTCGCAACAATATATTTATATTTTTTTGTTTTAATATTCATTAGTTATATACATATATTTTTGTTAGCCCATGGTTGATTTATAATTTAACATTTGCGATGTGTATGAAGTCAAAAATGTATTTGTTAGATTCGATAGGTTCGTTCTTAAAGTATCGATAGATATCGGTATCAAATTTAAGTACTGAAAAACGATTACGCTCCTCAGAGTAGGCGCGACATTTGAAAATCAGATGTGAAGAATCTTCTCTTCTTACTTTTATTCTAGCCAGTGAAACTTGACTATTCCGTGACCACTTAGCAGCCCATTGATTTGCTTGATTTCAATTTGTTTTTTATACCCGATACTCAAAATGAGTATTGGGGTATACATATTAGATTTGTGGTAAAAGTGGATGTGTGTAACGTCCAGAAGGAAGCGTTTCCGACCCCATAAAGTATATATATTCTTGATCAGCATCAATAGCCGAGTCGATTGAGCCATGTCTGTCTGTCCGTCCGTCCGTCTGTCCGTCTGTCCGTCCCTATTAGCGCCTAGTGCTCAAAGACTATAAGAGCTAGAGCAACGACATTTTGTATCCAGACTTCTGTAATATGTCACTGTTACAATTGTATTTCAAAACTTCGCCCCGCCCACTTCCGCCCCCACAAAGGACGAAAATCTGTGGCATCCACAATTTTAAAGATACGAGAAAACCAAAAACGCAGAATCTTAGAGAATGACCATATCTTCTAGACTGCTGAATCTGAATTGGATCGTATCATTATTATAGCCAGAATGAAGAAAACAATTTCATTTTTTCTCGCCCTGTCTCTCTCTAACACACACGTATCATAGCCGGCTTTGCTTAGCGCAAAACATTAGCGCCTATATCTCAGAGACTATAAGAGCTAGAGCAACCAAATTTGTTATCCACATTCCTATGATATCGGACCTTGACAGATTTGTTTCAAAATTTCGCCCCACCCCCTTCCGCCCCCGCAAAGGACGAAAATCTGTGGCATCCACAGATCTCAGAGACTATTAGACCTGACTGTAGAGCTCTCACTGTTACAAAACTATTTGTAATTTTTTCACTGCAGAACTCACTGTTTATAGCTCACTGCTACAAGTGTGTTTCAAAATTTCGCCCCACCCCCTTCCGCAGTCATAAACAACGAAAATCTGTGGCAACCACAATTTTGAAGATAGGAGAAAATTAAAAACGCACAATCATAGAGAATGGCCATATCTACCAGATTGCCGAATCTTGCCGAATCCAAATCAGATCGGATTATTATAGCCAAAAGTAACAAATCAATTTGCAGCGCCCGTCGACACGTTCTAACTGATTTTCTGTCTCTCTCGCACGCACTCTTTGCGTAATGACTATGTATCGGGTATAAATGTAGAGTTGCGGTCGCAGCAGCAACTCACAACGTTCCCCCTCGTTTTCATTATGTTTTTTGTATTTTTTGCAGCAATATCGCTATTTTATTTTCTTCTATGTGTACATATAAATAAATTCCACTACGAGTAGGCAGGGAGCGGCAATGTAACTATCAGGATTAATTTTTTCAAATTTAAAGCCCTATACAACACCACATTTCCGCTGTAAGCCAAACCGACTGTTTCTGATGGATTTGGAGCCTTGCAAATTTTTAATGAATTTTTTTCCTAGGTTTGGTTTTATTTTAATTTTCAAAACTGGTATTTTTTTAAGGTTTTGTTCAGAGGTTATGCTTCTTTTTTTCACATAACTTAAGTATCTTACGCCTTGTAGTATTGCACTTTGCAGTTCTGAACAACTGATAAATGCAGCTTTGAATCAGACCCAAGCACTTTGTAGCTTAAGCTTACTGTCTGGAAAATATCAAGCTTTAAAATTTAAAATTGATAATTTTGTGTAGTAAAAAAATTATATCTTCTTTTTTCATATTTTGTTTGTAAAGGTTAATTAATTGGCAGTCGCATAAGGTATCGTTTGTTAAAATCTATGGATAAACGGCTAAGGAGCAGCCGTTTGTCCAAATTTCTGAATGCCGCATTTTTCCGTTAAAAACTGTTACAAAAACAAAATGTTGTAATTTTTTGTAAAAAAAAGGTCGTAACAAATCGCGTAACAAAAAAAAAGGAACCTAGGAAAAAAATTCATTAATAATTTTAAAGCCCCAAAATTATCAGAAGTCGGTTTGGTTCACAGCAGAAATAAAATGTTCAATTTTTGTTGCCTAAGAAAGTTTTTTTTAAGAATGTTTGCGAGAACGGCAAAGGCAATAGCCCTATGAAGGGCTATCAGCTCAGCTGTCAGGGACGATAACTTTTTAAAAGTCTTGATTTCATTATAAAGCAGAAAACCATACCAACTTTACTTGAACTAATGCCCAGAAGAAAGCGTTTCCGACCCCATAGAGTATATATATATGGACTTGATCAGCATCAATAGCAGACTCGATATAGCCTTGCCTGTCTGTCCGTCTGTCCCTCCGTCTTGTTTGAAGCCTAGTTCTCAGAGACTATAGGAGCTAGAGCAACGTAATTTTGCATGCAGAGTCCTGTGATACCGCACTGTTACAAATGTATTTAAAAATTCCGCCCCACCCCCTTCCGCCCGCACAAAGAACGAAAATCTGTGGCATCCACAATTTGAAGATTCGAAAAAACTAAAAACGCAGATTTATAGAAATTGACTATATCTACCAGGGTGCCGAATCTATATCAGATCGGATTATTAAAATAGCGAGAAGGAACAAATCTCTCACACACTCATCGAGTGTCGGGTATAAATGTAGGGTCCCGGCCGTAGCTGAGACTCACAACGCTACCTCGTTTTGTTGTGAATCTGTAAATTTGTTATTTAAGATAAGCAACCACATATTATATTATATTCATTTATTGTTTTATAGTATATGAAAAAAGGTTCAAACACACTAGTCCAAATGGTGATGGCAGGAATTGGAGAGATCTGAGGTCGCTCAGCGGCCGGCGCGCAAGGTGGAGAAATCGTTTTGTTAACGCTTGGACATCACCACCCTGAATAACTCTTGTACATATATGTGTGTATTAGTTTTCGCCCTTTTTTTATACTCGCTTCTCAAAGAGTACACTATACGCCTGTAGATATTAAATTATATTATTTTAAAATATAGTATGTCACACATGTTTTTTCCTGTGGCATACATAATTTAAAGATATGAGATACCGGAATGATAAACACAATTATCATATTTACTATATTTCAGATTTCACGTTTCGATCGGATCAATATTATTGCCAGAATGATGACTCGCTGATGACTCGCTCTCCTCCTCCCTCTCTCTCTCTCTTCCTCGTTCAGTGTGGCGCACTCTGGCGGATTGAGGGAGATATAGCGCCCGGATGGGATGGTACTTCATTGGATGAAAGAGAGAGAGCTCTAGGGTTCTAGAGTTCTGCAGGGGCAGAGAAGCAATAGAATTGTACACAACTCTTCTTGTTGGTGATTCAGAAAATAACTACCTCCAAACATATGTTCTCTCTCCTCTCAGTCTAGTTTTTCAGTCCAGTCTAGTACAATACGGTCGCCATTTTACTTTCAAGCTATATGGATGTACATATGTACATCCACATGTTTTCTATATTGCCTGTTGTTTTTAAAAAATCATTATATATTTTTGGTACTGTCCAACTGAAATGTAAAATTTTATTGCACGTGTATGTAGAAACTAGATTTATGTGTATGCTTGTGTGTGTTTAATTATGTATGTATCGTATGTAGCCTACACCTAGACAAGGATAACTTGTGCTCTTTGCTTATAGCCAGAAGAAAGCTAAGAGAGTAGTCCACTAACATATCATATTGCCATTAATTACATGTACATATATAGTGTCTAAATAATCGTTTAGCTTGTACTTGAGTGTACGCATATTTTGAGTTGATTGTTTAACATTTTAATTTGTAGTTTAGGTATGAATTTGGATCAGCGAAAGACATTTAAATGGCGATTATCTGGCTTGATGAGTTTATACAAATTATAGATTCACATTCTTGATTGGTTTAGACAATGCTATGAAAAAAGGCAAATAATATTAGACAAATGTCAATGTTTAATTGGTCTATTACTTAATGCGCTACTATTACTTTTATTTTTATGGGATGGGTATACAGGCTGATTGGTAGGTTGCATGTCAGATTTTCATACATTGTCATATACATACATACATATATGCATTTCCGTATGTGCATGGTTTATTGATTAGTTAAAATTGAATCTTAGAAAATCAACAATACGCACAATGAATGATGAACAATCTTACATACATATGTATATCATTATGAAAACCGTTGAGCCCGCCTAAGTACCGGTAAAAAATAGGAATACTTATGTGTGATTATGGCGTATATACTCGTACGTACGAGTATGTATATAGAGCATATGATATTAACAACGTGAGTGTTAACGTACAGCTATGCATATATATTATGTTGAATGTGTCCCAATGCATGAGTGGCTTCTAATCGTCAATGCATGAGTAACATCATTCATAATTTGTATATATTATGTACTATGTGTGTATGCATTTATGTTATTCATATTTTACAAATATTAAACGTTACTAGCTATCTATTTATGTACGCGTGAATTGGGATATTTCTCTATAGCTACGGCATTGGTGCATGAATGGCACAAAAATTGCAACGTTCCCATGAATGCTCTGCTGGTCCCGGATCGACGACTCAGACGGAGCATCCTGTGAACAATTGATTCACAAATTAATTAATAATTATTTAACATATACATATGTAATGGCACTTGAACTGAAACTTATATGACTATACAAGGACTATCCTAAAATTGTTCTCTATTTACAAGCCCGATGCGCGTTGCATTATCTTCCCTCTTACTTTCATACATGAAGGCTTACGTTATATAGGCATATAGGGCAGGGCAAGAAGTCATACATCTAACTAGCTATTCTGTGGCTGGTTTGTATGGCATGCCTTGCTTAAGTCTGCTGATGGCTATCTTAGTCGTCTAATTCACGCTGGGATGAAATCTCCATTTCCTCTGATGAGAAGCCAGAGGGCGATAAGCTCTCTGCAGGATAATAGAAAGAGCCAGAAGTCGCACAGCCCAACGGTTGTGAAGGAGGAGTTCCACACTCATCACCATGAGCTGCAGCCGCGGCGGCGGCTGCTACAGCCTGTGTCATGTCTTGCAAATGATAGACAGCTGCGGCAGCCGCAGCATGTACATGAGGTGGACCATCCTGTCCATTTAAGCAGGAGTCAGCAGAGGCACTTCCCGGACCCCCAGTACTAGCTCCACCAGTGCGGCACCAGAGCTGCCTCATCTCTGCTCGGCGATTGCGCATCAATACTTTATACTCTGATATGCGCATCTTCTTTCCATCCACGATACATGTTCGTTTGGGACGCGGCCGGTAACGGTAGTCTGGATGCTGCTCCATGTGGAGCTTTGAGAGACGCGATTGCTCTTCATAGTACGGTTGTTTGTCTGCATTCGACATAGCCTTCCAGCGGGCGCCCAAAATTTTCGATATATTTGAATTATGCATGTCAGGGCAAGCTTTCAAAATCTTCCTACGCTCATCTTTTGCCCATACCATGAAAGCGTTCATGGGTCTTTTGATGTGTGGCTTGCTATGACTGTGACCATGGCTATGTCCGTGTCCATTACCATGTCTCTGAGGATGAGTTGATGACGGTGGCTGAGCACCTGGGCTAACTTGATTTTTGTTAAAACAGTCGGGGTCCAACGCTGCGGAGCGTTCTGAATTCGTGCCGCAACTGTTTGTGGAATCGCGACTGATCCGTGCCGCCCGTGATACGCCAACTCCAATACCAGTGGGACATAAAGTTGGACAATCGCCCGTAACGCCAGCGGAATTCCATATTTGGCCCTTGAAATAAAAATACAAAGAAAATCTCAATGAATGTGTTGTATTGATTTTGGTACTCTTTAGTAGTTCGCATTTCTACATGCACACAGTTTTAAAGTTTAACTGGCATAGATAAGTCAGATTTTACTTACACGAGATTTTAAAAGTGGGGCTTCCATGTCTGTGTAATGATGTTGGGCTGCATGATGCCAGCCTAATGGCGGACTGGATACGACAGGAGTAAGACTTTCACGCTGGTCTCTTGGGCAACAGCTGGTTGGAGAAGAACTCGGCGATCCTTTCGGCTTGGTTAGATTCAGTGGGACCTCCATTTCGAGTCTTGAACTGCTTCCGATAGACTTGCTACGCTATGATCGGCCGGCGAGGATGGGAAGGTTAGGGAGCACTCTTCTGGGACACTTTGACTCTGGACTAAGGCTGTTCGACCGTGGGGTGACTCTGGTGGCGTGTGGCTGTAGGAAAGCATTGAATAGCTATGACACTCCTGAACGGGAGACTCTGGTCTTGACTTGCAGCTTCCTCTCAAAGCTCCAATCTCAAGCGTTGGTAGTGTACCGGAGCTATCCGCCGGCTTATTCACACTTGCCGATATTGCGAGAAGATTGTTGTTGCTCGAACTGTGGTTATTATTATTGGAAGCGGCCACTGCCGCTGCCGCTAAAGCGGCCTGAATGTGTGCCGCCGCCACCGCAGCTGTCGGCCACATTGGTTGCATAGCCATTTTGTGATGACTATGACTGTGCTGGTGCTGTGACTGCGAACTCGCATGGCCAGGCATTAGTTGTATCAGCTGCTGTGCAGGTACTGGTGGTCGCAGGAAAGCTGGTAGAAACGGTACCAAATTGCCGGGACTAACAGCAGTTGCTTGCTGTTGATGATGGGGATTCGGTGCTGTAAAACGTCCTGCCCCGAACTGTGCATTCAGCTGATGATGCAGCTCCTGCAGGCAACTCTCTTGCTGCAGCCTCTGCACATTTTGGAGTTGCTGCTGCTGCTGAATACTTGCATCAATGTCGGTCATGCTATCGAACTGAGTCTGCAACGAAACGAAAGAACGAAATTTCTGAGATATCGAATGATCTATAATTTTACTCAAAAGCTAAGAAGTGTTTATACTTTGACTTATACATATTTAACATTCCAAATCTAAACGACTTTTTTAAGATAAAGAAAAATTAACTATATTGGCCAGACCAGTATTAATCAAGTATGTTAAAATTTGTCGATCGTTCCTATGGCAGCTATATGATACATAGATAGTATAGCTATCCGATCTTAGTGGCCAGTTGCGACATACATACATAACATGTATGTTATGTTATCTAGGTATGCGTGCAACCATAAAGAAGGGTCTGTGTAAAGTTACAGCCAGAACAGCATCAAATACTGAAGTGTTTTAATTAGATTAATTAGATAAGATTAATTAGATGGTACCAAACGAGGGAAGGTTTCGGTTTTTTCGAAACACTACTGCAGTTGAGCACCGCTAGCCGGCAGAAATAGGAGTGAACTATGCACACAATTCGACAGAATGAAAAATCATACTAGTATGGCAAAATGCAAGTTCTTGGTAGGTGGGACTTCACAGTGTCTACTTAATTATGTTAAGTGTTTGTGACGGTGACTAGCAATTTCTGAATTCTGCCACGGTTAGAATTTCCTTCTTCCATTGCCTTGAAATATACAATTTTTCTTTAGTCCGCAAAAACTATCATAAATGAAGCACTTTCTTCACAAAGAAGAGTTACATTTCATGTTAGCTGATTTGGCACTATGCTGAAATATAATTTTTTAAAGTCCTCAGGCTCAGATAAAAGCAAGCACGTGTATCGTTTCGGATTTTTACTTAAAATGACAGGTGGCTCACCATTACTGCCATTACTGCACTGCAAGAAAGCTGAATGCCAATTCTGTAGGGGTGTATCAAATATGAAATGAGTGGGATGGCCAAACAGTTTTTTTGCCTGATTGGCTGAAGCACTGCGTTGCGGGACAGACACTTTTTCTTGCCTTACACAATGACAAATCGCAACGAGACGCGTATCCGTGTGAGTATCGGTAACCGACAGAGTGTTCCGATGACGTCGAATTCCAACGAACAGGACTGATTGCTGCCGGAATGCCTTGCTGGCGTGTCCATGCAACCGTTATTGACAGGCACCAATTTTTCACTTTCCCTTCACTGTTTCAAACGTCATTATATACAAATTCTTTGCTGCTAATATGGATATTTTTATGGGATATTCAACGGACTTTTCTGAATTCAGAAACAAATTCGACTCTATTTTGTTGTTTCCTTGTCCGCGGCGCCCGAAAGATTGAGGTAGCAGTCCGTCCACAGCGTTTACACAGTACGTTTTTCCATTTTCCCGTTCAAACCGACGCCCGATCGCTGTTGACGTCGCTGTCGCTGTCGCATCGCTGGTGTTGGTTGGACCCGAAGCAGCATTGACTCTCTTATTAGAAGAGCTTAACATCTAACAATTGAATTGCAGCGAGAGCGGCTAAGAGCACAGTATAGTACCATCGGTTGTTTTGTTCGTTCTCTGTTCGTCTCTTCTCTTTAGCTTCTCTATATTGCGACTCGTTTGCTCTCTCCACTGGCGCGCAGCTTTTTGTCCTCTACTCTCCCACCCCTAGTCTCTTCGAGGTCGGTCAGGAAACAAGCAAAGCAAAGCGCCACGACAGACAGAGCGGTTGGGTTGGCTGGGAATTGATGTGGATGTGGGCGTGTATTCAATTGTTCTGCACATACATATTGTGCACGAATTACAAGCATTGTCTTTCTCGCTCTTTCCATATCTTTCTCTCTTACACACTCGTAGTCTTTTTTCAGCTTCTATCCGTCCATTGGTAAGCGTTTCTCTCTATCTCTCTCTCTCTCTATCTATCTCTGGCGTATATATATATATATATATATATATATACATATATATTATACATATGTACATAGGAATGTATGTGTACTGATATGTACATAAATGATGAAAAACAAAAACCTTTTTGTTTTTGCATGGCTCAAACAAAAATCGATAGCCAGACACAGGGCAACGCCAACGCCAACGCAAACGGAAAAGGGCACTGAATTGATTGTGCAACACAATAAGAATACGAAACGTAACGAACACGAAGCTGAGTATAAACTTGAAGCTCCTCCCCTTATCGTTCAGGGACGAAGCGAAGCGAAGTCAGCAGTGGTGGGTGGTTAATGCACGGCTTGCTTGCCTCAGCCAATTGTCTCGTCAATTATTTGCCATTGTATGAGGTACCTGCTGTATTGCGTTTCGGTTGGCGGACGGTAACGAATAGCATACATAAGTCCACATGTGCGTATGCACATATGTACATACAGATATTTGTCCCTTCCTTCGTAGCAAACGTACATATGTATATATGTACGTTCGTTCATCTTTATGATTCCGATACATATGTACTATGTTTATGAGGGTATATATATACATACATAGTTATAAGCACAAGAATGTTTTTGAAATCGTCGAGAAAAAAAGCGTCTTGAATAAAATCCACACCACCGGTTTTTGGGAGCTCGATCACATAAGTATGTGCATACATACATATGTATGTTCTGCTATTATTTAAGCATTATTGGTTGCGAATGCGTAGACTGTATTATCTTTTTAATATATCGATTTTATTTCTAATTAATATTCCTGGCCTATAGGTTTTTTAATCTCGTGTTTTATCGTCCATTAGGCGGCGGTTCAAAATCATGCGTGCGGTTGGTACTAGAATTTTCGACTAACTCAACTCCCAGAAAAGCAGTCGAGCAAAAGGTAAGTGGATGATCGCCGATGCTACGGTCCCAACGAAAAAAACGGTGCGCATCGCTGAGTGCGGGTGCAGTTGCTGGTTTTGGCTGTTCATGTGAGAGCGTTACAGTTAGGTTTTGTACGTAGGCAACATCACAATTATGAGCATAAAAATAGGTTAAGCCAAAGTGAGAATATTAATGAATGTGAAATGCAACTACTGTTGCCGGAAATGCAAACGAAATGCATGGGGCTGGAAAGTTCGCGCCTATCAATCGTCGCAATATCCTAAAAGGGGATATGGCACTGCCTTAAATTTTAGCTTAGATGCCTGTGGACGACTGAGAAACTACTAGGTGTCTGACAATCGACATCGTCTCAAAAGAATAATGTATAAGCCGTTTTGTTAAAATATGCATTCCCATAATACTTTATCCGATTAAGTACATTTTATAATAAAGTTCCACCATTTAACGCTTTTAATCAACATAATTTATTTCGCCAGCTGACGAGTACGATTATGTGCATATGTGAAATGTGCATACAATGAATTGAAGGTTGAAGAAATCCATGACGAAATCCTTTCTTGCATGCACTCGTATGTACAAAAATAAAAACTTGAAAAACTCGGTATTTGTGGTTGGGACACACTTGGCTTCTTTTCGAATCGCATTAGTTTTGGTCTATGCGCAGATTTAATTATGCGCAAGACCCAGCTTGCAGGCTCAGACGTAGTTGTTCTTTTAAGACGAGATAGCATAGGAAGTAAGTCGGATCTTAAGTGATTCGGTATCATATTTGTATAGATATTTTTTGATTCGTTAACAGCCATGGCCATGTTCGTCTACGTTTACGTTTTTTTTTTTTTTTCTAAAGATAATTCAACATAATGTTTGATACTGAAACTTTATATCATACATAAAATGACCAATAATAAAACATAGTCATAAATCATTCGTTGAACTCGGCAGCATCGGATACTTTATCAGTATTGGATCTCTATATCATATAGCTGCTATATGAAAGACATCGAAACAAACCCAGTCTACTACATGAAAATCGGAGAAAGCAGATTAAGTACTCCAGTGTAGAGTAAGCCAACGACCTTTAATAGATGATAGTTTCTCTATCTGCACTGGTTTTTGAAAGCGTAACTCTCCGAACAGTGCAGTTAAACTGTTAAGTTGAAACTGCAAACTTCTAAGTGTTAGCACCGTTTAAGAATCAGTATTTGGCATGCGCAATATCCTACCAAGCAAAAGAGATATATGTTTCTAGCGTTTTATTGGGCATAGCATTCGTATTGATTGAAGGCGTGTTTAACTTTTGACGAGCCACCGTAATCGAAAGTGACATAGACACTTTTTGTGTGCTTTTATTTGTATATCTTGTTATTTTGGTTATGTCATCAAAAGCGGAAAATAAGCAGTAGACAATTACGCTGGCATAGTTAGCTGGGGTTCATTGGGTATGGTGCATGGGCATGGGAGGAAAAAGATCAAAGGACAATTTCCTGATTGTTTTATTCCGTTATTTTATTTGGTTTGCGTTCTGTTCTGTTCCGTTCCGATTCGTTGTGTTGTAGGTAGGATTTTTTTTGTTCTTGTTGATTTTTGGACGTATGTATGTTGTCTTTGCTTATTTATCCTATTCGTTTACTTTGTCAGGCGCCGTCACTCTGTCCCAAACGCCCCCATCCAGCCTCCAGTTCCAGCCTTGTTATGTACCATCTACCATCCACCACCCACCACCATGGGTCAGACTTATTTATTTATTTGTTTGTTTTCATTATTAAATTGTACTTCATTTGTATATTCCGTTTTGTTTCATCTCATTTTGCTTGGGTTGGGGAAACCGAAACCCCGGATGAACCTACTCGTACACCTCTAAAATGGCAAAGGCGAAAGCTGATACTGAAGAAGGGATTCCCGATCCCGATCCCGACAGAGACCAGGATTTGCTGCCTTCAAAGCAGATTCTTAATTGATTAAGTGCTTATAGGTAATGATGATGATCCCGCTGGTGTTTGTAATTGCCGCCAGATGTGGCAGGTCTACGCTGAGATACTCGTAAAGTGCGTGGTGGATGGTGGAGGGTTGTCGTTGTCCTGTCTGTGTGGTAAGCGAGGCTAAAGAAAACATGAGTGAAAGGGCTTTTAGATAAACCTTCTGTTTCAATTAAAATTAAAAGTGTACGGGGCCCAGATCGCACTGACAAGATGTGCTCTCCAGCGCTCCAGCTCTCGAGCTCTTCTGCTCCCATCCCAGAATACGAGCATACCCAGGCGCACGGGCACAGGCACAGGCACCTCATTAACGCAACGAAACGAATTCACACAATAGCGACCTTTCAAGTGATACTCACTTCTCAGCTCATCGAGAAAAGGTGTGGGTGGAGTCTGTTTTGTTGCAAATTTGTATTCTCATAAACAATTGTTGTAACCCCACTGAAGTCTATGTGGCGTCCTGAGCCCGAGCACTGAGACCTGAGAGCAGCTCATGCCAAATTCACTGACAAGTGGGACGAGTTACTCGTATTTCGCTTTATCCGCAGAGCAACTGTAAATTTCCGCAGAATGCAATTTCTGCCATTGATGATACATAAGTCTGCCTGCCGCCTTACGTCTGTCTGTGCACGAGTAACGACTCGAGAGAACAATAACTTTTTCACATTTTATTTACATACTGAGGTATATATGTATGTATGCATTCTCACTTACGTGTGGGTTAGAGAGAGGAACCACAGGGAGAGAATATAAAATGACGAGCTGGGGACAGAGGTTTTTTTTGCTAGCTTCACCAAACTAGAATTTAAATACATATTTATAAAAGTAACAGTTTACAGACTGCCAAAGGGAAATTGGTCTGCACCATTATCCAAGCTCTAGCTCTGACAGTATCCAATATTCAGGAGATCGACTTCATACAGATCGACTCGGATGCCAATGATCAGGAATCTGTATGACTTATATGGGTTCCTCTCTGCGATGCGTTGTTTTTGAAGAAAAAACTATGTCCCCTCCAAGTGTATATTAATTTAGAATGAGCTTGTAGTAAACAAACCAAACAAAATGGCTGAATAACTGGGTTGCGTCTCAGTATATCAATCCAACTCAAAGGATAAGGATATACATCTAGAGGGCACGGCGCCTTCCTTTTGTTAGTGTGCGATTACTATGCGAGCAACCGCAACGCTATCTGAGTTAGCATTGAAGAATATTTAAGCGTCAAGTAAAGGGAATCAGTCAGGGACCGGGGACTTCAGTCGAAGAAGAGGTATCGTTGTCGTTGTCGCAGGCCAGGCTCTTTTTTAAGACCGATGGTGCGCGAAGCAGCAATTCTCTATTTTTATTATTATTGTCACAGCGTCTGCCCAGCTGATAAATAAATAACGAATATAAAAGAAGCCAACACCTACACAAGCGTACTTGGGGAAAAGTCAGCAGCAGCGGTGTGACATAAGGTTAAATGGACGATTACGATTACTCCAACTGAGGGAAAGCTAAGCAACTACCAAATTCAATGGCACATTCTTTTATACACTATGTATAGTATTGTAGAGTTAGTATTGTATATATATTGCATCAATATATTGGTGTGTTGACAGCAAAGAGCAACATGAAAATTTCAATAAACTACGGTCTAGACAGCAACCTTTCCAAGGATCAGCAAGGAACAAAAGCCTATGGACGATTTCGATATGACTTCTGCCAGGTGAAAGGAGCCCTCAGACGGTTTTTACTTTTCAATGCACAATTTGTTTGGTCTTTGTTACTATTTAGGATAGATATAAGTTAGTTTAACCAGATAATGTTGAAATTTCCCATAGAGCAGCTGTAATTTTGACTTAGTTATGAATCGAAACATATTGAATAGCATTTTCCAGCATACATATGTACATATGTATGTCTGTACATACCTAATGTAGCTTATGATTTAGAAAGTTGACTTAAAAACAGTTGGCAGCAAAGAGAAGGGTCTATGAAAGGTTAAAGCTTAAGGGCTGAGAGACTAGGCACGGGTTCTCTTATTCGGGTTCGAGGTTCTTCCCTTTGTGCGTTGCAAACATCTGGCTTAAATCGATATACCCTCTTCAAGGGTAAATGTACGCAGATACCGGGTATAAACACGCTTCTGTAATTTCGCGTCTGTAGAGTGCTTCTTAGCGCCTAGACATCAAAGCGAGTTGATAGGAGTGGGACGTGGGACCCAAACCATGGAGATGAGAACGCTTCGCCAAATTCATAATCAAGCGTAGAGCAGCACTTATCGACGTGTGTACGTAGTGTGCATCTTTACCATCCAACCACATGATGAATATGAATGAAAATGCTTTTATGTAAGTATGTATTTTCAGAGATACGGGTGTGTCTATGAATATATACCCATTGAGTGACTGCCGCATATTTATTTATTAATCCTAAAGGATTTTGTGCGTAATAAATATTTACATGTACACAGGTACATCAATTATATCTTACATATGAAAATAATATGCCCCATCTGTGTATTCCGAAACCGTCAAATCAAAATCGGACTGATATGGCATTTACTGTTAAAATTTCATTGCATTGCGTCTGTTAGTATCAAGTTGTCAACATTGGTAAAAGAAAAGATCTCGTTCAGATTGCGATTGTGATTGAAATTGCGATTGCCATTAAAATTCATTGGCACGCTTCGTTCCTCGACTCCCAACTAGGCCAAATCCGATAAGGTTTAGGGAAACCGCAATACCGCAATACCGCAACCACCAGCTGAGACATTCAGACCTGTAGTTGTCAAATTCCAATTCCCAAACGGCCGCTCCAGTCCCCGAAAGCTGTAACAAAAACCGTTAATATTACAACAATCCCTGTGGCATCAGAATCAGCATCAGCTTCGTTACAAGTACATGTACGAGTACGAGCACGAATGAGAAGTAGGAGTAGACACCAAATCCATCGAAAAGAGGCTGTGGGCTGCAAATTACACCGATGACACGCTGTGTCATCGCATCATTGACTTGCTCGAGTGACTACGACGTGGTGGTTGGCGGGTTGGGCTTGGGCTTGGGCGCAAGCTGTCAGTGAGCGAGGTGTAGGCAGTGGGATGGGGATGGGGATGACTGCCGGAAAGTTCCGTACTCTCTGACCAACTTTTTCCTCCCGTTTTATTAAATAATTTGGCATTGTTAAAAATACGTTTCGTAGCCCTTTTGTTGTTGCTGTCAAAGCCTGAGCCTGTGGCTATCAATAACGTATTTGAAGGGCGAACAGAATTCTTCCAGATTTTTTGCGCTACTTGGGAAAAATCAATAGCCTTAAAAATATACCTATTGTAAAGCATCTGAGATTAGATCCACCGTAGAGATAGCACGAAAATGGATATTTAAACTCTGGGACCTGGGACCCATAGGAAACCAATTTCTATGAAATTAGGCACAACGGGTGGTTTCCTTGGACAGTTTGAAACTTTTTCTGTGCATAAAAATATGTTTGTATCTCCATACTCCCATTTGGCATCAATTGTAATTAATCACCATCCTGTCCCGTCCTATCCCCATCCCTACCATCCATCGCACGGTTCTGACTCAGCGTCCTCAAACGAAATAATATAATAAAATGTAATATAAAACTGATTACTCTGATTCTTATTATTCTTATTTTCATTCAGACCCAAAGTGCCGTGAAATTCAAATGAGTTCAACTCAATTATAATAATAAACTGCTCGTTTTATGTTGCTGCTGTTGCTTTCGCTGTCGCCATATTGTTGTTACTCTTGTTTTGTATGCCGTACTTTGAATCAAAGCTGGGTATATCCATTTTGTTAATAATTTGGTCCTCTATTAAAAGTGAATCCTAACCCAAACGCCAAACATCCGACAAGAGCTAAGAAAAAGAATTAGTAAAGCATTCATCACAATTTTCTATCCTTCCAGTCATAGAGAAATCATTATTTATCTTTAAAAGGTCTCACATCTTAAGTTTCATGAGTGGGAGTTTCCATCGAAATTACATCGCAGTTTGAAACAAAAAAAAACCAAAAGCATCGGATCCCGATTTGCTTTTAATTGGTACTTACTGTAAATAGAACAAATATCCACTTTGCATCCACTTTGAATCGGTAACTTCAGAGACCAACGCTGAAGACACCCATGATCGACAATTGCGCCGATCATTGAAGCTACTCTGTACATATGTACATACTACGGTTCTTTTGTTTCTTTACAGTGGAGAATGGAACTTCCATTCAAAGTGAAACAAATTTCTGTTTAGACGACGGAAAGGTATTGCAGTACAGGTCACAGCTGAAGATATAGAAAGATTAAGATACAGAAGGACCTATTATGATCGGAATTGCTCTTTCTCTGCGTAGCCAAGTTTAACTCATTGACCTTTAACTCCCGCAAGGCCATTTGGCAGTGAGATTGTCCAATCACATTCATATTCACATCCACCTGTCTTTTAGTATAAAACACAAACTCTATGAATTGGATTTAAAAAAGGCAAGCGGGTAAAAACTTGAACGCCAGTCTCTGATGGCTCTCGAATAACTGCACAGGAAAAGGGAAAACACTCTGGAGATGCTTGTACTCGCTGGCCCTGATCTGCACGGTCCTAACCAGGCTGCTGCAGCACGTGCAGGTCATTGAATGACCAGGGTTGAGGAATACAAATAAATGTTTTTAGCTTTGTTGGGGTGGAAAGGCGGCGTCGCGACGCTGCAGAGACTCTGCCACTCGACTTCTGGCTTTATTCTAATTACGATTACCCTCTCCGAAAACAACCCTCGGCCCACGCCCACCCGCACGGCTTGTGTCAAGTGCAAAGGTCTTGGTCTTGGGCAGGCTAAGGTCGCGACATGTGACAGAAGAGCCTGTGAGGAACAGTCACTTTTTCCCATGCCATGCCTAAACATCGAAATTTGTACCGGACCGCCCAGCGTGTTCAAGGTAATTGTTTTTTCTTTCTTTGCACGACAATTCGTAATTCTCCTCTGCCACTCTGCCACTCTTCCCTTAGCATCCTACTGCATCCTGCATCCTGCGTCGGCGTCAATTCAATTACAAGTTATTTCACGTTCAAACTGCGAGCGGTACACGCACGAACCATCCACATGTCGTCCGCATTTCGCCCCACTCTCGCTCAGGAAATTCAGAAATAGATTGGGGAAATTGAAATTCAAATTGAAAACATGATTTGTACAAATTATTATTATGGTTATACGTAGTAGCGACATCATGAACACAAAACAAGTCCACGGTTGCGGCTGCAGAACCTGCCCCGGCTCCGGCTTCGTCTCCAGTATGGTAACACAGGACTTGGATGTAGTATTCCGGACTGATCTTAGCTTTTTTTCTAAGGTCTGGCCGTGCCTATGCGCATATTGCCAGTTCGGTTAGTTTGCCCGATAAACGTTTGTAAGTTTTTAAGCGTAAATCCGATTCTGGGTGGCGGTGCCTTAGTGAAGTACAGTTCATAATGTATATAATTTTAGCTTAATATTAAAATATGTGTGTCCCATCTTTGGCGAGCCCATCATCCACAATAAGAATAAAGCGACGTATTTATAGTCGAAAACAATGGGGGCTCTAATGATGGGAAATCGCCAGACGGCTATACGCAGTCTAGAAGGAGATGATTAAATCTGTGACAACAAAGGGCAAAATAGCATTCAAATTAGAAGCTCATTGTCGATGTTTTGTTGCCAAAGTAGCGCCAATGCGAATGTATTGAGCCAGGCGGCCAAGTCCCTTTGTTCCAGCCAGACAATGGGGTCACAAATGAAGAGCGGGGTTGCATCCACATAAGCCATCAGTGGTGCCGCAGATCCAGGGCTTTCGGTTACGGCTACTATAGCAATGCATATGGCTGTGTGACACGGTCTGTCAACACGTATGACCATGTTCATCCCCGCCAATGATATGGATAATAACGATCATCAATCGCCATCATCAATCTTCATCCATTACCACCAAGTACAACAATGAATGTCTAATAATTCTAACACGGGACATGAACAGAAACTTTTCCCGGCAAAAGTAGATCCAGACAAATTTAGAAGGCATTGAGCAACGCACTCCCAGCCCCAGTCCCAACCCCATTCCCAACTCCCACTTCTGCCCTTCTATTGGGGAGGATTTTGTGAAGTGAAGCCTTCTGAAAGATTTCTGCGGACAAACAACTGATTAGTTTCACAAACTCAGGAATAAGTTTCCACTGGTCCTAGGCTAGTCGAACAGTTCCCAATCAAATTTCACAGTTCTTACAGTTGAGAAACTTACTATTTCACAATTTGTTTGTTTTCGTGTATTATGATTATGAGCAACTGTGTGCATCTCCGATCCCATGCTTTAACATTGTCGACTTATATTTATGTTGTTGATCACCTTAAACACCCGATTCGATGTACTTTAAATATGTAGCTGTAGGCATGTCCATCTGACCCTTTCTTTTCTATCTTTAAAATGCCATTTGTGAAAACCTGCTGCTCGCAATGGGTTGTCTTCGGTTACAAAACCAATGTATGTACTGCTGCTGTACGGAAAGGGTTTTTTTTCTGCTGACAGAATGGTAATACCAAAGTATATAGTATAAACAAAATCAATTAACCCCGTTTAGTTCGCTTTTTAGTTTGGTAATTGTTTCTTTATTACGATTCAACCTAACATAATCAAGTGCTTAAATCTATGTGGCAGATGTACTGCGAACGTGATGGAACTATAATTCGATTCTAACTAGATTTCTGAGATGCTAGCATCACCATCTCCCCATATGTAAGAATTTATATATAAGAATACGAATTAAGTAGATCAAAGTTCCATGTAAACATCGATTTCAGAAAAGTTGACTGTCCATCGGCTGCGAAGTAAACATTTCTCAACTTTTATTGTGTCACGAATGAGCACGAGTTCACCTTTAAATCCACTGACGACTTTGACTTTGGTTTCCATGTGGCTCCCTGGCCATAGAATATGTCACTATAAATTTTCTTCATGTCTAAATATAACATTTATGATTTCCACCCTAGAAATCATTTATACACTTTTTGACAAAATATCCCACCATTATGAAGAAATGAAAAGTATATCAGAAACGAATTCTTAAGGTAATGTTAGCTGTTGTCTAAAATACGCACAGGTCCATAATTACGTACATACTATATATATGTGTTTGTATTATTGATGTATTAATTGGACAGCATAGTTCATGGGTTAGTGGAAGGGGAATTTCGATTCTACTTCAATTTTCGTAAACCGATGTACCGAAATAATATATGTGAGCAAGTAAATGTAAGAGGGCCGAATTTGGTCCAGGCAGGCTTGGAAGTTTAAAGAGGGAGCTATTTGCAATGTAATTTACGAGTATAGTACATACATATGTACATAGGAGCCAATGGCATGCACTCACATTGTTCAGGCTGTTTGCGAACACACTCACACGCACTTAACCACAGATTTATTTGCCATTTTAGGAGTCATTAACTACGCAAAGGTAAAGGACATCTACACCACCCCCAACTCGCCTTTGCCTCCCCTTGCTCACGCAGCGCCTGAAATGACAGGCAGGCCTTGGAAGCCTGTGGCTCTAGTCCGGAAGCGGCTTTTGAGTGAGTTCGGTGGCTAATTATCCGCCTATGGATGGCCAAAGCTAAAGCCACTTCGTTTGCTACACACCCTTATCGTAACACTAATCCTTGTTCTGTATTTTGTCAGGTCATAAAAACTTTGCCTATATTAAGAACATGCTCATGTTTCATGGTAAGACGTCTGTACCACCGTAGCCCTTATAGAATAATTTTGTTATCCCGAGGCCTTAAAAACCATTTGCTAATAATTGCAATCATGTTGGGCAGGCCGTTGGGTCATCGAACGTGCTATTTCTCTATCTAAGGAGTAACAGGAGCGGTAGCAGCAGAAGCTCATTTCGCCATTCGACACCGACACCCTTAAGAAGCTTGGCAGAGTTACAATATCCTCTTTACAGATATGTGCATCGTTATGTTGTAATAGTACAAATCCAAATATACGTTCTACAATTCAAATGAATATCCCAAGTCTAATAAAAATCTGGTCGCCCTAGTAAAATTTAATTTTGATATGTGATCTGTGCGAAAAACATTTTTTTTCTGAAGATAATTAAGCCAAACCTAGGAGGATTATTGTAGTTGGAGGATTGTAGTAGTTTCAATTGATCTTATCAAGCCGAAAAGAATCATTCGGGTAACCATTTGATCATTTAGTCATTGGTCTTTGAGCTGCTTGGTCAGCTATCAGAAATCGTGTTACAGTACTCGTTATAGATTCTGGGCCGATGTACAAATCTACAGATCCGATTCCGATTCCGATCCCGTCAACATCAAATCCCATAACGTAGAAATGCAGCACTTAGTTACGTTTGTGCTTCTTTTGAGATCACCAGATCTAAAAATAGGACACTGGTGCACATTCTCTCTAGTTTACACTCCACATCTTCCGCTTTTCCACTCATTGATATGATCGACATCGACGAACGGGTGACTCTGCCTGCGAAAGAATTGACGGCCTCTGCTCTTCTTTGTTAAAACATTTCTCACTTCATTAAGACGCCTTATAAATATCAGACTTGCCACACGGATGGGCTAGCGAAGGGTTGGATGGGGGCATATGCATCTGAGGTATGGCGTGTGGCATACGCGTGACGTGGCATACGTGGCTGTGACGATCTGTTCAAAGTTGATGGGTGGACACGGCTTGCTGAAGCCATAGTAAGAGCCACATCTGGGGTTAAGGGATAATATGAATTAGCCTCAACCTAATAAAAGAATCGTATGATGTATCGTAAATCATAATTTAAAAGAGGTGAGGAGTGCCATCTGTACCTACAATCGATAGACTGTACTCGGTGGCTAGCTAAATGAATGAAATGGTTCTAGTGAGTTATGCTAAGTGGCAAAGATTATTATTATTAATCCATTTCGGATTGGCACTGTTTTATCTTACGTTGATTTTAAATACATAGGTTTTAATATCTAATATCTAATTTTAATGAACATCTTTTCTTAAAATATTATTTTTATAATCCCTCTTTCAGGCGCACGAGGCAATCAATAGTGATTCAATAGCGCAGTTGACCAAATCCATCCACATGTACATATGTACACACATACATACATATTTATGTATGCATATATCAACATATATTCATATAAATGTATGTATGATGGGTTTGATTTTGGCGTTTGGGGGAGCGATCAGAGAGATATGATGCTATGGATGAAACTACGCAGAACCCACGCAAGAATTCAAAATTTAAAATGACCTAAATCACTCTTATCGTCGGAGGAGACAATGAACATTTTACAGCAATATTTATGAATTTTACGACATTTATGGATGAGTTGAGCATTTCGACGTTGTCGTGCGGATAAAATATGAACTGGCCGATCAATTTATATGAGAGATATTCCGCGTTCTCGGCCGCACACTACACACTACACACTACACTCACAGCCACCACCCACACTCACACCATGAATGGGCTCGTAGATGGGATGGGATGGCGATGCGAATGAGGGAAGGAATGGCTCTACGGAACAAAATGCACAGATTGTACGTATATAAATACACATGTATTTATATAGAATATGAAACATTTCAACAGCATATTGTTCATATTTTATGTGTTCTCTTCTAAATGTACATAGATGTATACATACATACTCGTTTATGTTCATATGTATATTTTATTTTTCACCGTAAAGACAATACGAATCGTCGACTCCCTTATGGAGATGATTGCGCGGGCTTCATTTATCGAAAATATTATATTCTATTCAATTCTACCCCTCCAATGATCATCCTCATAATGCATGCGAGTATATATACATATAATGTTAATTTAGATAAATAATTGACATTTGCAATTGATTAGAAAAGCGAAACGACGACTCGATCAAGTAAAATTTTTACATACTAGGTATATGTATGTACATACATATTTCCCTGCTTAATGTGGCGCAGCCGATGAAGAAAGTTTGCAATGGATGCAACACATCCTATGTATCGTATGAATTTCTGTTTTCATTCATAAATTTTTATTTCAAAAATAGAACTCTCTGTCTTTTGCTACTTTTTATTCCGCCTCCTTCTGCAAATGCATACATACTCGTATATCTCCTCTCCTTCCATTTCGTATTCGTACGTCAGGCTGGTGCAACGTTGAGCGTTGAGGCTGTCATGCTATGATGATGCAGTGGCTTTGCAAGGTTAGCGCGTTTTGATTAATATAAGAATATTTGCAGGCAAATTTTCAAATGCATTTCCGGTGTGATTTGCAATGCACATGGAGTGCAAGTAGAGACAGGCCGTATGATGGCACATTTTCGTATTTATTTACATATACTAAGTGTATGAACATTTATGTATTTACATATATACGTACATATATTGATGCATACGTAAGTATATACCTAAATACTTTAGATGTTTGTAAATTTCACTTTGGGATTTTAATTAACTTGCGTTGCCACGACTAGATCGACATCAACACAGATCGAAGATGCTTCTTGTGTGCAAATTTAACAGTGGTATGTCCACTGCGGGAGCTTTTGATATTAATTAATGTTGTCGATATGTGCATGTATGTGTGTATGTGCACTCAGTGAAGGACAATTAATATTTATGTACATACATATGTACATATGTATGTATGTATGTAAATCTTCAAGTCTTCCTATGAGAAAGAGAACCACGAGGCGCGCCGCTACGGTAGAAAATCAAAATTTTCAAAATTCTATATGTACTAGAATTAGACGTATTGAAATTATATTATTATTTTTATACCGAACCGATTCGAAAACTATTTTTCGCCAGATAATATCTACATGTGTATGTATTTATGTACATTTTGAATAAAGGGTATAAAAAGACGCAACTCCTTTTGAGAAATGTCTTGCTATGGGAGTGGGGGCTAAGGGGCTAAGGGGCTGAACACATGTGTGATAATGTGCTTTTAATGAGAACCTTTTGAACTGTGTACTTAACAGAGAGATAGTATCTCTCGTTGGAATTATGAATTGCGGCGGCGATGTGATTGTCAGTTCAGCAAGCAACTAAACAACTACCCCTGAAAACGAAACTGGAAAATGCAGATTTTATTAGATATTTTTTGGGCAATGACAATGGTAATCATCAGTGTTCGGTTCGTCATCATCGTCAATCATCCCCTTTTCCTTAGCAAAATATTTGGCAGATAAACATCACATTAGCGTGATTCCAAGCCGATTAGCCAAGCCCAAGACCAAGCTGAGCCTAAGCCCAGCTGAAGTTGCGCGTTCATTGTCACGTTACAGATTTGCTGCCTCACGCTTACGCTACAGTTCTCAAGTGATTTGGTCTTTTACCGCTGCGCTTCACATCTATAGAGTACGAGAATGTACGTACAATATACATATGTATCTTTCAGAGTAGGGGTAGGGGTCGTACTAATCCGAACGATACCGAACAAAAAGATAACACGAGCCAGATTTTCCGGAATATCTGTTTTGTCTTTTGATAATATAACGAGTGTTAACACTAGTCTCACATGTACATATATAAGTACATATGTATACGCAGAAACAACTAAAAAGAAGCAGGAGTCTTTACTTTTCTATTATGTGTACTCGTAAGTATTCACAATAGCATAAGTTTAGTGGATGGATACATAAATATATATGTATTTACATATATACATATGTATGTACATATGTATGTCCTGACAGCTAACAAGCCAAGCCCCATAAGTTTTGAAGAAAAGCTGCTATGAGAATGGGAGGTTCCTCAGGTATGGTGGTTTCGTGGCTATGTGCCAGCTATTGCTATTTCTATGGCCCCGGCAATGGCTATGTGGCCGACCGGCCATTACATAAAAGCGAATGGGGGGGAGAAGGTAGAGGCCGCAGAATAAAGGAAAGCTTATTGTTCCGGGCTTGAATGGAAAGCACAGTACAAAAGCGATTCAAAAGAAAATTTAACATAGCACAGAAAATCGCAAAGGAAATACAAAAAGTAAAATGAATGTGCACAGAATGGTCCTCTCTTACACAATGAAACAAGCTGTGAATAAAGGAAGTAAGAAAGAATAATACAAATTTGTATGCAACAGCCGGGGAAATTCAAAAAATGAAAGGAATGGAAAGCTAAAGAAAGAAATGGTTTTGGAGGACGCTCGCACACCTAAGCATTTATATACTCGTAAGTAAATATATATGTATATGTACATACACACATACGCCAATGGTAAGTTTTAGATGCAAACTAGTCACTCAGGTTAAAAACTATCTGACTGAAAGTTTGCACAAACTCTTCTTTTTGCCATAATACAGGATACGGGGAATCGAATCGGAGTACTGAATCGTCAAAACAATCAGTCGTGGCGAAGGATCTCTATGTAATTTTTTGGCCCCTTTCGAAACATTTCTTGCTAGAATCGAGTCTGTATACGTGACTACTTACCTAAATTTGTATGAGTATATGCTAATTTGCAATTTTCACCTGCAGGGAAGTGGAGATACGTGATTCACTCTCTGCCCGCTGGGGCTGAGTGCCACATAAAAAGACCTTAAATTTTATCTGCATATTGACTCTACAAAAGCTTTGACAATTCTTGCGCAACGAAACAAATACATTTATAATAAATTGCTTTTTTTACAATAGTGGTAGGGTATTTTTAGTCCTAAAAAACAATTTGGAGAATTCATCGAAAAATGAATTTAAATCGTATGTCTTTGACATAAATGTACATAGTTTAGTTTCTGCTTTTTACTGGAGGCAGGCCGAAGAGTCCACCTTCTTAGCATGATAATGATAATAATAGGGATAGTGCTAGCAGGGTTCAGTTTCAATATATTCATAAAAAAGATTTTGATTGAAAAAAGTATATAATCGCGCTGTTACTTGCCTGAGTAAGCAAGCGACTTCTAATCTGTTGAAGTTGTCGTATCATTTCGGAGACCGTGTGATCCTTTTCATATGTACGGTCCTCCCGGATACAGCCAGACAGCACTGGTTGTTCTCTGAAACGATCGAAGATAAGGTTTAGGTACTCATTAGAAAAGATATTTAAGCCACGTTAAGCCCAATTTTTATATAAAAATTTAACCGTTCATCCCTATCCAACTATCACCACAAATGTAAAGGAATCAATGTCGCCGAAACTCAGACATAAATTATTCATCATCCATAAAACTACATATTTTCAGTTATATGGATAAAATGAGAATTATAAATTTGATTACCACTCGTTTCGAACATGAATAACACATCGACTGACGTCAATGTTCCCGAATTGTTTGGAAAGAGTATCAGCGTCATCAGCAACAAGAAACAAAGTTTAGTATGGTATGGTCCTAAAATGCACTTGTAACTAAAACACAAAAGATTTATCTTCCACAATTATTCCTTTGGCAGCTACTAGTATACATACATACATATGTATGTTTTAGGACACGTAAGAAATGGCGGCTCAAGAACCTAATGGGGTCGGAAATGCAGCTCTCTCCGTTGAAAAAATGTTGTCAAAATCAATACCAGCCGGATGTACAAAATCTACGACTACATTATTTGTGCGGGAGTCAATCCTGCAGCGATATCTAGCCGGTTCGGTTCGTCTTGTTATCTATCCAAGTGGCATAGCTTTGAGTGAGTGCAATTTGGGATATACACATATGTATGTACTCGGACGTACCGTACCGCTCATATAATTTCGTCGGATTGTCAGTGCGGATATTGATCCTGTGGTCAGGCTCACAATTTGCTGCTGTAACTTTATTCTCTATTTCCGTTCATGGTATTCAATTATTAAGCAACAATTCAAAAGAGTAAGCTTATATTTGAACATCGAGGGCGATGGAATGGCCTTTCGGAGCGGACGTGGACGTGCCGGCGGGTCGTTCGATTAAGCTACAGTTTGCCATCCTTGCCCTAAAATTATTTGCTAGTTTTGGTGTGCATTTTTAATGGCATTAGATTTGCCAATTTCCCAAAAAGGAAGCTATTGAAATCTGGTATTCATTGAAGGCTAATTTTGCACTTTGTGGCTTACCGGATGACAGGAAAGGAAAGTGTCGGCCTGTCTTTCAAGCAAAATTGATGAATAAATATTTCATCTTCTTAATTTTCGTCTTTTTTTATTATTTTCTCTCTAAAGGTGTCCTTTTCTTAAGAGCAGCTTGGGGCGGTTCGGACCTACCTTTGTGAAAAACCTAGCTTGGGTATAGCAGAGTATTCTGAAGAAGGATCTCTTCCATAAATTGAAAAATATGAGGTTGCTGCTGAGGAGGAGGACGTAGGCGGACATCTTTCTTCTGAAATAGCTTCTGGGCTCGGTGAAATTTCATTGAACTTTTCCATCTCCATAGCTTCTTTTTGTTGGGCAGGAATCAGTTCGGACGCAGGGCTAACATCAACATTATGTTCTTGCTTAATCACTTTTCTATGCTGTGGTGCCACAACGACATCGTCTTTTCGCATCGGATCTGCAAGCAGCTGGATGGAGCCGGTGCCGATGCCCGTATCTCCACCTTCAACTCTCTCCCTTAGCTGAGTATCAACATCAACACTGTCGGAGCCGTTCGAAACGTTAATCTGCTCTTTGCGGCATATAATGATTTTTGTATCGTCAGTTCCATTCCTCAGACGAGCTTTCTTCGCCTTCGACTTTTTTGTTAATATGTGTCGAGTTGACTGTAAAATATCTCATTATTCATTGCACTTAGGCCCACGGCGTTAGGAACTTACGTGAGTACTTCTTCTATTAACATCTGACTCGTTCGAACTGTCCGTTGTACTGGAACTCTTTGAATCGGTATCCTGGTCAGTATTTTCGTAATCACTTGTTGACACCATACTCGCGCACATTTCCATTTCCGTATCCGTATCCCTATTCACTGTGTTCGCGTTCGCCCCATTGCCTCTTCTTATGGTAACGGCTGATCCTAATCCTTCATTTCCATTGCTGTTGAATAGCTGCTGCTGCATTTTACCTATAGTCGATGGGCTGTTTTTTGTGTTACCACACTGCCCTTCAGTCTGTAGAAATTCCGATCCTTTAACGCTTCTCTTGGACTTGGCATCAAATTTGTTTGGGTGCGATTTTCGCTTTCCTGACATGCTGAAACAATTCAAAAAGTAGCCTTTTAGTGTCATATAAATAATTCGACGTATATCTATCCATCTTAAGTACTAGTTTTATAACATACATATATATTTACTAATACTAACAGCATGTACAACATACATACAACACGATTGCATACGAATACCTGTGTTCAATAAACAACGCAAGAGGCTGATAATCATAGCTAAAACTAAACTAAAAAGAAGAATGCGTGAATCTGACCGGCAAAGAGGAATAGTTGGGACAGTTCTGATCTAAGTATAAATGGACTGTTTATAGAGATCCCTGCGAGCTCGAACTCAAGCACTACTTTCACCCCTTTTCCCCCTTTACGTATCGTATCGGTCCGTACATAAGAAGAAATGATTGTTTTCCCGATTCGCTTTGAACTGAAATTTTATTTATAATGATGACTTCCGCTCTACTGCGACTCCAATACAAACGAGGATGTACAGTGCTCCGCTCCCCTTGCTACGATGCCTTTTGGCAACTGCTGGGATGCACACATACTTGTACGAGTACAGATATCTCATGGATGTATTCACATGTGCACATACATACAAATGTACACATACCGTCGCAGGGAAATACAAATATTGACTTGCACACTTACAAATAGCTTCCGCAAATTCACTTCAATGGATTTCTCTCCTTTTTGTCGGGCTTTCGGTTTAGCTGTATTGTGGGTTGTGGTCGTTGTTGTTGTATTTAAATATCAATATTTATATATGAATACATATGTACATATACCCGAACAACACATTATATAGCGTATGTATTATAAGCGTATGTAAGTTTGTACAAATGTGTAAGTACATTCGTATTTCCGAAAATACACACTGGTGTGGTGGGTGGGGGAGGGGTGGGGGTGGGTTTATAATGCGTGAGTAGTGGGCCCCAGTGACAGAAAACCGAAAATACGAAATAAATAAATAAATAAATTAGTTACAGCGAGTGCCTAAACATACAAACATATAAATGAGCGAAACAATAACAGCCATTTCCAAATAAAAGCGTCTTTCCCGGCCCCCACCTTTGCGACTCTCTGGCTGCCGGATGTGAGAAAATATAGAGTGCGACTGTTTGGAGTATTGTCAATGTACTAGTAAGAATTGGAGTCGCAAAGTCATGAGGAAATTCCCGTACCAGCCTACCAACAGACACTGAGAAAAACGGCTAATCGCAATTTCAGTAGTACATATGTAATGGACTCCGCACTAGTCGGTGAACTATCATTATATCCGATACTCGTAAGATTCAGTGTGAAATCAGCGTTTTAAATCCTCAAATACACCTCTTATGCATATTTCAATGTAGCTCAACATACCTCAGAAAATTTAACTTTTACCAAAAGATTTTTTTGTTTTCAGTGTGCTACTGTCACATAAAATTGCTAAAATTGATCCACATTCACATAGCCAATACCAATACTCTGTGGTAGGATAACCTCTATCAGTACGGCAGCCCCATTACAACCTATATCAGCCCATACGGCATCCCTAGCTTAGATTAAGAATCCATAAATATGCGGCCACTCCAGGAAAATACCGAAGATACGGCCACATGAAAAGGATGTAGATCGACGCTCGATCATTCTAAATGAATAAAGACGTGTTCGTAAAAGTAAACCATCCAATCTATTTCACTCTCACAACTCTATTGGTTGTTTGTTGTTTTCAAATGATTTCCAAATTGATCCCATTCCTCTGGGCCATTTATCATCCGATCCGATGCTCAATTTTTCATACCTTAGCTGTCCGATAAGTATGTTGTATATTCAGGGGGCGCGCGACAACGACAACCATACGCAGGGCGCAGCGAGCGGGCTCTTGTAACTTAACGGTGTCCCTCTGGACGGCAATTGAGTCTGATTCCACTAAGTAGGCACGTGGTTGATTGGTTGGTGTGTGTGAGTGTGTGTTTCAAGGTGCATACAATAAATATTATTCTTTCCTTTTTTAAGCACCGCAAAACATCATCGGCAAACAGCACACCACACACACACACACAACACATAAAAAGAAAGCGCCTGGCGCAATAATGAATTTTCAATTGGGGTCCTAAGTCCTAACCACTCCAAAGACATGCGGCTACTGCTCAATTCTATTGACTGCGGCCAGCATTGTTTACGAGCCTTCGGCAGTAGCCTTAATGCGGCGGCCCACGCACGTGCTGGCATTAAAAATGAATTTGGTTGAACCCGAAAGGACCGACATGACCACCACCAACACTACGGTGGTGGAATCCAAAGAGGGTTTGTTAAAAAAGGCTGCTTTCCACTTTACAAATTGGAAGAAAAAGAACGGATGGATGAGAAGTCGTTCCCGATCGCCTGCACAGTGCTGATGAGAAGTACCGATCGAATTACCATCAATTTCATATCAGAATGCAAATCCAAATCTAAACAACATTGCGTTTAGTTTTTTTCAAAGATCGATTCTCAGATAACAAATGAAATATGTGTATGTCGTCTAAATAAATATAATAAAATATCACAAACTCATTAGAAAATACCACTTTTGGCTCACACCTACATACATATGTACTCGTACATACGTATTCACATGCACATTTACATACATACATACTTACACAGGAAATGGGACTTTCATTTGCATATTTGGCGCACAATAGTCCGACAACGACACCGACACCGACCCCTTCTCTGACCCTTATGCTCTGCTCTGCTCTGCCCTGGTCTGTGAACGGACCAAGGGGCACTTACAATCGTAGTTCAAAGAGAGCTTTGCTTTTGTATCAGTGGCTGTTTTTTTTTTGTTAGATGCGCTTTGTGTTTGTGTGTGTTATTTGTTTGTTGTTTGTTGATGGTGCACTTGTTTGGTCAAAAAGCTGCAAACAAAGAGCCGACTTCAGCTTACGAAGGACAACAGTCTATACTCGCCATCCGTCACGTCACCCCTGTCTGTCGACGGTTCTATGTATGTATTATTTATGCCTGCTTATATTTGTTCATTTTGCCTTACACTTTGCCACATCTCAAATTTGTTTCGCTATTCAGAGAGACTAAACAATTGCCCTCTTATGCCCTTTTATGTCCAAATACTTGGATATTTTTCGTTGTAAGCTTAGCACACCCTCTGTTTCTACGGACCCAGTCCAATTTCAATTCCAGCGGACATTTGGTACTGACTTTGGAGTAAGCTCTGGGTAAAGTAAAACAATTATCTGTTGGCTTATCCGGGCATCAAAAATCTTTTAAGCAAGTAGGATCCCTTTAGACGACAATTTGAATATACAATGCTGACTTTTCGGAACTGTCTTTCGATGTGAAGAGATTATTATAATGTCGAACGAAAGCTAAGTCGATTAAGCCAAGTCAGCAGTTACAACTCTAGTATGTAAACAAAATGTTTTGTTAGTGAATAAAACGAAACCAAACATTACTAAGTACATATAGTGAAATTATGATCTACAGTCTAACTCAGGAAAACTTACGTTTACACATTTTACGTCGAAATTCCATAAAAATATCAACGATATACTTAATATGAATGCAAGGGCCCCAAGCAGAGATATACTTTCCTGCTATTTTCATATGTGATATTATCATATAAATCTAAAGGCGATCATCAGCCGAACAGCCGAGTCAATGTAAACGATCCTTATATAAAGCTTCGTTAGTTAGTTAGTTCTGTATATTTTTCGCCAATTTAAAAACGGGATAACAATTTGAAAGCTTACTTCTCAAATGGTCTATGGATTTCAGAGTCTATCTCTGAAAATATTTAAATATGCATCTAATAAGTTTAATGTATGAAATATTTTCAACCGGAGCTTGAAATTTGCAAAGATATAACAAAAATTTAAGAACGTTGAAATTCTTACAAATGTGACTTAATTTTGTTGCAGAAGAGAATACATCAGACGGAGAGATTACCGATAATTATTCCTACCTCGATATATGTACATACAATTCAACCTTATGAAATGTAATGGTCGTTCAGCCCTAAATGGAATACCAATACCTCCACCAAAAAATGTATGAATGAAATAAAATGTACATGTTATCCGAAGGGTCAGTCTGACCTGTGGCACGGTCCATCAAATACGCTGGTGATTATTACACTTGTCGCAGCACATTGAGCTTAGTCTCATCGGTTTACTTGTAGTCCATTAGCAGCCTCTGGAAATGCGGCGGACCCCATCCTAATTTTTTTTCTCTACTTATTATGTCAACTTATTGTTGGACAGAACGTGACGGAAATACGCGTATGTCTGATGATTTTTGCAGGTTTTCTCATCCATTTCTATGTAATACTGTAAGATGGAGGATAAGACTTTTGCTGATATCGTATTGACATATTTGACAGAATTAGGGAATCAAATGATTTTTATGGAAGGTACTTAAAGAATACAGGGGTATATTAGATTGTGTAGATGTTTGTAACAGACTGAAGGAAGCGTTTCCGAACCCTTAGGATATATACATACATATGTACATATGTACATATGTATACATTATTGCATCTTGGCCATCCAAAATTTTAAAGATAAGAAAAAAACCGACCACTAGTTTGCAGAATTTTGATTAGATATTATTATAACAATCATGAAAGAATAGAAAAAGATGATAAGATTGTCTATAAAAATACAAACGAAGTGTCCGGTAGATTAGTGCTCAGAACGTCACGATTGGATTTTTTGTTCTGCTTTTTTTTTGGACAGACAAGGTTATATTTGAACACATTCATACAATGGAATAAAAGACAGGACAATTTCCTATGAAAAGCACGAGTATCTAAAAATGTAATGTAAGCGAACGATAAAATCCTTTAAGACTGGACGAAAACTTGCAGAAACCCTTTTTTTATTCAGGCAGTATACTCGTACTTATTAGAGTCCCACAGCCTTATGAATGAGACCTCGCATATGGTGCTTTGTCGTCTAAAACGAATCGGGTTTTTTATTGCTCTTAAATTACTCGAAAGATGACCACTTCCCCACTTCAATAAATATTATATGCCTACGAGTTCGCCCAGCTCGAATTATAGTCCCAGTGCGTAGATGAGTTCAGTAGTATAGTCCTTTTAAATAAACATTGGGGGTGGATTTCACTTCGGGTGAGGATTTGAAGCTCTTGAAGCTTGTATTTGTCCATGATAACTTCGACACTTCCAGCATACTAAGTAAGTACCGTATAGTGGACATTTCCAGACGTTTAATGGGAGTTTTTTAGTTCTCTATCCAGCCGATTGATACAATTTTTCAACATATGATTGTGACCTTGCAAATTTCGTAGCCTTGCCAATTGCTCATTCCACTGAATTCCCAGGTCAGGTCAGTATATACTAGGGGAAGGCAAGTACTTTGATATGATATCAGGTTATGTTTCGGAGTTTCTTGTTCTGAACAAATTCCTTTCCACGACTCGAGTTGACTTTAATATTTGAAAGTTTTTTACCGTCTGAAACAATATAAAACAATGAGATGAAAATATAAGGAAGTGCCTGAGACCTTATTCTTTCCCGCAGATACGAATAATATAAAAACGTTTGACAATGAAGTAATTCTACAAGCAACATCTGAAGCGCATCTGGAGTCCATATGGCATACATATAATTGTACATAATGCATACACTGAAAAAATATCAGAGAACCCTATACTCCAGTGACTCAACAATGAGATACCAGGTATCGTACTACTCCTACATGCGAATGAACAGGAGCTTTGAAGTTGAAATTATATCAGTCAACGGCATCAGAGTGTGAAAATGTATCAAAAGAATTGCGAGTGCGTTTATTTCACATTCATGCGTTTTTCTTGAAGTTTATTTTTTATATATGTATGTATATAATCCATTCGGATACATATCGGCCATGAAAAACCACCCTTAAACAACAACCCACCCACTAAATGAGTGAAAGTTAGAGAGAAGAAAGAGGTGAAAGAGACAGCGGTGCCTGAGAGCTTGATTTCCTCGTTCCCGCTACAATAATAATCCGATCCCAATCTGATTTTTGGGAATCGAGTAGACAAGATTATTATTTATTCTGTCTTATTGTATCTTTAAATTGTTGGATGCCACACAGAAGTGGTTTTGTATTAGAAAACAAAAATAATAGCCTAGGCGATATAACCAATTCCGGCTCTTAATCGACATAGTAGGTAGGTCTTAGATGATTAGAAGTACAATAGACCACCGAAAAGCAACTACGGTTCTATCATACCTACTAGAATATCAGAGGCAATACTAAGAGAATAGTTGAGATGGCTAAGAAGAACTGGCTTGTTAAAAGTGCGTGCAAAGGCAACACCGACTCTGTATGTATGTAACAAAACAACAAAAAGCAGCAAAGGAGAGCGTGTGACGATCGGCAACTAGATTGAGACAAGGACTGTGACTGAGACTGCGGCTGAGATGGAGACGGAGACTCCAGCGTAAAGTGGTTTCCTTTCCCCTTCTCCTCCTCTCGTTTGGGCAATGGCAATACATCATGTTGCGTCGCAGTCGCCAAGTCGTTGACTTGGACTTGCAGTTATTTTTTCGCTTCTTTCGTTTTGTGTTTTCTTCGTTGCGGAGCACTGTCATGTTAGCATTTGGTTTTGTTTTGTTTTGCTTTGGTGGCTCAGTACATACATACATATGTATACGGCATGTACGTATGGATGTACATATATATGAATGTATGTATAGACATGCCATAAAACGAGGAGAACGTTCATACATATGTGACTTGTTCACATACGAATAGTATTTGTTTATGTATGTAAGCAGAAAGCTTGCGTATCTACAATACGTGTATATATTTATATATTTTTATGCGTACAAATCGTTATCTTTGTCCCACCATTATTATTATTTTGTTCTATGCTCTTAGTTAAAATCAATTGCCAGGCAACCATTGATATAGAAGAAAACATCGTGGGTCTGTTGCCGGCTCGGCTGCGTTACCGGTTGCCTTTGGCCAGTCAGGGACAGGGACAAGTGTGAAGACGAGGACGCAGGGCGAAATTTCGCAAAGCCAGTTTTCTGATTTTCACTTGTTGCTTTGTATTGTATTGCGGCATTCCATATGAACAAGAACAAAGCAAACACAAGAAAAAATGGCAAGGCTTGGGGGCCGAAGCTTTAGATACCCTTACAGTTATGTTCCTAACGTATATGTACATACACATATATATGTACAGCCAAAATAAAACGAAAACGAAAGGAATGAAAAAATTGCGAAAGATCGAAGTTGACTATACCCAAAAACGATGGAATTTAATAATATATATAAAACCATTAAAATAAATCCATCCAGTACATGCGAGACGTCCTGCTTCGAACTTACTTTATCCGGGAGGACTATGTATACGCGATTTGTACAAGTCCCCCCACATTTATGTCCTTTTCTGCGTTTCAAGCATCTGATCAAAATAATAATATCCTCTGCAAGAGTATAATAAGAAAGTAGAATAAAGATTATGCATATGCATATACTATACATAACGACTTGAAATAAGAAAGTTTGCGTTTCGACTTTGTGTACTGTAATGCATTCTAGTTATTGTTTAAAAATTGTTCCGACAATTCCATTTCGGTTTTAGTGAATAACACATCCGAAAACAAGGGAATTGAATTGTATGTTATTTTATTTATAGGCCTATATGTTAGCTTTATGATATACATAGTCATCCTATTTTTATACAATTTAATTTTTTGTTAAGTTATAGACCTCCAGATGGAATTTCATTCTCTAAAGTTTTGTTTAATTATCATCATAAACTAACCGTTTATTTTCAAAGTGACTTGTTTTATCGAATTAGCAGAAATTAGATCTTCGGAAGTGAAAAGACGTGTGAATACATTGTTGCAAAAAATAATGAAGAAACTGTAGTTAAAAACTTTAATCACGAAGAATAAACATTACCACCAATTAAGTAATCCGACGACTTGTAGTATATTTACTTACAGAGTTTCTGGAGCGGATTTTTACTCACTTGTAGGGAACTCACTAAAGATCCCTATACATACATACATACATAGAAACATTCATACATACATACATAAATACGTAACGATGTAATACACATATATATATATATATATAGAGGCTTTATGTATATATATAAGTGTACTTCTGAAGCACTAATCAACCATATTCATATCAAAACTCAGAGGCCAAATGTCATTGTTTCTTTGAACGCTTTCGCTGTCGCTGTTTTCCTGCACTCGTAGAAAACCGAGACAAACGCATCGTTTGTAGACCGAACCTAAAGTAAAGCAGTTCTCATCTGAACAAACAATACAGCTTTTGTTCTCGACGCAATACTGACTCACTTGATAGTAATTTAGGGTGGACGTTCATTCGTATTTTAGAAACTTTGAAAATTTATTCTAAAAATATTCCATCTTAGTCCCATATAGCTAAAAATATTGACCTTTAATATCCGATACGATACGATATATTACATTTGTGGTGGATGTGGATGTGTGATTACACATCATAAGATAACATACGAGTATATACTGACTGCGTAGCGGGTATAAAAGTAGAGTCGCTGCACTGACCGGGGCCCACAACGTTACCGCTCGATTCTACACGTCTAGTGGTACGGAACTTTTTTCTTCGTTTAGGCTTTAATAGTAACTAATTACCCACCCCACCCGATCATAGTACTATATTATAGTACGTTACTATACTATAGATACAACATTATTTTATTTGAAACTACCCAGACGGTCCGGAACAGAAATACTATGTACCGCTGTTTTCAATTCCTACTTCAAACTAAGTCTCATTTGCATAACTCTGATAACAAAAACAGGCCAACAAAAAGATATGCGCAGACAGAAACAGAGACAAGTGGATCTGTCTGTGTCTGGACATAAATTGAACAACATCCTCGATCTGGTTGTCGTCATCGTTTGCTTCTGCGCCCGATATTTCTCGAAAGATAAACACACCTATACTTCAATCTCTAGATGGTTTGAGCTTTGGCTTCGGCTTCGTCCAGCAAAAACAGGAAACAACATTGTAAGTTTTTATCTGAGGTAGCCCTATGAGTATATTGGGCTTGCCAAATCGTCATAGGTTCATAAGCAATGAATTTGCGTTTGAATCTCAGCCATCAGCCGTTCAAAACTCTGCAACTCTTTGTATCCCTTGGAGAGTCTGTAGTACGCGATAAGATACTATGGGAGCTTCCCTGTGTAGTTTACCTGTAAATACCCATTAGTTGGCCAGGGTGTGCAGGCTTCGTGTCTCTGAACCTATGCCGCCTTTCTTGTTTTATTTTATTGATTTCTTGTATTCGCATTCACCTGTTGTTATTTTGAGTGTGTTTATTTTTGCGTCGACGGAAAAAAACAGCATCAACATCGACAATACAACTAGTTTTCCATGCTGCATTCCGGTCGACTGTCGTCTCATGTCGTCCCGGCGGATCGACGCTGTTCGTGGCGTCGCAATTCGGATTCGGACTTTATCTATATAACCCAAAACACGTTTTTCGCTGCATTTTCTCAATAGACTGACACATGCAAGCTCCAAGCTCTTTCACATGCGAGTATTTAGCTATGTACATATAAATGTTTGTACGTATAAATGCAAGTGTGTGTTTATGTATGGAGTAGTACACATGCGCGGATATTTATGCATTATGCGTAACAAAACCAGGCTCCAGTCCAGTCGACTTATCACTAAAATGTTCGCCTTACCATTTGCAAAGCCCAAATCTAAGTTAACCATTTTAGGCCAGGCTGCGGGATAAGAAATGCTTCAGTACGATGCAAATCTGTTATCACATTCAGCAGCATTCTATTCGTAGTTTAGATACTTAAATAAATTTTCGTCAAAGTTATTTCACTCCACTAGCTGCCTATATTCGAACATGTTCCGCCTAAAAAGTTGTTGAGAAATAGTTAGTCAGTCTTAAAATTTAGACATTTACAATTATCTTTGAAATCGAAATTTCCGCGACTATAGCAAACACTAAAATGCGTGAGTAAGTAAATTCAGAAAAATTATACGATTCATTTTCTAGTTCTTTGCGTATGCTGCCAGGTTTTCCGGTTGGCTCGTTTTACTAGCCGAGCTTGGAACTGGATAAAAAACCTGTCATTCTGCCTCGGAACGAACTCTTCAAGTTAAGTCTAATGATAGTGCGTGCAATCGTGTGAGTGCAGCTCTTTGGAATCTGCATGCAGGTATACCTTCGACGGAATGACGTTTCTGGATACAGACGGTAACGATAACTTTTCTAATCCTTATAGTATGACTAATATCACTTTATATGTATAACGAAAAGAGTAATTTATTGCAGAAAGAAAATATTTCAGAGTGGTGATAATGTTAATATCTACTACAATCTTCATCTTATCCTTTTAATCTTTTAAGAATTAAATCAAAAGGAAATTTATTTTGTGTCTCTAAATTTTTAATGTTTTTTAGTATATAATGCACTTTTATTTATGTTTACATACCGATTAAACAAATTCGAATTGTCGCGATCAGGTAACTATTACACCCAGCATAAATACGTTATTATTGCCAGCCAAACTTCGACAATATTGAAATTTTTTTGCCTTTCAATTTTAAGGGAATATTTGGTAGCTTTCCTTCTAGTTCCAAAAATATGAATAGCTGACTTATAGCGTTCTTTCTTGTTATAGTGTCAGCTAGAATTTGAGATGTTCTTAGGATATGCTCCCACACCACATAACATATGGGAGTATTTCCCGTGGCTGTAAGCAAATTGTCTAAGACATTTTTAGATGGCCGCATATTCTCTTTGTTGTTGCATCATTATGCGGTGGAAATACTGCGAGGAGGGGAAGTTGGAAGTCCATCGAGGATTTCTTCTTAAATGTTTGCTTGTGTCATTGTTTCGCCTTTGATTATCTCTTTGATGTAACCGTGGACCTTATTATAAACGCGATGGATGCGATGCCTGTGCCTGCAGTCGCCAGTCGCCAGAATTTATGGCGTTCCACGCTGACACCCCTGGACAAAACAAACAAAGCCAACAAACAATCGACAAGCGGCAACAAAAACAAATAATTTGACAGATGTACCAATATTATTAAGCCTCTCCTTGAGCAACAGAACAGTTAAGAGTACTAGCAGCATTAGCATCAATTCAACAACACGGGAATAGCAATGGGATGGGAATTGTATTGGATCGCAAAAAGAAGCTGGACGGGAAGAGCTGGAGCTGACAGCAGGTAAATTGTAGATGTACGTTGTGGTTCGATCTTTAACATACAATCGTATTGGAGTGTATGATGCGCATGCGCACAGGAACGGAACTGAAATTAAGAATGATAACACCGCAAATCACACAATGTCAGTGAGCGATTAATTCAAAAATCGTACTCAATTTTCGTGCGATTGCAATTGCATGCATACACTGATATATCTATGCACATATATATGTATGTATGTATGTATACATACATATGTATGTATGTATATGCAACAAACCAGTCTGAACCATCGAATACACGATCTGCAACTCCTTGGAGCCAGCTACTGACGAGATCTGTTGGCCCCTTTGCCACAACAGCGCGAGCTTCAATTCCAGTTCCGATTCCAGCCCCTGTCCCTGTCCCAGCCCCAGCCCCAGCCACACCATCAAAGATCTTCTCGCGTGGCAAGTGCACCTGTCGCGACCAATGCTTGTGTGCAGCAAGTCCAGACGAAGCCAGACCAGATTTTAGCACTGCAGGTCCGATGCAATTAGCATGTTATAAGAGTTCACAGAAGTAAACTTTTACCGGCTTTAGTTTTTAAGGTTATATATTTCATAATGTCTTCATTGTTGAATTAAAGACGGATTTGTTAAAATTTCAAGAAACTTATGGAAGCATGAGAAAAAGGTGTGCTTCGTTTGATTAGTTACACTAAGTATAAAGCACTCACCTATTCAATCTACCTGAAGGGTAGAATTCCATTAATTATTGTGATGAGTATCCCTTCTCTGACTAGGTTCGTTGGTCGTACATATGTGCAATCATACCTATATACTCTTATAAGTACTTGCATACATATATTTAGTTGTACAGTTGTTTTATGGCACTTTTGCATATTCACATTGGTATTGCGTCACATTTAACTCTTTGCTATAAGTTTTAGAACGCATTGGAAATAAATAATATCACGATAGCCGTATGTAGAGGGTACCAGAAGATCGGGAATATTTACTTTATCTATATCTTTAAATGTATTTGTGTCGAGACAGTCAATATCATTAGCAACGACAGCAATCATACTTATGTACATATGCAAATAAAATCGGCGCTCCCAATCACTTCGTTTATTCATTTTTTTTTAAGTGATAAGTGTTTGACCTCTATATTGCCAGTTCAAATTTAGTTGTTTGTTCATGTTTTTTGTTTGTAATCGATCGAGGCATTTCCACAGTTCGATTCAGTATCTCAAAATTTGTTCCTTTATTGCATTTGAACATAACACTAGTTACTCGTCTCCAAATAAAACGAATAATTTCGTTATTTATCTGAGGTTATTTTTTGCTATCCTTCTATATCCAATTAAGGTATGAGCGTTAGTCAAGGATTTTTAAATTCAGATTTCAGCGATCTCGCACGCGCGAAACCACGCACAATGCGCCAACCCAAACGACAACTGTAACGGTAATTGTGACGGAAAAACGACGCGTGTTTGAAGTACCACCAACTCTGCGGCGTGGCACCGTGGCAATGTTTGTCGCCTGAATTCCAATTCCAAGTCCGCATCCACCGAAGAGAGAGACGACTGCAACGCGCTCACACTGTCGCTGTCACGCTGGGCGCTGAGCGCAGAGCAACAAAGCGCGCGCTGCCAAAGCGAACCGAACAAGTTTTCGTTCAGAGAGAACTTTAGTCGAACAGCATAAGAACAATATTAAGGTGGTTTTGTCTCTCTCTCTCTCTTTAAACTAAGAGAAATTTTTCTCTGGTTTGGATTGGTTGGAATGAGAACAACCAATGGGAACATATGGAAATTTAATGTTAACAGAGAGAGAGGGTTAGTTACTTTCACTGTTAATTTAATGTTAACGGAGAGAGTGAGAGAGAGAGAGTCTGGTAGTTACTTACTCTCACTGTTACTTACTTACTCTCTCTAAGCTGGATTTACTTAAAAACCAAATTAACTTCCGATTTGGAATTGATCTCCGCCTCCTGTTTCTTATTGGCAATGTAAGAGCCCTGCAAGAGCTGATCATAATCTTTCTCATTCAGCTCATATGTCTCGTTGGAAGCTACGTTCTTTTACCTGTGTGGCAATGTAATACCGAGATTAGGATTGAAAGTCGTTAGATCTCTGACATCATCATTTGCTACTTACTTTTCCCTATAGTATTTTTCAGATATGGCCAGGATGGTGTTGATATTCTCGGACGTATGTTTGGCACAGCTCCAGCACCACAGTCTTCAAGTCCTTAAGTTCTTAGGTATTGATCTTACTCCCTGCATAAGAGATGTATAGATCCATTAGAGTCAGACTCTTTCAGTTCAGTTTCAGTTCTCGCACATCACAGCGTCGTGTTTATAAACAGTTCACCTGCCAGACGAGCTGCCACACATTTAATCACAAAATACTATTAATCCTTTGGCCAAAACCAAATACGATGCGCTTTTCTTAATGATAAGAATATGAATGGATTCTCTTATAGGGTATTCCATATTGGACTTTTGCGCAATGCCATCTTGATTTAGAGAAGGAGTAAGATTTTGTTTTCGGGAACCATTAAAACCAATTTAGCTAAATATGTTGCTAATTAGTTAATGTGCTTTCCATTTGAAAAAAATTAACCTGAATATAAATATGACGTTGGAATTGTGCCCAGAAGTGCTTTTAAATATGCAAACGCTTACAAACTAATGGGTCTCCAGAAGGATGCCAAAGAGAAGGAGATTAAGAAAGGAAATTATTAAATTATTAAAGGAAATCGAACTGAAAACTGCGCCATAGGCAGTACTGTGCAAGATTAAATATTAAGAATCCAATGCTGGAAAAGCAGGCGAAAACAAAAATCACGTAGTAGTTTCCGTTACAAAGCCCGATTTTAAATATAACATAACAAATATAAACGGGGAATTTCTTGACCGTCAGGTACCTCTGTGAAAATTTCATCCCTGTGTAGTTGCCATGTATATTTTCGATAAGCTACAAATTGCTTCTTTGCGCTGCTTTTTCAGACCAGATACACCCGATAATCTCCAGGGATACTGATAAGAAGTGGGTAGAAGCGGCATGTCTATCGAATTTTAATTTAATTTTTCCAAGCTTGAAACGTTGGGTACCACGCGAGAGATCCTTATTTGAACCGATATGTATTTGTATATCGACCTGTATCGCATGTTGACCAGTTGTTGAATTGTGCAATATTTTCAGTTTTTAATAAATATATAATATAATATATACAATATTAATATTAATTTATTATATCAGATGTCAAGTTGCCTGACGAACTTACTGCTTTTTTGCAAACTTTGCACTGCGGTAGCAAAAACTTCGGTGGCTCGCCAAAGATTTGAAAATTCCGCTACAATTCTTGCATTGATATTTTAGGAACTCATTTGGGCACGGCGTTATTATTGTTGTTGTTGTTGACATTTCGCTCATCTTGCCTTCTTCCGCCGAATTCCACGATATCTGCATCATTATATCTGCTCTTCTTCAGGTTCCGGTAGATAGACCGGCGAATCGTGCGTCTCAGCGATTTCCGCTGAATTGAATATGATATATGTATTATAATATACAATATAATTTAATAATTTACTCACCCCTGTGTTGCTGTACAGGCTCTTGCTCCAAGAGAATTCTAAACAAGTCAACGACAGCGTTTGGACCTGCGTTGTCGGCTTTCAAGAAGATACCCAACTCCAACCTGGTCAACCCCAGTGCCCTAGACCGTCAGTTTCATAGAATGTTAGCAGGTTAAGTTTTTTATACATAACGCCTCTAGCTAAAGACCCACGTTTCATTGACTATTTTGATAGTTTATTATGGTACAACCTATGCCAAAAATTAACAAAACGAAAAATAAGAGATGGAAACCAATTATGTAAGCAAACGAAAATAATAAATAATAAACGAAATATATAAAAAGAAAAACCGCAAGACCCGGGACCTGGTGAACTCCTCCTCATCCTTAGTCCTGTTTATTCCTGAGCTGTGGAAATAAATAGAGAGAGAAATAAATATTTATTCATTTTATTCTTCCTACTACAACTTACTTGATGAGCAGATCAGAATCCATTGGATCAAACTCCATCACCATATCTAACGCACCACTAGGTTTGGTTAAGTATGCCCTTAAATATTTAAGAGAAAAAACGGAGCTGAAATCTGGAAAAATGAACATGTTATCAAATTTAATGCGTTTTGACGAAGAAAGAATCTACCATGGTAACAATTTGAAACGAGGGGGAACGTTGTGAGTTGCTGCTGCGACCGCAACTCTACATTTATACCCGATACATAGTCAGTATGGCTATATTAAACGACAAAGAGTGCGTGCGAGAGAGACAGAAAATCAGTCAGAACGTGTCGACGGGCGCTGCGTAGCCACTGCAAATTGATTTGTTACTTTTGGCTATAACAATAATCCGATCTGATTCGGATTAGGCAAGATTCGGCAATCTGGTAGATATGGCCATTCTCTATGATTGTGCGTTTTTAATTTTCTCCTATCTTCAAAATTGTGGTTGCCACAGATTTTCGTTGTTTATGGCTGCGGAAGGGGGTGGGCCGAAATTTTGAAACACACTTGCAGCAGTGAGCTATCAACAGTGAGTTCTGCAGTGAAAAAATTACAAATAGTTTTGTAACAGTGAGAGCTCTACAGTTAGGTCTAATAGTCTCTGAGATCTGTGGTTGCCACAGATTTTCGTCCTTTGCGGGGGCGGAAGGGGGTGGGGCGAAATTTTGAAACAAATCTGTCAAGGTCCGATATCATAGGAATGTGGATAAAAAATTTGGTTGCTCTAGCTCTTATAGTCTCTGAGATATAGGCGCTAATGTTTTGCGCTAAGCAAAGCCGGCTATGATACGTGTGTGTTAGAGAGAGACAGGGCGAGAAAAAATGAAATTGTTTTCTTCATTCTGGCTATAATAATGATACGATCCAATTCAGATTCAGCAGTCTAAAAGATATGGTCATTCTCTAAGATTCTGCGTTTTTGGTTTTCTCGTATCTTTAAAATTGTGGATGCCACAGATTTTCGTCCTTTGTGGGGGCGGAAGTGGGCTGGGCGAAGTTTTGAAATACACTTGTAACAGTGACATATTACAGAAGTCTGGATACAAAATGTCGTTGCTCTAGCTCTTATAGTCTTTGAGCACTAGGCGCTGATAGGGACGGACAGACGGACAGACGGACGGACACGGACGGACAGACAGACATGGCTCAATCGACTCGGCTATTGATGCTGATCAAGAATATATATACTTTTATGGGGTCGGAAACGCTTCCTTCTGGACGTTACACATCCACTTTTACCACAAATCTAATATACCCCAATACTCATTTTGAGTATCGGGTATAAAAATTAATGATTAAGAATTTAGAAAATATTTTGTAGTCGTTAGCGCATAATAATAATATAATAATTAATAATAAATAACGATAATAATTAATTATAAATATGTCCGAACTCTATTTTTATATATATATCATAGTGATCTGATTTTCATTTAACGACAAAGCTGCTTTATGTAACATTGTATGTAAAATCAGACAGAAACTTTCGTGGAGCTATACTTAAAAAGCAAATTGTTCTTTAATTTTTGCTGTCTGATCTTCCTTATATGTATTATTATTATTATATCTATACATCCACACAATACATTATTCCCTGGACACCACTCAAAGTTCATATATTAATTCATTCTTAATTTTTCAAAATGTTTAAAATTTGGTTGTGGCGCTATAGATCTGCTCGTTTACGCGCCGGGCGTGTACTTATGTATAAGAAATGCATAAACATAATATAGGCTTATATTTTTTCGTCATGGCCTGGAGTGCTGGAGCAAAAATACTACCTGACCTTTGTAGCCAACCACTGGCAGGACAGTATCTATCCACCGATCCCGACGTATCCCACTGATCCCGACAATGCATACGGGATCGGCTTACCACGGAGGGCACAGGCAACGCCTGGTTCAACGGTTTTTCGTATCCGGTCGCATCTTTCCCACCTTGTGCAGGCTGAACAACAAACCTGGAGCTGCACGGGTCGGTTATTGTTCGCCAGGTTCAGCAGGTAATTCGACATATGAACGTTTTGTCTGCATATCGGCGGGAACAGACAACCGTATCGATTCATGGCGACTGTCGTTGGAGAGTCGAAATGCTTACTCCCAAACCAGGAACCGAAATTGTCGACGTTGGATAGCAACGCCGACAATGCGTCAACAAATCGGTCCTTTTCAGGACCACAAAATCTAGAAGAAATATTTTCATTTATTCACATTCATTATTTTGGTTTTTCAGCCCCGGCTTAAAATTGGAAAGGATAACCACATATTTTAGTCAGTTTATCGAGGTTCTTGGTGAATTAGATTATAATTTTAAAATTAAATAATTCGATTGACCCTCACATATGAAATAACATTCAAAATAAGAAAACGTTTCGAAAATGCTTGAAGAAAACTTCTGTCCATGGAGCACTAGGGTGACCTTGGTTGACTCCACCTGCGGCTCCATCCACCACCTGAGAATATCAAATAAATTTACCATTCCATACATACATACCTTAGTCTAATATTGATGTTTTATATGTCTTTATAAACAGCAGGATCGTTTGATTAGTTCCGTTGGTGATGGCGGGAGACATCCCGTCTCAAAAGTGAATACATACTCCAAACCACTTTGACTTTCGCCGCCCAAACAGCCAAACGAATAAATTATAAATATGTCCAAATTTTTTTTATATATATATTTGTAGAATATATTCTATTCTATGTATTCAAATAAACAAACATTACAAGAACGAATAAGAATTTCTCAAAGAATGAAAAATAAACGAGGGGAACGTTGTGAGTTGCTGCTGCGACCGCAACTCTACATTTATACCCGATACATAGTCAGTATTGGTTCATTAAACGAAAAAAGTGCGTCCGAGAGAGACAGAAAATCAGTCAGAACGTGTCGACGGGCGCTGCGTAGCCACTGCAAATTGATTTGTTACTTTTGGCTATAATAATAATCCGATCTTAGTCGGATTCGGCAAGGTTCGGCAATCTGGTAGATATGGCCATTCTCTATGATTGTGCGTTTTAATTTTCTCCCTATCTTCAAAATTGTGGTTGCCACAGATTTTCGTTGTTTATGGCTGCGGAAGGGGTGGGCCGAAATTTTGAAACACACTTGTAGCAGTGAGCTATCAACAGTGAGTTCTGCAGTGAAAAATTACAAATAATTTTGTAACAGTGAGAGCTCGACAGTCAGGTCTAATAGTCTCTGAGATCTGTGGATGCTCCAGATTTTCGTCCTTTGCGGGGCCGGAAGGGGGTGTGGCGAAATTTTGAAACAAACTCGTCAAGGTCCGATATTTCAGGAATCTGGATACCAAATTTGGTTGCTCTAGCTCTTATAGTCTCTGAGATCTAGGCGCTAATGTTTTGCGCTATGCAAAGCCGGCTATGCTACGTGTGTGTTAGAGAGAGACAGGGCGAGAAAAAATGAAATTGTTTTCTTCATACTGGCTATAATAATGCTACGATCCAATTCAGATTCTGCAGTCTAGAAGATAAACTCATTCTCTATGATTGTGCGTTTTTAATTTTCTCGTATCTTTAAAATTGTGGATCCCACAGATTTTTGTCCTTTGTGGGGGCGGAAGTGGGCGGGGCGAAGTTTTGAAATACACTTGTAACAGTGACATATTACAGAAGTCTGGATACAAAATGTCGTTGCTCTAGCTCCTATAGTCTTTGTGCTGGAGCAGCTGTACTACCTGACCTTCACAGCCAACCACTGGCAGGACAGTATCTATCCACCGATCCCGACGCACCCCACTGATCCCGACAACATCATACGGGATCGGCTTACCACGGAGGTGGCACAGCTGCAACGCCTGGTTCAACGGTTTTTTTCGTATCCGGTCGCATCTTTCACCACCTTGTGCAGGCTGAACAGCACAAACCTGGAGCTGCACGGGTCGGTTATTGTTCGCCAGGTTCAGCAGGTAATTCGACATATGAACGTTGTGTCTGCATATCGGCGGGAGCATGACAGACAACCGTATCGATTCATGGCGACTGTCGTTGAGCCGTCGAAATGCTTACTCCCAAACCAGGAACCGGCCCTGTCGACGTTGGATAGCAACGCCGACAATGCGTCAACAAATCGGTCCTTTTCAGGACCACAAAAATGCTTAGAGATTGAAATATTTTCATTTATTCACATTCATTATATTATTTCATTTCAGCCCAGGCTTCAAAGGCTGGAAAGGGTAACCACATATTTTAGTCAGTTTATCGAGGTTCTTGGTGAATTAGATTATAATTATTAATAATTAAATAATTCGATTGACCCTCACATATGAAATAACATTCAAAATAAGAAAACGTTTCAGAAAATGCTTGAAGAAAACTTCTGTCCATGGAAGGGGGTGGGGTGACCTTGGTTGACTCCACCTGCGGCTCCATCCACCACCTGAGAATATCAAATAAATTTACCATTCCATACATACATACCTTAGTCTAATACAATGTTTTATATGTCTTTATAAACAGCAGGATCGTTTGGATTAGTTCCGTTGGTGATGGCGGGAGAGACCCCCGTCTCAAAAGTGAGTACATACTCATAACCACTGACTTTCGCCGCCCATAACAGCCAAACGAATAAAGCCAAGCAAGCCAAATTTTTTCTCCATATAGATACTTGTAGAATATATTCTATTCTATGTATTCAAATAAACAATAATTACAAGAACGAATAAGAATTTCTCAAAGAATGAAAAATAAACGAGGGGGAACGTTGTGAGTTGCTGCTGCGACCGCAACTCTACATTTATACCCGATACATAGTCAGTATTGCTACATTAAACGACAAAGAGTGCGTGCGAGAGAGACAGAAAATCAGTCAGAACGTGTCGACGGGCGCTGCGTAGCCACTGCAAATTGATTTGTTACTTTTGGCTATAACAATAATCCGATCTGATTCGGATTAGGCAAGATTCGGCAATCTGGTAGATATGGCCATTCTCTATGATTGTGCGTTTTTAATTTTCGTATCTTTAAAATTGTGGATGCCACAGATTTTTTGTCTTTGTGGGGGCGGAAGTGGGCGGGCGAAGTTTTGAAATACACTTGTAACAGTGACATATTACAGAAGTCTGATACAAAATGTCGTTGCTCTAGCTCTTATAGTCTTTGAGCACTAGGCGCTAATAGGGACGGACAGACGGACAGACGGACGGACGGACGGACGGACAGACAGACATGGCTCAATCGACTCGGCTATTGATGCTGATCAAGAATATATATACTTTATGGGGTCGGAAACGCTTCCTTCTGGACGTTACACACATCCACTTTCACCACAAATCTAATATACCCCAATACTCATTTTGAGTATCGGGTATAAAAATTAATGATTAAGAATTTAGAAAATATTTTGTAGTCGTTAGCGCATAATAATAATATAATAATTAATAATAAATATTAATAATAATTAATTATAAATATGTCTGAACTCTTATTTATATATATATATCGTGATCTGATTTTCATTTACTTTAGCTGCTTTATGTAACATTGTATGTAAAATAGTGTAAACTTTGGTGGAGCTATACTTAAAAAAGCAAGAAGTTCTTTAATTTTTGCTGTCTGATCTTCCTTATATGTATTATTATTATTATATCTATACATCCACACAATACATTATTCCCTCTGGACACCACTCAAAGTTCATATATTAATTCATTCTTAATTTTTCAAAATGTTTAAAATTTGAATTGTGGCGCTATACATCTGCTCGTACACGCGCCGGGCGTGTACTTATGTATAAGTACTGCATAAGCTTATAATATAGGCTTATATTTTTTTTCGTCATGGCCTGGAGTGCTGGAGCAGCTGTACTACCTGACCTTCACAGCCAACCACTGGCAGGACAGTATCTATCCACCGATCCCGACGTACCCCACTGATCCCGACAACATCATACGGGATCGGCTTACCACGGAGGTGGCACAGCTGCAACGCCTGGTTCAACGGTTTTTTTCGTATCCGGTCGCATCTTTCACCACCTTGTGCAGGCTGAACAGCACAAACCTGGAGCTGCACGGGTCGGTTATTGTTCGCCAGGTTCAGCAGGTAATTCGACATATGAACGTTGTGTCTGCATATCGGCGGGAGCATGACAGACAACCGTATCGATTCATGGCGACTGTCGTTGGAGTCGTCGAAATGCTTACTCCCAAACCAGGAACCGGCCCTGTCGACGTTGGATAGCAACGCCGACAATGCGTCAACAAATCGGTCCTTTTCAGGACCACAAAAATGCTTAGAGATTGAAATATTTTCATTTATTCACATTCATTATATTATTTCATTTCAGCCCCGGCTTCAAAGGCTGGAAAGGGTAACCACATATTTTAGTCAGTTTATCGAGGTTCTTGGTGAATTAGATTATAATTATTAATAATTAAATAATTCGATTGACCCTCACATATGAAATAACATTCAAAATAAGAAAACGTTTCAGAAAATGCTTGAAGAAAACTTCTGTCCATGGAAGGGGGTGGGGTGACCTTGGTTGACTCCACCTGCGGCTCCATCCACCACCTGAGAATATCAAATAAATTTACCATTCCATACATACATACCTTAGTCTAATACAATGTTTTATATGTCTTTATAAACAGCAGGATCGTTTGGATTAGTTCCGTTGGTGATGGCGGGAGAGACCCCCGTCTCAAAAGTGAGTACATACTCATAACCACTGACTTTCGCCGCCCATAACAGCCAAACAAATAAAGCCAAGCAAGCCAAATTTTTTCTCCATATAGATATTTGTAGAATATATTCTATTCTATGTATTCAAATAAACAATAATTACAAGAACGAATAAGAATTTCTCAAAGAATGAAAAATAAACGAGGGGGAACGTTGTGAGTTGCTGCTGCGACCGCAACTCTACATTTATACCCGATACATAGTCAGTATTGCTACATTAAACGAAAAAAGAGTGCGTGCGAGAGAGACAGAAAATCAGTCAGAACGTGTCGACGGGCGCTGCGTAGCCACTGCAAATTGATTTGTTACTTTTGGCTATAATAATAATCCGATCTTAGTCGGATTCGGCAAGGTTCGGCAATCTGGTAGATATGGCCATTCTCTATGATTGTGCGTTTTTAATTTTCTCCTATCTTCAAAATTGTGGTTGCCACAGATTTTCGTTGTTTATGGCTGCGGAAGGGGGTGGGCCGAAATTTTGAAACACACTTGTAGCAGTGAGCTATCAACAGTGAGTTCTGCAGTGAAAAATTACAAATAATTTTGTAACAGTGAGAGCTCGACAGTCAGGTCTAATAGTCTCTGAGATCTGTGGATGCTCCAGATTTTCGTCCTTTGCGGGGCCGGAAGGGGGTGTGGCGAAATTTTGAAACAAACTCGTCAAGGTCCGATATTTCAGGAGTGTGGATACCAAATTTGGTTGCTCTAGCTCTTATAGTCTCTGAGATCTAGGCGCTAATGTTTTGCGCTATGCAAAGCCGGCTATGCTACGTGTGTGTTAGAGAGAGACAGGGCGAGAAAAAATGAAATTGTTTTCTTCATACTGGCTATAATAATGCTACGATCCAATTCAGATTCTGCAGTCTAGAAGATAAACTCATTCTCTATGATTGTGCGTTTTTAATTTTCTCGTATCTTTAAAATTGTGGATCCCACAGATTTTTGTCCTTTGTGGGGGCGGAAGTGGGCGGGGCGAAGTTTTGAAATACACTTGTAACAGTGACATATTACAGAAGTCTGGATACAAAATGTCGTTGCTCTAGCTCTTATAGTCTTTGAGCACTAGGCGCTAATAGGGACGGACAGACGGACGGACGGACAGACAGACATGGCTCAATCGACTCGGCTATTGATGCTGATCAAGAATATATATACTTTATGGGGTCGGAAACGCTTCCTTCTGGACGTTACACACATCCATTTTCACCACAAATCTAATATACCCCAATACTCATTTTGAGTATCGGGTATAAAAACCAAAAAAACTCGCATGTACTCACTTTTGCACTTTTTATAAAAATTAAAGTAAATCATAATATTAACATTTTGTGCATAGACCCATATTAGATATTACTTTTTTAATACGGTTTGGAATGCTCTCTATCAAACTCCCAAAAATATCTTTTGGAATACGATTGCATTCCGCATCTACACGTCCTCAGAGATCGCCTAGGTTAGATGGCGCTGATTCGTACTGCCCAAGCCGGCGTTTCACGATTGACCATAGGTTTTCAATCGGGTTAAGTTCGGTTCTTTGAGATGACCACTCCATCAACTTAAAATTTTGATTAACCAGCCATTCTCGAAAAATTTTCGTAATTTGCTTCGGATCGCTGTCTTATTAAAAAGTTATTTTAATTCGGGATAAATACATTTCTCCGGAAAACTAAGAAGTTGGGCTTGCAGAAGTTTTAAATAGTCCTCTTTGAACAGAATACCATAAATTTTTTGTAGAGGACCAACGTGCTACCATGTGAAACGTCTTCAAAACATAATAATATGAAATAATATGAAATATTGAAAAATTATGGTTTGAAGACGCTTCACATGGTAGCACGTTGGTGGTACCTTAAACAGGTAACTACTTACCGGTCGGACGACTAGTCGTTGCCTGGCTACATATGTAAGTGCCAATTAGCTTTGAATCTGTTACAACTTGCGGGAATTTAAATTTGAATATAAATTGAGGAATCAATGAAACCTGTTGCCAAAAATTTGCTAATGACGCCCCCCTTCAGACCAGCGCAGCGTTCTATCTCTATCTCTCTTACTCCCTTAAATAATTGTCAGCACTGAAAAGGTCACACAATATTTTACATCTCTTCTTCTACCCAAAATACAAAATAACGGTCTGACCCTCAGAAATATACCGAAAAAACCGTCTCTTTTTACAAAATTTTCCAAAATGTTTGAAGAAACTTTTTGCCAATGTTGCGGCAACTTTTTACCGATGCTGCGTCAACGTTTCGAGAATTGACCAAGTGTTGCGTACTTTGCATTGATAAGCCACATGCAGGGGGCGCTGTTGTTTGGTATTTACATTTACGAAATTCGCTCCATTACAGTCTGGCTCAAAAAACATATATTAAAAATTACATATGTAAGAAAAATGTAAAATGTCGAGTTCCGAGTGCGAATGTAAAAAAATGTAAATGTAAAAGTAAAAAAGGATAAAAAGAAATTTCGACAAGTTTCGAACTTGTAATATTTACAGAATAAAATGAAAAATATTTATTGTTCTCTCTTTATTTATTTCAGCGCAAAAATGAAGATACAGATAAATCAGAATAACGTTATGTATATTCTCTATTCATTATATATTCCTAGTATTTTAGAAAATCAATATATCATTCTGCTAGAAATTTACTTAACCTTTGGCGTAGTTTTTTTGGACAAAAGTAAAAAGATCGCTTCAAAGTGTAAGCAAACATAGAATATAATAGTATGACAAAGCGTCGTGTCGTTCAAATGTATGACAGTATGACAGTTTGAAAAAGTGGCCTCCGAACATGGGCCGAGAAAAAAATGAAAAACATACTTTAGGGGGCACATTTTTGCTTTTTTGTACGGTGGCGCCCCTATCGGCGATTTCTTGAACTACATTTTCAACGCCAGTTACAAGCCAGTTTTTTTTTCTCCGTTATTTGTGGGGCGATTTGGGCGTGCGACGGCTTCCTGTGTTCGGAAAAATGTCCCTGATTTAATGGAGTCCTTATTAAGGACCAAGGATGAAGGATATTTTCTCCAGACATATATATCTTGTTTTCTCCTTTATTTGTGGCACACTTCCACTACGCCACTCCCGATGTGCAGAACGATATGTAGTTGTACATTTATATATAACTATGTATGTATGTATATACACCCAAATAAAAGTAAAAATGAGGTTTTAATTCATTTATTTTATTTGCAGGCCAATAATAAATAATTCAATAAATATAATAAAATAATTAAATCAAAAAAATTAATACAATACATATACATATATAAATATATAACATTACTAGCTAGTTCACCACTGTAAACTATTTCTGTTGCTGCGAAAGATGTCATTTGGAATCATGAATTAAATGAGCGAATAGAATTCAGGAACAGGAACTTCAGGTGATGTCTCAATTATAGGTAGCTGTACTTATCGTGATGAGTCACCATATGACTCATGTTTGGATTTGAGCGTCTGAAAATTTTGACATTCTTTGTACATAGTACCAATCAGCAATTTCGGATGAACGGAACATTCAATATCTGGTTCGACTAAGAAACGAAGCGGATGTAAATGCTCGATGTTTATTTTATATATTTATTTTTTTTTTTTTTGATGTCAGGAACCGCTTACAAAGCCAAGTTCGACATGCGATCTAATAGTACTAGCTGCCAGGACCATCGACTGTTAACTTGTTTAAATATATGTCACATGGCTATATTATGTATAATGTTTACTGATATTTGTTAGTTGTCTAAATTGTATGGAGTAATAGTCTTTTTTTTAGTTAAGTTAGTTAAGTTTTTAGTTATTCAGATGTCATGGGTCATGTCATGAGTGTCAATTACAAACCGAAGCGTTTATCTCCGTTCCAGTTGTCTTTGTTGACAGACACACACAAATAGATCAAAGAATACTTCATATTTTTAAATTTCGTATGGGATATTTGGATATTGGTTATACAAAAAAACTAAAATTCCGATTAAAAAATGGTGGGTGGTCGCAATACAATACGACTTATTCGCACAAGTTTCATAAAAATCGGTGGAGCCGTTTGGGAGGAGTTCAAACACATAGGCCGTGACATGTTTATTCATATATAATAGATAAATATGCATGCAAAATAAAAATAATGAAATAATAAGATAATATTACATATAAATAAATGACATGAAAATTAATTGAATCACAAATATTTACTTTAATAACAAGAACAAGTACTGTCGGACAAAACAATTGGCTGATGTCGGTCGTATTGATGCAGTAGTAGAGGTTGAAAGGAAAGTAGTCAATAAGAAATAAAGACATTATAAACATGTTCAAAGAGTCAGTCCATTAAAGGAAAAAATAAGTAGAATTTCTCTGCTTGCAAAAGTTTTTTTATACTGCGCCTTTGAACTACATATTTCAAAATACTATGCTGTGCTTGAGCCTTTTACACACATTTTGCAATCCAATATGGATTTTATTTAGTTCTCGAAGTACATGCGAAATGCTTTAGATACACATACATAGTTCAGGCATATACGCATACATATACACTACTGGCCAAAATAATAAGTACACGCTTATGAGATTTCATTCACGTCTTGTAAAACTTTTCTAATACACATAATATAAAAATCTAATTCACTTTTAGTTTTCTAACCTACAGTAGATTATAAAAATTTTCAACATAATCATTTTTCATTTCAAATATAATATCAAATATCAAATATGATTTTATGATCGATTAAACCTAAAAAACATAAGCAAGGGGTGGCCAAAATAATAAGTACAGCAATTCTACAAAGCGATTCTTTGTTATTTGTATTTGTATTTGTCTTCTTATTATTTGTAATCCTATACTAGTATCCTGTATAGCCACCCTTATTTTGGATGAGTTTGGCTATTCTTCTTGGCATACTAGCAATAAGTTTGCGGAAAGTCTCCACTGGAATCTCATACCATGTTTTTTGCACAAATTCCCCACAATTCTTTGGCATTTCGAAAAGAATTTGTACCAATTCGACGTTTCAATTGGTTTTTACAAGTTTAAAGGTTTTAATTGGGTTTAAGTCAGGAGACTGACTTGGCCAACTCATAACTTTTACATTGTTTTCAGTAAACCAGCCCTGACCAGCTTTGAGGTGTGCTTTGGGTCATTGTCCTGTTGAAAAACCCATCTCAAGGGCATGTTTTCCTCAGCATAAGGTTGCATAATGTCTGTCAATATGTTTTTATACCCGAATTTCTGTTTCGTCGCTCAATAATATATTATTCCACTTTTAAGACTCATCTGGCCCAGACCATGCCAAATGATTTTCGACGAATTTTTGCCTCATCTTCGTCCTGGTAAGTCTGTATATTGAAGTCTCCGACGAACCATCAGCGCTGATTTTTCTTTTCCAATTCGAGCGGCTATGGCCTTGAAAGACATGAACGGATCCTTTTTTGTAAGACTGATGTCCGTTGGGTGTCCGTTGTTTGTAAAGATTTCTTCTTCCAATCCTCGATTTTCAGTAAGCACTTTGATTTTAAAGCATTCTGAACAAAAAATACCGAGCGTCCAAGACTTTTCGCAATTTCCCGGAGACTTTTCTCTTTGAAGATTTATGGAAATCTTCTTTTCTTCAGCAGTACCGCCTATCTAAAGAACTTTTTTAATTTGCATGTACTTAAATATGCAAGAAGTCAATAAAAACCGACAAGCCATTGAGCAAATCCTTATCAAATCCTTTAAAACTTATAAATAACACCAGTGTACTTATTATTTTGACCAGACCAAAAATGCCCATCCAACAACAAAAATGTAAGCATAGAATTTAATATAGACCGTTTCCCACTTTAATTTTTGATTTAAATATTTGCCAACACTGTAGCCTTTCCAAATATAAACCATAAACAAATTAGCACGACACCGATGTACTTATTTTTTGACATAATGACATATTCGTAGAATGCACTTAGGCTGCAAAAAGCGTTTCGATTAGAATAACTACGCCACGAATTATTTAAAAGCAATCAAATAGATCAAATACACATCCTTCGTGCCAATTTATTACCAGAGAGCAACGGTTTGAAGAACAAAATAATCAACCATTTTGTATCTGCTCTTTATCCAACTGATATTGATTTCAATTTAAGTTTGATCGGTTGTACATTAGTACGTTGAGAAAAGTGAAGACTTGGCTGAGAACTACGACTAAATCATGTATACACGGTATACTCTATATGATTTTACTCTATATGATTTATATAGAACGTATACACATGTTTAATATCGGCATGTTTTGCAGTGCGTTTGCAAAAAACGACTGAAATTTGTTAGTGTATTGGTGAAGAACACTGTTATACAAGCGGACAAAAATGCCTACCAGACAAAACCGTGCCGACGAGTGTTCTATACACAGCTCCCGAGCGTATACAAATTCACGGCGGTAATAATGAGATGCAGATCCTACCTTTTGGAAGCCATGAAATATCATAATGTATACGCTTAACTAAACTGAAAAAAAATTGGTCGACTTTATAGATGTCAAATGCAATTAATCCGCCAATTTGCAGGTGTTTTTCGAGTGCTTTTGATGGATCTTGAGAGGATGGCAACGGATAGCGAACCCGGCAAACATCGCCATCATAATAATTTTCTTAAGTGATATTACACTGGAACAAGTGTATGTCAAATTTCTGCAACGCTATATTCTGATCCTTCACAGATATCTGTGGCGTCTACCATTTTGAACATACAAGATAACCGAAAACGCAGAGTCACAATAATATGTATCTACTAAATTGTAACAATATTGGGGCTGACTCTCCTGCCTCGAATGCTTTTATCTTTGATCTGCCAACGCAAACGACTATTTCGAATGCGACAGTTTTCGGAAATATTGAACGACTTAACCGCTTTTAAACAAAAACATTAGTTATTTACAATATTTTGATTTTTATTAAGTTATTTTCAATTATGAACTCGTGATCTAACAATAATAAAAGACTTTTGCATTTACCTTTATGGAAATGTGTATACTTTCAGATAAGCTTAAAACCTATTAATACATATGGCATATACGTGTGTATTTCAGGGTGGGTTTACAGTTTTTTTTTCCATTTATGTATGTACAGATACTCATACGTATGTAATTTGTAGATTGTAGCATGTTTTTTTTACTTATGTGATATTATTTCGATGGTCGGTGGAGGGGTAGTGGTCGATTTTTCCCTGGACGCCTCCAGACTAGCACGTCGAGCTGCGGCCGCCATATATGTCCCATAATATCTACTCAGTATGTGTGGATCAACATGGTTGAGCTCTATGTATGCTTTAGGAATCGCTACTGTCAGATGTGATGTTGAATTGAACCTTGCATTGGGTGTACTTGTGATGGCGGATGTAGCAGTGGGACATTCCTCCAATGAGTTAGATTCCTCATGTTGGCTACTACTGCTGCCCAAAGATCTTGCTGCCGAACTGGAAATGGAGTAGTTGTGCGGCTCATGATCCTCAGGATCGGGGTCGGCATCAAAAGATGAACGCCTGCCATCGCTTAGGTACGAGTTATTGTCATCGACAGAGAACACTTGTTTCATAACCTCTGTTGTTTTTTCGGGCTCATCCGCATCCGGCTCGAGATCGGGATCAGGATCAGGATCATTGCTATCATCCACCACATCAACATTAACTTCAACGTCGATATCTGCGTCAATATCAGTATCAGCAACTGGTTGCTCCAATCCGACAACCACTTCACGGTGTATGGTTTGCTTTGTAATGACCGTATGCTGAGTTTGAGTTGTTGTCCGAGTAGCAGTAGCTGTATTAGCTGGCGAAGACTCCTGATCTTCAGATACGATATCAACGATCTGAACATCAGGTGCCAGTAACGAGGCTACGTCGAACTGACGCTTTCGTGTTTGCGAGTACATGTTTGCTATTGTTGTCGTTGTCGTAGAGTTAATATACGCAATATGTTGATGAGCTTGTTGAATTGATGGTTCCAGGCAATGGGGCTGCCGCTGTATCGCCTGTACCGGATGTGATACGGAGTAATGTGGCAAAGCTGTGTCTGAATTTCGATTGAAGAACTGCCCGATATAGTTTTGGTGATACGGATAGCTAAGGGCGGCCAATTGTATTGTAGCCTGAGAGCTTGGTGGTGGAGGTGTTGTAAGATCTAACGGTGGGGGACTGGGGGAATCAGTGCTATCATCTACTGACAGACCCATATGCTTTCGCACCTTCCGCTGGGCCTTACGGCGCCGAAAATCACCCTTGCGAAAATCATCCATGTTGGCCGGATGTATGGCCCAGTAATGTCCTTTGCCATTTGCACTGCGTCCCGATTTAATAAAGCAATCATTCAGTGATAGATTATGCCTGATAGAATTTCTCCAACCTGGCCCACGGCTTCTAAAATACGAATAGTTATCCAAAATGTATTGGTAAATGTCTGAGAGGACCAACTTCATCTCCGTTGAGCTGAGAATTGCCATTGCTATGAGTCCAATATAGCTGTGTTGTGGCTTAGGCTCCTCTGGTTGAAATATGCGCTGCGACTGGGGAAACAGGGAGATCGTCGAAAGCGCAGTCATTCGATTGACACCTGTACCGGTGCTCTGGGCTGCGTACGGATTCATATGCATCCAAGGCGTACTAGACCCTCCAGCTGTTCCATATTGCGGACAACGGAATCGTTCAATATTCAAAGCATAATTGTAGAGCTGCAGTCGGTACTGTTCTAGTGCCATGGTTGTCGTTTGAGCATTTCTAGAGGAGCTAGTGGGATAAATTCCAGCCGTAAGTGGTTTAGGCATGTGTCCGTTGTCAGTACTACGGTCCCGTTCCTGGTCGGGTGTGTTCGACCGCGATGCAGCCAAATCAGTGTGTGCCATTTTTTGCGTGATTTAATCCTAAGAACAGCCAGGTTATCGCTTTCATTTCCTTATTCCCTCATGAGCATCAGATGCAGCTGGAAAAAGTAAACAAACAAAAATATCTTGTAAGGCTAAAGGTATTATCTATATAGATTAATATATATATAGTATCTGCTTTGTTCTCAATTATACTCCTTCACAGTTTGATCGAAAGAAAATCGAAGAAAAAAGGTTTTTTTTTTGTTGTTCAGATCAGATTAGATCAGCAAGTTCATAGTATAGAAAGCTTGGCTGTTTTTTTGTTTTTTAATATTCTCCGAAATTATCTATGTATGTACGTATGATTATTTGTATTTACTTATGAATGTAAATAATTAAAAATCTCTAGATATGTATTACCAATTTATATGAGCCTGTAAGCTGGATGTCACATACATATGTATGTATCTTTAAAAATGTGGATCCCACATATTTTTTCTTGAAGTCACTGATTAGTACATACATAGTGTAAATCCATGCTCGGCCATGCCAATGATACTTTATAGGAGTGGAGACGATTCCTTGTGCCAATTACACCTATGTATTTTCTTCCAGGAACACATTCACGAATACTTTGTATCAAATGATTTTTTTACAAAATCTTATTATTCTACCAGCTTGAGATTAATACATTTTTTTCTTACAAGTGCTTTTTGCGATATATGATATTCCGTATTCCGATCTTTGCGGCACCATACTGTGTTTAGAAAAAATTGGTGCAACGTAGAACAGTGTGTATAGGGACAGTAAGATATATTCCGAGGTATAGACAGTTTAGGGAAAAAACAGAAACAACTCTTCATCGTAATCAAGTTCATAAGTATACTACGGTCAGTCGATCCTACAGCAAAAAAATTGTCATAATTTGATCAGCTAATTTGGTAAAATAATTTTGGGGCTATAATAATGTCATTAAAGATAGTCCCCTCAGTGCTCCCCTTTATTTTTAAAGAAATAAGCACACATCCAAAGATACATAAGTAAATTCCACATTGTTTGTAATATTGTATATTGAGATTATATGCACGATTCCAAAATAAATTAATAAATAATCTGCATTGGAATAATTTCTATCAATTTAAATACAATATTAGCGCTTTAAGATTGTGCTATATATTATTCAAAAAATTTACTCCAAGCAAAAGACTTATAGGGATAAATTAACTGTCTGGATATATTCACGATATGTATATCGTTCTAAAATTTATAAAAATGAGACACAATACTGCTTTACCTGATTTTCGACTGCAAGCCACACACTGTGGGGTCAGTTGGACCCCATGACCCCATGCTTCCGTACAATACGATATGTTGATCTTCGGTATTTATGTTAATGAGTGCTCCACTTGACGCCACTTTTGAAGTGCTGAGCCGTTTTTCTCAATTTCAAGTTTGATATAGCAAAAACACTCTTGGGATTTCAAGTACACGATACGAGTACGAGTATGTATGTAATTTCGAAATGAGATCGTCGTGATTTACTGAACGGAAAAATGGACTGGACAAGGTGTGGCACACGAAAGCATACGTCTTTTTTATACCCTTGCCGAGGGTAATATCTAATTTGAATCGCAGCGGTTTCCAAATTGCAGAATGTTGTATTTTAGAGTCTCGGTAGCTAGGAGTTCTACAATATAGTTCTGAATAAATACAATGTCATGTTTCAGCCAAAACTTAGAAAAGGCAATTTTATGTACATACATATGTACATGTTTATTGCATAATGAAGAATAAGCTGATAAAATACATATTTAGCTGATATGGGAATAGAGTATCTATAGCTTAGGACCCCGCATTTTCCTTATATTTTGTTTATAGCCTTGTAGATCGGATCTTTTTTGAACAGGAGAAAACAATTTCGACACCATGATAATTTCTTATTAGGTCTATTCTTGATTTTTAGCGCTGATTTAAAATCAGATTCACAAATCGATTACATATTTGATTTAATTTTATGTAATTTTGTAGCCAAATTGTAGCCTTCACTACGGTCACACATTTTATTACGTTTAAGTGTGTTTACTTACAACAAATCGTTTGGTGTGAAAAACTAGAAGCTAAGCGACTACACTACTTGTAGCTTTTTTTTAATTTTACCAAATAGTCAGATCAGATCAGACCATTAGAAACTGCCATAATTCTAATTTCACTATTTTTATTTAACTGGATAGGATTTTAGTGAACAATCTGATTATCGATTGCAAACTTTCGCACAAGTGCCCAGGTCGAACTGAACACTTTTCTCAGTTTTTTTTTTCGTATACTATATGTATGAATTTATTCTTACAGAATGGATGCTGGCTGGTATTTTTAAGCACTTGCCAGTACATACAGAATATGTAATTGTCCGCGAAAAAAACGAACACAACACGAAGAGCGCATTCAAAGACAAGAGACCTTAAGTACGTGTGGTCGACGCGGGACTCGAACTGTTTCTGAGTCTGGCCAAAATGGCTGAGGGTTCAAGGCATAAGGGTGGTAAGCAGTAACGGTACAGATAGAACCAAAAGGCACGCCCAGCTCCTCGGTTTCTCGATTTTCATTGGCTCATGTACTGCCATTACGATGTGCGTGCGCAGACCTGCATCATCACCTGCTCTTTTTATCCAATGGGCATAATAGTGCCGTCTCTGTTACCCATTTGCAAAACACGTACAAAGTTTTTCCAAAATACTTATTCGACTGCTTTGTACTAGCATTTTAATCTATATAAATTCTCCACGGATCAGAGCACACTGGCATGAACTGCTATTGAGTTTTAATTCTTTAGAATAGAAACTCCCGTTGTTACAAATATAGAGCCGAAGTATATACATACATATTTGTCGTGGGGCTAATCAATCAAAAGCTTCTGAATTACTTATTTAGGTATAAACCGCTATGAATGTTTCCCTTTAACTGTTTTTTTTTATTTTTCTCCTCATTATAAAAAAAAAGTTAATGGGACCGTACATATGTGTTGTTATAAAAAAGTCCTATAAATTATCCTACAGCAGTGGTGTTATGGTATGAATGCGATGAAGGCGGTGCTGGTAAGAAAATATCAAGCCAATTCAAAACAATTTTCATTGAAATATTGCAAAAGCAATACCAAAATTTGATTTGTTGATTTCCAAATTTGGTGGCTTTCCTCGTCATCAATCACACAAATCAGCTTTTCATTCTCATAACCGATTGTTTCGACCGATCCTTCTCTTTTCAAACAACCACACTGACGGATGTGGCCGTGGCCACTTTACGCATTTACTTACAATAGTAAGGTATTCTATAATAATGAATGGACAATATTAAAATAATAAAGAGAAATAATACAGGCGCACTAACCTAACAATAACGGCCAACTAGAATGAAACCTTTTTTTGCATACCATGATGAATAGTTTCATATTTTTGATATAGTTTTTGTGTATAATGCAAAGACAAAATTTACGCACAAAGGACATGGGGATTCATTGGCTTTGGGTCTTAGAGATTATTTCTCGATTTAGAAAAATTAAAATTTAATTTATTTCTCTGTGGATTATCAAATCATTGCATTGCAACTATTTATAATACCCCCATACTTGTCCAAAAAATGACAATACACATATCGTTCTTTAATTAGGATTAACTTACAAATTTGGTCACTTACAATGAATGAATAAAATTTCAATGGCAATGTCTGAATGAATTTCTGCATTTCTTGAAAAGGACAAAAGAGATGAGTGCTATTTCGGGTGTTTAATAGAAAATCTTTTCGACTCTTGAGAAAACATTACACCTTCGGGCTGGAAATCGTGCTAGAAAAATAAGTGTAAAATCCTAAACCCATTTTGTCAGCCGATTGCCAGCAATGCGATTAAGATTTGCAAAATAATCCCTTTTGTCGTTCACAACTACGTTCTCATCTTACCATGACTAGAGGACCTTTGCCTTTTCAAAATTTCGGGAAAACCTGAACATTTTTTTCGAATCATTATTATTATTTGTTTACCACACTTTCTTTTGAAAATTTTTAAGAGATTACAATAGGATATTTCATGAAGATTATGTGTTTCTAAGGAACTCCAGCCTAATCGAAGCGAAACCACTTACCGTTGTCCTTGTGTCTATGCTGATCATATGATGTCCTCTCTGTTTTTGCTTTAAACTATACCGTACATATGTATACGTTATATGCAAGTACATATAGCATACGAAAATGATCACTCTTCCCACTCTTGTGATATCGAACCTGCACAAGTGCATCTCAAACTTTCGCCCCACCGAAGGACGAAAATCTGTGGCATCCACAGAGAAGTCAGAGACTATTAGAGCTAGAGCAACCAAATTTGGTATCCACACTCCTGTTAGATCTCACTGTTACAAGAGTATTTCAAAATTTCGCCCCACCCCCTTTCACCCGCACAAAAGAAGAATATCTGTGACATCCACAATTTTGAAGATACGAGATACGATACGAGAATACGGATATAAATGTAGAGTAGCGGAGTCGGTAGAGGAGTAGTAGAGTCGTTTAAAACTAGGCGTAGCATACACAAGTCATATAAAAATCAGCAGCCGTATCTCTAAAAGGAAAACAATTTTGTGTTTAAAAAAATTAAGAAAGAAACCCATACCATAAAAACCTATTATTCATTAAACATTTTCGGTGACCCAAATCCATCAGAAGAGGTTGATTTGGTGACAGGGTTCTATTGGCTGTTTCATAGTGTAATTCATACAAATTTCAATGGAAACCAACAAAGTAAAATTTTCCGTTGAAATGAAATTAATTCCTAAAGATGCAAGAATTTAAAAAAAAAACGAGGGGGAACGTTGTGAGTTGCTGCTGCGACCGCAACTCTACATTTATACCCGATACATAGTCAGTATGGCTATATTAAACGACAAAGAGTGCGTGCGAGAGAGACAGAAAATCAGTCAGAACGTGTCGACGGGCGCTGCGTAGCCACTGCAAATTGATTTGTTACTTTTGGCTATAACAATAATCCGATCTGATTCGGATTAGGCAAGATTCGGCAATCTGGTAGATATGGCCATTCTCTATGATTGTGCGTTTTTAATTTTCTCCTATCTTCAAAATTGTGGTTGCCACAGATTTTCGTTGTTTATGGCTGCGGAAGGGGGTGGGGCGAAATTTTGAAACACACTTGTAGCAGTGAGCTATAAACAGTGAGTTCTGCAGTGAAAAAATTACAAATAGTTTTGTAACAGTGAGAGCTCTACAGTCAGGTCTAATAGTCTCTGAGATCTGTGGATGCCACAGATTTTCGTCCTTTGCGGGGGCGGAAGGGGTGGGGCGAAATTTTGAAACAAATCTGTCAAGGTCCGATATCATAGGAATGTGGATAACAAATTTGGTTGCTCTAGCTCTTATAGTCTCTGAGATATAGGCGCTAATGTTTTGCGCTAAGCAAAGCCGGCTATGATACGTGTGTTAGAGAGAGACAGGGCGAGAAAAATGAAATTGTTTTCTTCATTCTGGCTATAATAATGATACGATCAATTCAGATTCAGCAGTCTAGAAGATATGGTCATTCTCTAAGATTCTGCGTTTTTGGTTTTCTCGTATCTTTAAAATTGTGGATGCCACAGATTTTCGTCCTTTGTGGGGGCGGAAGTGGGCGGGGCGAAGTTTTGAAATACACTTGTAACAGTGACATATTACAGAAGTCTGGATACAAAATGTCGTTGCTCTAGCTCTTATAGTCTTTGAGCACTAGGCGCTAATAGGGACGGACAGACGGATAGACAGACATGGCTCAATCGACTCGGCTATTGATGCTGATCAAGAATATATATACTTTATGGGGTCGGAAACGCTTCCTTCTGGACGTTACACACATCCACTTTTACCACAAATCTAATATACCCCAATACTCATTTTGAGTATCGGGTATAATAAATTTGGACGTTGACATGCAATGACTGCATCTTTCAAGAGGCGATGCAGTTACTGCACCGTCAAGTGGCCCGTGTGAAACCAGCAGAAGGCTGTTACGCGCGGATCCCAGGCAAAACGCAGCCCTCCTCCCGCCCAACCGACCGAGGGGCGCTGCCGCATGACGCGCGGCGCGTAGCCGAACCGAACGCGAACATGCAAGAAAGATAGCTGTTAGACTAACATTCGAGGAAAATTAGCACTAAACTTACTAAGAAACTAAGCATGCAATCAAAATTACCACTACAATTACTAATTACTAGAAAGGTGTGTAAGGATTAGTAATTTAATAAGGGGAAGAGAATTAGTGGTGGATATAATATGGTAGAGCGAATTATAATCCGAGCATAAGACCCTAAACGGTTCATGCAAGGAATAATTCGATCTACAAAGTGGAAGGAACAACGGTATAAAATTTCTAGTCAGTCTAATGGGAATCGTGAAGCTTATGCGGCTCAACAGATCAGGGCTGTCTATGTCACCCCCGATCAAGTTGTGCATAAATATCACACCAAGCATTTTCCTACGGTTAATTAAGGATGCATCAATAATAACTTTGCATAACTTTGCATCAATCTGTCGTGGCAAATCTTTGATTGGCCTTTCATTTTAAACGTCGATTTTTCGTCAAGTTCAATACAACCAGGTGCAAGAAACTTAAGTTTTGTGAAAAAAGCTTTATCTCTAAAAAAAACAGTAAAAAAAATACCAGATTTTAAAATTTGTTTAAAAATAAACTATTCTCTGAAAAAAATAAAATTAAGTATTTAACAATTTTTAAGCTCCAAATCTATTAAAAAAGTCGGTTTGGTTCCCAGCATCGAAAAAATGTTCAATTTTATTGAGTAGTGTAATCATCTTCATCTAAAACTAAAAAGGAAAACAGCAAGCAATGTTAACCAGCCATGCCAATAAATTAGTTGATCAAAACTATAGCATAGCGAAGTAGAAATCGTAATGCGTGCAAATTGATTGATAATCACCGGTCCCCAAGGAATTTATTTCGTGAGGTCTTAACTGACAACAGAATACACACAGCACAGACATATTAACGAATAAAATAAGGATCAAGGGTAGTTGCGTCGCTTGCTCATTTTTTCAGACGAATGTGCAAACAAGAGTACCCAAAGCTCGCCGTCGGGAAATTGTTAAACGGTATTTAAACATAACAAGCAGCACCAGCGCTGGGACCGGGACAAAGGCGGGCTAATCCCAAGACGCACGCACACAACAGGAAGCAACCACAAAAATTTGTTATTTCAACAGTAACAGAGCACCAGACCAGCGACATCAGTCATGCAAGGATAACACCAACAATAAGGCGTATCAACGCGACACAATGCAGGGGGGACACTAATGAAATAAATGGAACAGAGCTGATGAAGTTGAATGGGGTGAATGGGGTTGGGGAAGGGCGACTTTAAATATGGGCATATGAAGTGGGTGGTCGTTAGTGAAGTCCAAGTCTGGTTACCTTTGGGCTGACGTTTGCGCAGGTTGGCATGGAAGCCAAGCCAGCGTAGAAGTACTCGGTGAGCTAATCCGTTTACAACATATAAATCCCATTGGGGAGTAGAAGCCATTCCACGGAAGACTGCTAAGCTGTATATTAATAGAGGGTTTGATGATGAAGCAAAGGCCTTGCAGGCAAACGCAATATAAGTCCATCCCGTCTCATCCCAACCCCCCAACATGAGTCAAGGAATAATTTTTGTGTGTCTATATAATACGATTCTTTACTTTACCTAGGTCGCTATTAATTCTTGTTTCGGCCGTGGCCCTCGGCGGCTCAGGCTCAGGCTCATAATAGCACTCAACACGTAATATCAAATCTATAGCTCCGGCCTACGCTGTACCCTCCCCCGGCAGACCGCTCAAACTCAAGCATGTCGAACTCTGGTGCTCTGCCTTTCAGCTGCATTCGATTTATTTGTGTGCAACACAATAAAGGTAAAGGTAAACTGTAACAGTATATGGCAATGAAGGAAAGAGATGGACGCTGAATAAAGGTGTTGGCTCTGTCTGCGGCCACAGGGTGTTGCTGTTCGTGCTGGTTTTACTTGTTGTGGTTGTTTCAAAGATGGCTCTGACTGAACAAAGGCCCTTTATTCGGCGTCAATAAAGTGGTGCGTTTAACACACACCATCGATTGCCGTTGGCACGCCCCGTCAACGATGACTTCTCATATTCTCACACTACCAGAGTTTTATCAACGAGCTGAATCTGGTTTTTTTACGTGATAAGTCGCATTGTAAATTCAAATGTGTGAAAATCTTAGAAACATTCAGTGATCTGTATCTGAAACTAATGAAAGGATACAGGTGTGCGATTTCTCTCAAAGCCCCTAATTCAATAGGAGAACCTTTTGTACATATGTACCTTCATATGTATGTATGTGTGTATGTAGCTCCTGTGGTACTTTTCGAAATCCATATCCCCTAAAATAATTCAGAAAATAAAATAGAGAAAAAACACTTTTTATAGTTAGTGAAAACTAAAACTGCAAACGGGTTTATTACATCTTGACATCGGAGTTGCGACAAGTGCGGTGTTTTCTGTTAAGTGTGAAAAATTTGGGCAATTTATATTCGATGGTCGTGTTGTGCAACTACCACCATCAATATGATGCAGCATTACTCGTACAGCACGCCCACTATTTGAAAAAATAACCAGCTCAATCAGATAATATGCAGGTATCTGGTTTCAAGTGCGTCGCTCCCGGCAACATCTGTCGCCCCCGCCCATTTTCTAAACCAATTCGAAGCTTATATAACTTAAATAGATGGTGTTTTACTTAAATTTCTTAAATACATATATGTACTATGTATACTTTCTTTAAGTTCATTTAAATTACAAAACTTGTGCCTAGGTATGTACACATTGACGGGAATCCTAGTCAAAGCTTTTTCATTATAAATTATTAATCAAGATTATATGTATGTACACATAGGTACATATCATATATATTTTATAAGATGGAAAATGTTTCCTTCCTTTGAAACTGTATTATTATCGATTAAGATATCTATGCAACAGTTGACTAGTTACAAGACAGAATTGGCAAGGTTATTGTATATTACATAAAGGAACAAATAAGCAACGCACATAATCGTTTTGCTTATGTGACATTGGACACCATTTATACTTATACATACGTACGTACATATATGCAAAACCCAGGCTCGACGGCGTCTATAATTACAGGATGGAACAAATAAGGGTAGGATTTAGGGCAGTACAACTTCCAGTTCCGCTCTTTTCCATTGTACTCTATGTCCGTACGAAAAGCCTTTTTCTAGACAAAGTCAAATGGCATGGGACCGTACCAGAGCTAACAGATTTAGCTCCAACTGCGTATTTAGTTTGATCAAAAATGTAGAAGTATATATAAAAACACATCACTTAAGGGACATACATATGTATATCCACAGTTGCTGACTTAGAATAATTATAGAAAGAGTGTACATATATTCAGTACTGTTTCGCATTAATTCCACATTTGAAAGCTTGATTCTGTGTTGTATTACTTTTCATTCAAGTGGAAAAGGACAAAAGTCGTTAATTTGTTTATTGGATTGCGCAAAGTATACAGTTTCGAGTGTTCAAAATGCACTCAACAACGACCAAATAATAACAGGCAGCAACAAAGGCAGCAGCCAGCATGTAACCATCATTGCCGCCGGGAACGAAACAAAAGCAGGAGAGCTGGAACTATTGTTCATTTCTATTCTACGATACTTCCACCCTTATCTTATTCCCCCGGAAAGAATTTCAGATGAGCCCACTAAGCTAAACTAATAGGGTAGATGGCAGTTGATTTTAGAGCGGTCTTAAAACATAAAGCGAAGTACAATTTTTGTAAGCTCAAAGATCTGATAACAATTATAATTTTAAACATACTAATGTATTGTTATTTTAATCCCGCAACCTATACATATGTGCATACATCACCTATGAGTCGTCTATTATCACCGATCTTCATTGTTAGGTCGCAAGGCGGCAAGCTCCCTAATTATACTTAACTTTACACATATTCACTTTTATTTGTATTATTATTATTATTATTATTCAGACTTATTCCGTCAACACTCAACCCACATTTAGTAGAATACCAGCTCTGATTACACCAGTATCAGACCCAAAAAAAAGGGTACCGAATAAAACTTATTTTTTTAAAGATTGTAGTTGTTGCATTTGTAGATTGTAGTAAACAAATTGTAGTTTTATTGAGTGGGTTGAGTTTATTAACAAAACAATTTTAAATGTGGTACTACTTTTCTTTATTAAATTTTTTCAGAGGCGAGCCACATATGATAAATTGCAGCACAAAAATTGAAACTTTAAATGAATTATTTCAGCTATCAATCAGCGATTAAGTTCGAAATTTTGACTCGAAATTTTTACTTTAAAAGCTAAGTAAAAGTCGACAAAAAATAATTTCCTGTGTTTCTAAATTCTACTCATATGCGTTTACAAATTAGGCGGTGGTTCGCTCGGTAACACAATGGAATAAAGGCCATGCTGCATTCATTTAGCAAAGAATATAAAATACGAAGATATTGCATCAGGAACAAATTCCATTTTAAGTTTCGTTCGATGCTTCGTGTTGCAGGTGCGCGGGCTACTGGTACTTCAATTCTCAAAGTCTGTGTATATTATTGTTAGATTCTGGAGACCATTGTTTCTCTTTAACAGGAATATTTAATAATGGTATCGCAGCCTTATTATAGTTCTCAAACGTTTAAAACAGCGGATACTAGTTATAACCATTTCTGAAAACTGAAACGTCACAAGCTGATTTCACTGGAAGAATTTATGGTTATTGGTTATGCACCTGAATCTTGCTAACGATAAAGCCGCGTTCCTAACATCTTGGTTAAAGGAGCGCAGTCATTTGCCAAAAAAATGTCAATGTAGTAGCTATTAAACGAATAGACTATTAAACATGGCATAAATGAGACGAAGGCAAATACAGTGCTAGAGTAGTTAGGTTAGGATGGTTAGGAGTAGGCAGCCGCTGGCGAGTAAAACCTCACCAGATCGCTTGGGCCTGTTAGCCTTTCGAATACAATTTGGTTTTCTATTCGAGAGGCTAACATCCGACCGAAATTATACCAAAAATTCTACGACACTGCCACGCATAACACACCACTCATATGACCCAATACAAGATGAGTCATAGTTTATATGTTTTATCGTTTTTCGTGCGAGGTTGAGGCAGGTAAATCGGTATGGAAGCCGAACGGCTCCGAAGCGCAGAATGCGCTTTTAGACTTAGGTAATAAATAGTTCAAAGAACATATACAAACAAAATCTCGGGAAAATTTAGGGATATATTTTTGTAAGGTCCAGTCAAAGTTGAAAAACTGCCAAAACATTAGGTACTAATGAATCCATATGCTTAGGTACCCTCAATATTAGAATAATTTTCCATTTCTCGCTACCTCAATTATGTTGTTGGTTATGAATGAATATGCAGGCTACTATTTCTACCTTTACCTGTCTTTTTGACCATGTTTTGGATGCAAGAATTAGATGTATGGAGTTCATTTTAAAACTTGCATATACCATTCCACGAGAGGCAGAATCTTTTGACAACTGCACGCCAGCCAAGGAAAAACAAAAGACTAGGAAGAAAAATTATTTAAGAAATATTCTTAGACAAACTATCACTGAAGGTGGACTGCCCCAAACAAGGATTTGGAAACACAAACGATGGAAACTCATCACGGACATTCTTTGAGAAAAACGAAATTACTACAGAAATAACTGGGGGGATATTGACATTATCAAAGGATTGGGTGGCATTTTGAATATTTTAAACTGCAAAGAAAACATAAATACCCGCAAGTTTGGTGAATATGCCTCTAAGAATACAGAGCTGTTACTGGAAAAATATCCTGAAAAGAAGCTAACTCCCACGCTTCATAATATTCTGGCACATGGTCATTTTATTTGAACATCGGAGCCTACCAATTGGAGAGATGTCAGAGGAAGACCAGGAAACGAGAAACAAAGATTACAACCAAACCAAGATCTTTTCAACATGTTGGCAGCCTCTTCAGATCCATATATTTCATTCATTCATAGACATTGTAGCATAATTTACTAAAGCAGATTCAATTTTGAAAGATTTTTCTTTCAAATGTAGTTTATTTCATGAAGATATTTTTATTCGTTCAGAAGTTATTAATTTAGCGGCGTGTGTGCGGCGTGGCACTGAAATTTAATTTGTTTCTTATGCCTATAATAATGATCCGATCAGACTAAGATTCTGCAGTCTGGAAGATATAGTCTCTATGATTCTGCGTTTTCTCGTATCTTCAAAGTTGTGGATGCAACAGATTTTCGTCCTTTGTAGGGGCGGAAGAAGGTGTTTATAAATTTTCAAACAAACTTGATTCAGTGTGATATCACAGGGACTGGATACAAAATATTGTTGCTGTTGCTCTTACAGTCTCTGAGAACTAGACGTCAAACAAGACGGAAAACTAGACAGACAGACAGACATGGCTCTATCGACTCGGCTATTGATGCTGATCAATAATATAAATACTTTATGGGGTCGGAAAGACTTGCTTCTGGGCGTTACACACATCCACTTTCCCACAAATCTAATACACCCCTATTCTCTTTTTGAGTATCGCTAACAAAATGCTATTGAATCGCCTATGGACGTACGTTCGCGTCCCTCGGAAATGACTATATATATTTCATATTTATATTCTATTGACGAATTTACATTTTTTTTCTCTCTTTTATTTCAAATATTATTATTTTTTTTTTTTTTTTTTTTTTGTACCGCATGCTATGTCTTTCTCTATTTTTTGCATCACTGTTCGGACAGATTGATTTGTTGGTTAATGCGGAAAGGGCGGTAATAGCGGTAGAACACGAAACAAAGCAATTCTCTTAATTTTGTATCCACTTGTAGTGGATGACCAAATTTTGAAATACACTTAAAACAGTAGGATATACAGGAGTCTGGATACAAAATTTGCTTGCTTATCGATGCTGATCAATAATATATATATATATTCAGATACCCGAATCACGAATTAATGTAAATTTAGCATCTTTATGCGCGGCCTGTGCGTAAGTATACGGGGTGGTGCAGGTACACGGCCACACAGATGCACACACAGAAATATACAATATAATTAACGCAGAACGCAAAATGAAAATCTGCTACTTTTTAAAAATCAAATGGGAAGCGAGACATTTTTTTCAAAAGACCGAGACCGACCGGAAACAATATGCTCAAAATGATGGGATTCAAATTTGTTCATTCACTGCCTTCGGTGGTTTCAAATAAATGAAGTACTGAACCATTATATCACTGAATCAATTGGACATAATACTGCACAAAATATTCGTTTATGGTTCGCAATGCTCAAAAACATTGAACTGTCTTGAGTAAAGCTGTGATTTGAAGAATACGAATGGAAAAATTCATTTTTTTATGTGTGTAACACCCAGAAGGAAACGCAAAAACCGAAAACGCAGAATCGTAAAGAATGCCCATATCTAGCAGATTGCCGAATCTGGATCAGATCGGACCATTATTATAGCCAGAAGGAACATATTAAATTTCAGTGGCTACGACAGCGTGGCCACGCCGCTTACTCATAATGCATAATATGCGCGCCCTGTCGGAGCGCAGCGAGATAAAAGTGCTAAAATCGAATACATATACAAAACGGTTCGACTGATTTTAATGACTTTTTTTGGCAGAAAATCTATTTGTCTCTTTAGCGAACAGCGATACGAAACGACATATAACATACAGTGGCGAGCAAATGTGAATACATGTTTATAACTTTTTAGTTTAAACGCCTGTAAAATCTATAAAAATGAATCAATCCTTGTGATTTTTTTGAATTGATTTGAATTTTTTCAAAAAAAAGTCCATGTATCCACTTTTGCACGTTTCAAATTTTGTTTATTTTGATAATTTTTTTAAAATATTTGTTCCAAAGGGCCTGAGCTTTTATCACATTCCGAATAAGTTTTGGCATACTCTCGACTAAATTTAGTATGTGCTTGCAAGGTATCATGCGTCACTCCGACTGCATGCGCTCCCAAAGACTCATCCAATCCCTTTGGTGCAGACTCGTACTTTTCCAATGTTTTTGAATCAGAGTCCATCGATTTTCAATGGGATATAGATCTGGGCTATTGAGCAGGCCTCTGGATTAAGTGAAAACTCGAATTATTGGGACGATTTTTCACGAATTTAGCCGTGTGCTTCGGGTTACCGTCTTGCTAAAAAGTGATCTCGGATATGGGGTAAACACATTTCTTTATAAAAGTTGACAAATTGGCTTCCAAAATATGAAGATAATATTCTCTCTTCATTATTCCATCGATTTTAACAAATTGGACAACGTTCCACCAAGTGGAGCAGCCCTACACCATCAGGCTTCCTCTTCCATGCTTTATTGTTTCCTTGACCTGATGCTTTTTCAGCTTTCCACTTGAGCGGTGCCAGTAGTATTCATTTCGATCAGACTGAAAACGGTTTATTTTGGTATCATCTGACCAAATTACCCTCTTACAATCTTCCGTGGTCCAGTTCCTGTGCTCCTCGCTAAATTTAAGCCGCGCAGCAACTTTTTGTCAGACAGGGCAGGTTTTTTCTGGTTAACTGCCGCTGTCAGCAGATCGTGTGCAGAGCGTCCACTCATGGAACGTTGTCCAATTGGTTAAAATCGATGGAATAATGAAGAGAGAATATTATCTTCATATTTTGGAAGCCAATTTGTCAACTTTTATAAAGAAATGTGTTTACCCCATATCCGAGATCACTTTTTAGCAAGACGGTAACCCGAAGCACACGGCTAAATTCGTGAAAAATCGTCCCAATAATTCGAGTTTTCACTTAATCCAGAGGCCTGCTCAATAGCCCAGATCTATATCCCATTGAAAATCGATGGACTCTGATTCAAAAACATTGGAAAAGTACGAGTCTGCACCAAAGGGATTGGATGAGTCTTTGGGAGCGCATGCAGTCGGAGTGACGCATGATACCTTGCAAGCACATACTAAATTTAGTCGAGAGTATGCCAAAACTTATTCGGAATGTGATAAAAGCTCAGGCCCTTTGGAACAAATATTTTAAAAAAATGATCAAAGTAAAAAAAATTTGAAACGTGCAAAAGTGGATACATGGACTTTTTTTGAAAAAATTAAAATCTCTTAAGGAAAAGGATCTCTTTGAATTGAAATTATTGGTTTTTTTCTTTCTCAAAAAATTAAAGAATCTATTAAAAATAAAAAATCACAAGGATTGATACATTTTTATAGTTTTTACAGGCGTTTAAACTGAAAAGTGTCAAACATGTATCCACATGTGCTCGCCACTGTATATTGTATAAATTACATAAATCATAAGCTCAAATATATACTGACTGAATTATTAATAATGGTATGTTTTAACTGGTCAAAAGTTGATTTCACTACTATTTTTGTCCCTACATGAATATACATATGTACGAATTCATAGTTTTTTTATGTAGGTTTGGGCATACCGTTTGCACTGATTTGGCAAACAACTCTACATACATATGTACATATATCTTTCTGTATCTGTTTCCATACTTTTATGGATTTGGCTCCCTACCACCCGTAAAATCTCGAAATCGTAAACCATAAGCTCAATAATATTACCGCACAAACTATAAGAAATTCCAAATAAAAAATACCTTTGTTATTTGTCCCGTAAGAGTTAGCGTTATGTATCCTCAGTTTTTATACCCGCGGTTTGAAGAGGAAAGGGGTACATTAAATTCGTTTAAGCGTTTAATTTTCATTATCGTACGTTGTGTAATTGTATTTACAGATAATTTGCAATGCTTTTATTCGTACAAATTTGTTGTTTACTTTTTATTCCAAAATTACAAATACATATTCAAGGCCATAAGCCTTCAAGCGGTTACAGAACACGCTTACCTTCTTTACATAACGAGTGATAAGTAAACTGTTGGAAAACTAATAAAAAAAATCCGTCCCATATAAGGGGACATTTGACTGAAATGGTAAACATTACTTATGAAGAGGGCTTTCACAATATTTTTCTAAGTTATAGAAAATGTATTGTATATGTGTTTCTCAACACCGAAAACGTAAGATTCGATTCAATTTTATTCCAGGAAGTTAGTCTGTTGCTCGCATAAGAAGATTGAAATTGTGTAAAATTTGGCTTTGGAGCATTTTTTTGAATAAATATTTATTTACATTTCAAATAAAATCGAACCTCGACCAAGACCAAGGGTTACCTGAATTTTTTCATCAATATAATCAAATCAATAGACTCATCCGCTCACCGTTAGTATCGTATGCACATATGTAAGTATTAGGGTACACGAATGTTAGTTACACATGTATATACGGATTTATTTTGAACAACGGTTAAGTCCAATTATTACCCGGCCTTCAATTCAAATCTATATTTAATAAGGTTTCTCATTCTATATAAAACTTGAGGTTGTCGTTGCCGCTTTCGGAGTGGTTATGGTCCGTCGACATAGTCCCGAACGCCAACATTAATGCGACCCTCAGCAGCGGTTACCGAAAAACCGAGAATGCGTGCGTCCAACTTAGTCATTTTGTTCTTCTTGACTTTCTTCTGCTTGTTCTGTGGACGGAACGTTGTCAACGATATAAGGAAGTGTCAAATAATTGTACCAACCTTGCTTTCGGTATTATCGTTCCCTGATGGGGTTATAGCCGGAGCGGGCTTGCACATATCATCATTGTGCGCGTTTTGAGCACGCTGCAAGCTCTTATATTTACTGCGCCGCTCCAAAAATTGTTTGGCAAAGTCCGAAGATTCTTTTCCCTCGCCTGAAAGTTTTTATTATATTAGACCGTGATTACCGGTTATTTAATACAATAATTAATTAATAACACTGCGACAAAATGCAACTCTTAGAATGTACTTTGCACGAGGCAAAAATGGGGTTGTAGCTCTGGATGACTAGCTCATAAAACTTGCAAAATACCCCCAAAATCTTTTTTAAAAATTCAAAAACGTCGATTTGGGGACTGCTCACTTTTATAATATTCACTCGTCATCTGAAGCGCGGATATCCACTATAATTATTGCATTATTTCGCAACAAAATTAGCTACTAATCATGTGGATATCCATGCAGTTTCTACGTTTGATGACGTGACGTCTTCATCAGGATAACAACGGATAAGACGGACAAGAGCGTATATTTCGTCCGTCTGTTTGTATCCTAACTGATCTGTCCGGTTTGAAGCTACAGCATTTTATAGCCTCTTCTTTTCGTTGCACGCAAAGCACCGAAGTGAGATCAACAAATCATAGAGAAAAACAGAATCTGTTTCAGCCAGATAGCTTAAAAGCAAACAGTATTCGGCAAAGGTATAACTAATTGTTATCAACACGGCCTGACTTATGCTAGGGATCTGGGAAAGGGATTTTCGGCAGATAACTAAATCTAAAACTTTGCAAGCTCTTTTGATTTCTAATTTGACAAATACTGAAATTGTCCTTTCTTATATACATATCTTGTGCGTACCAAGGTATATGCGCACATAGTCCTTCACTTCATATGGTGCCTCTAAGTCCTGCAGGAATGCAACAAACGTAGGTACTGCAAATATGATAAAAATGTTAAGATTTAGTGATAAACTCATCGCTGAAAATATCTATTTACCATCCACTTTGGCGGTCATATTGTCCAAGCTTCTCATACACCAGCTAGTAAACTCGTTTTCATATTCATTAACTTTATTGCTGGCCTGGTCTATGGACCCCTTGCCAATCGATTTTCTATCCTTGTCCTTTTCTTCTGCCGCCGTAGGTGCCGCTTTCGGATTCGGCCTTACCTGACTCGTTTTGTTCTTCTCCGGAAGCTGTTGTTGTCCACCAACAGCTTTGGTCGTTTTTGCCACATTCTGCATGCTCGGCAAGGTCTGGCTCTTCCGCAAATTCCGCGGTGATTCCAAGACAGTTGTTGATTTGGACTGTGCGTGTATGCTATGTTTTTCCGCCAAATGCAGACCAGCGGCTAGAACTGCCGCAGCAGTGACTGGTCCAGCGCCACTGGCACTGGCAGACGGTTGCAAAATAATTTGATTGACCGACGGGGAACTGGGATCATCCCATAGACGAGTACCTGTTGACAATGAAAGCGAAGAAGAGGTGGATGCATTCCAAGCCTTATTGGCAGTTCCCCAGATGTTGGACAGGCCACACGTCCCACCCACATTTGATGCTATGGCAGCCTGTTGCTGTTGTTCTACTTCGCGACGCCGTTGCTGTTCCATGAGCTCGTTAGCCAACCGCTTAGCCTCCTCTGCTTGAATATCAGCCAGGCTCATAACGGGCGCCGGAGCGGGTGCTGCCTGCCACTTTAGCAGAGCATCGTTCGCCTCGGCGGCAGCTGCTGCAGTGGCACGCATTTGTTTGTCCAACTGTTCCTGCTGTCGCTGCTGATCCGCGCGTCGTTCTCTCCTTTCTGCCTTTTGTATCTCAGCCAGTCCAGGCGCGGCGCTGTTGGCTTTGGGCGATCGAAGTGACCATGGCGCAATTGATGTAGCAGCCGAACGAGAAGATGTTTGTAAATCCCCCGACTTGGCAACTACATGCTTGGTGCTCGCTGCAGATGCTGCTATTCCTAGGAAATATCAACACAAAAAGCTCTATAAAAGTAAGGTTAAGCAAGGCATGCCAATTGTTCCGCTTGAAACTGAAGCATGTGCCCAGTTTGCTTTTAAAAAATTCTAAAAATGATTAACTATTCAGGCCAAAAATCCAATTAGGTAGCAAATAATAAAGACTTTAAAACAATGCAGTGTTATCCGCTACCGCTATCGGTAGTCTCGAAAGATATAGCTTTCGTCAAAAATAGTTATCCACCCACGATTTAATCATTAGTGCCGGTTCCGGGTCTACGTGTAGCGGCAGCGCAACAACAGAACATTTTCCTATGCCCACGAGATAGGACGGAGTCGGTCTTAAAGATAGGACGGAGACGGTTTTAAATTGTTAGAAAGCCCCCACTTTAGCTCTGACTTCGCTTCTCACTCTCAAAACAACACAGAGGTAGAGGATAGGCGGTACAACGGTGGTAGAATCTGTCTAGCCATCAGAGGCCAGAATTGCTAGATGAGTATTATAAACCATCTCCTGAACATAAAACGATCAATTTTGAAAAACTTTCCTCAGCTACAGTAAAAGTACCAAAGTATTCTGATTCAAGACCCTGTGATGTTTCAAACGCGAGGGAGCCGGATTTTCTGCGGAGATAGAGAGATTTTCCGCTGCAGCTTTGTGTGTGCTTTCAACTGTTTTATCCGCTTCTTATATAAAAACAAAACATGTTCTTTGTACTAAATTCGAAGGTGAATGTCAGGCCTCCGCGTTAGAACCGTGTCAAAACTGCGGCCAATCAGTCGGTCCATTTAGGACAAAATGTTCAAAATATATATACAATATTACACACCTGTTGCTGTACCTTGAACTGGGGCTTGTGCGCTACCTAGTAATGCCTTCCGACGCTGACCTTGTATTTGCAGTTGTCGTTCCTTTTCTTCTTGCGATTGTCGAGTTTTTTCTTCTTCCACCTGCAGGGCACGGCGTTTCTCCTCTTGACGCTTGCGCTCTTCCTTGATTCGGCGCTTTTCCTCAGCTAGCTCCCGCCGCCGCTCTTCCTCATTAATGAACTTTGTCGGTGCCGACTGCTGCGGCGGTCTAGCAGCCAAGTTCTGTTTATTAGTTTGCTTGACATGAGCCTGAGGCTGTGATGGATGTTGATCCTTGAGTGGTTCCACATCCGCAATCACAGTCTGTGTTGGCTTTGGACTAAGCGACACCTTTAGATGATTGTCTTGATTGTCAGTAGCCTGGGAACGAGCGCCCAAATTATCCACGGAGGCAGTTACAGGGGCTGCTGCTGCACCAGCACCTGGTGCTTGCACTGCACCTGCCATGAATTTCTGTTGCTGCTGTTGAGCTAGTAGTTGCTGCTGTTGTTGGCTCTGCTCTTCTTCCAAAGTGGCCACGTCCCACAGTGTGACCTTTGCGTTTGCCATTCCAGACCACTGCGGGTTCTGGTTTGGATTCGGTGGTTGCTGCTGAGCAGGCAGCCACATTGGAATCATCAGGTTCTGCGCTGCCAGCATTCGGGACTCGGTCATGAAATCCCCACCAGTGGGATTGTCACTACCAGGAGTTGGTATCGGAGGCTGCGGATGCCCAACGGTGGGCTGTCCTCGCAGAAGCATACGCAAGTTGTATTCATTTAGCATATCCAGATCGCTGCCATGCATATCATCAAGCTTATTCGGCTCAACAGCCGATCCAGGCAAAGCTACCTGGTCCGCAGGCTGCTGCGAAACAGCCTGAACCTGCTGTGCCTGCTGATGCATTAGCTTTGCGTTGTGTATAAAGTTGTTTGCTTCCAGAAGATTGCCTAGTGGCCGCTGCTGGTCTGTGCTATTGGCAAACAGCTGCTGCTGATCCTTTTTACCCTGCTCAGCTATCACATGGTACAACTGGCTCCCGGCTGCCGGATTTAGTACAGCCAGCGAGTTACTCAGCCCGCTTAGGCTGCTCAAGTACTCTGGCAGAACGAGCAACTGAACCTTGCGCCGCACTACCGACTCCCGATCGACAGCAGAGAGGCGCTGAAAGCACTCGTTTTTGGACAGCTCATTGACTATTTGGTACTCCTGGTGCTGCAAGTACTGATCCTGCAGCATCTGGAATCGCATTGTCAGCATGTGCGATGTTGCGTCCAAGCCATTTCCGCCCAGATTTCCTTTAATGGCGGCGCTCAGCGAGTCTGCAGCGGCGGTCACATTCGCTTTGAGCTCTTCTCTTTGCAGTTGTTGCTGCAATTGCTGTTCGCCCAACGAGAGGGAGAGCGCAGCTGACGATGGCTTGCGCGGCGTAAGTGGAAGCGGCACAGGAAGTGCGGCTGGCATTTGTCCAATGGGAAGATTGTCCAAGTCCATCGGTGAAGGCAGCAAATGGTTGTGCGAGAACGGCATGTTGCCGTGGCAAAGCTTTATTAGCTCACCCAATGGCCTAAATCTACTGTCGGAGAAGCGGCGCACAAAGAGGTTTTCATTAAAGTACCCGGCCCGATACCATTCCGTCATCTCCATGGCACTGAACGGTCCCTGAACATTAGACTGAGGATCCCGGTAGAACCACAACTCATTAGGATTCGAATTCATCATCTGCGATGTAGGAAGCATTGTCAAATGGTGTTGGTGCTGCAGATGGTGGTGATGTTGCATAGCCAACTGGTCCGGAAAAGGTAAACTCGGATGCTGATGTGATGGATGGGCAATGCTTGTATTGGTAACCGAAATCGGAACTGCAATAGGTATCGCATGATGCGGAGGATGCGGATGCTGTTGCTGAAGCAGAGCAGCGTCGCCCACAGTGTTCGACTTAATGCTCATCTCAATCTCTGCTAGACCAGGCATTGTACTTGCGAACCGGCCGCCATCTATTTGTGGTTCTCTATGATTGTGGGTGACTCTATTATCATCGTCCATTATCAGTTTCTCCACCTCATCGGCCACTTCTTTGATTCTATCCGATATATCTCCGTGGACAGCTTCACCAATTGAGGCTGTTGGGTCTGTTGGAGATTGACAGCTGTCATTCAAGTCCGGGAATTTCATTGGGTGCGATTCTATCTTCCCTTCGAAGTCCTTATCGCCATCACTGTCTCCGTCAGTGTGATTCCTGCTCCCAGTCTGAGGTAAGTTGTTGTCGGAGTTTGAAGCAGCAGAGTTTACCGCATCGGTGGAGTCCTTTTGTCCAGCTGCAACCTTGGCCTTTTGTAGATCGGCATCACCGTGAAAAGCGCCACTCGAATCAAAGGTGCCACCTAATTCAGATGGATTCTCCATAGCCCACTCGGGAAGATTGTCTTCGGTATCACCGCCGCCTATATTGCTGCCAGACCACAATTGAGAGTTTTTAGCGCCCGGCTGACGGACAGAAGCAGCAGCCACTCCCGCTCCTGTCTTAATGCTTCCTCCTCGCTCACGATCAATATCTACAGTCCCAACCGTCGAAATAGAGCGCTGTATACTGGCTAAACCATCCAAGTTGGAGTCCTCGTCACGCCAACTGGTAGACCGACCTGAAACGCAATATACAAAATCTAATTAATTGTCCTGTCAAATACCACAAATGTAGATAAATATACCCTTGCGGGGTATTCCACTAAATAAGCTATATATGCTTGTATACTCCTGACCTTTCAGTCTCCCCGTATTAAATCCATCTCATTCTTTGTACAAAACCCAACCAAATGTAATGCAAATACGTGCAGATAAGTAAACCATTAGTCGTCGCTGTTAAGGGGACATAAATACATATGTATAAATACATGACCACTTGACCACATAAATACATAAAATGTACAACATTCAATTTTAAATGCAACAGTAGAGATCAAAATGCATTTGATCCATTGTGGAATTTCACTGAATCTTATCAATTAAGTGCATTTGCCACTGAATTGAAATTGAACGCCGACTTATTAAATTTTTACAGACCTGCCTGCGAATTAAGAATATTAATGAATGTTGGACAACACCCGCCTAATATAATAATTCACTTTTGGTGTACTTCATGACACTTGGTGGATAAAAACAGCAACAACAAATGTCAGCCAAGGAGAGCTTTGCGAAACTTTCCAGAGCCCTAAAAGCGTAATAAGAACAATTACCTCTGCAAGGGTATAAAAACAATGTATATTAAAGATATAGGTACTGATAACTGACCCCAGCGGTGCGTGTTGGCCACAAAGCTAGTATTGGTACTTCCTCCACCGCCACTGCTTCTCCATCCGGCAACATCTGATCCAGATAGGTTATTGCTTGTAATCGGGCCGTCTCCAGATCCATCTTCGTTTCGGCTTCGCCGCCAGTTTTCCATGTTGCGATGATGACTTGAGAACTCTTTTCTGGGACTCGAACTAGGTGTCCCGTTCCAGTCCAGGCCCCCCGAGTTACCAAGTGATGTGCTAACAGCCACTGAATCACCGGTTCCATTTCGCTCGTTCCAATTTCGTTCAGTCTAGGAAGAATAATTTTCTGCATGTACTCGTACTCTCTCAGAATCGCCACCCACCCAATGAATCTGCATCATTCTCTTACCTTGATGGACATAGCTGATAGACCTTCGTCGTATAAACCGCCAGGGCGCTGATATATAGGATGATAAACTGATTTTCCGCGCATTCGGCCCCGATCGACTGTTCCACCACGTCCAGTGCCACGCGGAGCTGTTCCAAATCCGCCCGTCGAGCGCTGCAACCAGGCCGGACGAGACTGTGGGCAAGATCATCAATTCAACATTATGGGAACGGGAAAAGTTGCACTTACGCTACTCCCAGTTTGATTATTGTCCTCTTCAGTGCTTGGCGTCAGGGCCAGCGGATACTGAACTTTGTCCACAAAAAGCTTCTTAAACGAAGGTAAAATCTGCGGCAACAAACAGTGCCGATCAAACAAAGACAGCATTTCTTCACGTCCATACCGGTATTCTGGAAACATATTGCGAGAGGAAGCTGCTGTCGTGTTGTTGCCAAGGCTGTGAGTTGCCAGAGAGCTATTGGTTCCTCCACCGTTATTGCTACTGGAAGATCCTGAAGGCTCCGCTGACATATTGCGCAACCATTCAGGACCAAACTTCATAGAATCTGTCATTTTCAGTAGCCTCTTGTTTCCTTTATATTTTGCTGAAGCTAAGCGAATAAGAGAGTAAACAAAATTTAGTTCGAATTTGACAAACAAATCATGTTAGTACAATATCTCACAACAATTCCACTTTAGAATGATTACAGTGGCTAACAAATATTCCAATATACTAATCTTCGTATTAATTCTGATCGTAAATAGATCGTACGGAAAATGCACTTATTAATTATGTTTGTTTATTTGATCAGTTTTCAGTATGATCAGATTGCATTGCGTATGTTTGTATACAAGCAAAAGAATATATTACCGAATTAAAAGAAGAAAATAACAAATAAATAGTTCAGAGCAACGCAACCTAACCTAAAAAGGGAACTTAAGTCTCGCACACGAACGTAAAATTGAAGAGAAAAAATCACACATGCACACAAATTTTACATTTTGAACGACATATCAAGACTTAAATACGTATATATGTAATATTTCAGCATGTGTTTTCTCATAATTCCATTCTAGTCCCACTCATCTAAACAAAATCATTAGTTATAACATATGTATGTACATACATGCAAACATAAAATAGACTTTACAGTAATGTACGAAACAAAGTAATATTTTTAAGAAATCAGCTCAAATTAGGCAGTCAACATACACGTATATACATATGTACGTGAGTATACATATGTACATATGTGGGCATACGCAACATGCATTGATAATTAGTTAAGATAATATCAAGGAAATACTTGTCTACGTTATATTTAAATGATTCCGACTTTCTGATATAACGATTCAAAAACACCAGGCGGCCCGAATTATTTGTTAAAGATTTTACTTACACACGAATTACCACCAACGTATTTGCAATAAAATACCAATACCAAGAAACAAGTTTAGTGTGACCGATTACTAAACATGCCAAAATCCGAATTTCCATTCAAACAAATCTTACACGTCTATGAAAACTAATACCATACAATGCCTACCCTACCAGCAGATTCTATATTTTAAATTAAGTCAACTAATATTTCTTTCAAACGAAAAAGAAAAATATTTGCTGTCGGCTTGTGATATAATAGAGACTGATTACTTTCGCCACCTTTTATTATCTCACTATTCTGAGCCTATTAATGGTATTCCTAAAAGCGAGGTGGACTTGCGTAAATAATATCTGTGACTGTATTAGGTGTAGCAAATATTTAACTCGTTAACTTTTGCCATTCCAAGTAAAAAAATTTGTGTACGAATTAAAGTTTCTGTGCTCCGGTGTTCGCTTCTTTTAGCTACCGATGGAGTTTCATTCCCAATTTGTGTGGAGATGTTTCAATTAATACTGTCTCTTTTTTGGCAATTGTAATTTTTTACTGTGTTATTTGGAAATGAAAAAAACATGCCACTATCAAAAGTTTTGCTGCAACGCAACAACAAACCAACATTTTGTGCCAGCTAACTGGAGGACGTGCCAAGCTGACAGAAAGCGTCTCGATGAAGCACAAATTATTAATATTTCTTAAAAAAATAACTAAAACGTACAAATGTTTTGATCAACGATGCCCTTTGTTTTAGCAATCACATTATAAGAAACCAAAAGAAAACGAAAAATTCGTGAATTAAGGAGCAGACGACATCAATAGTGTTAACAGCTGACTGTTTTGCCACACAAAGTAATTTAATATGTACTGACGACTCACGGAAATTACAGTTTAACCATTAGGCACGACTAAATTGTGTTATTTAATTAATTTAAATAAGTAACACGGACTTTCATCAAGTGCTTCATATTATTCTACACTCCCCTCTGTTGGCTTGGTTTATTTTGGTGTCGTCAAAGTTGAGGTGTGATAAGAAAAAAATTTGTTATCAGGCAGGCTTCGGTTTTCACTTTCACAAAAAATTCCGATTTTGAAAACGCAAAAATTGGTGCTCCGGCTTTCACAAAACGCGAAATGTTTCCGTTTTCAAAACGGAAATATTTGGTCATGGCAACAACACTGCGTTTTCATGCTAATATCTGTCGCTGGCCGATTTGGTTAACAGAACGTTGGCAAGAAATACATTCTTGCGCATAACAGCAAAAATGTGTAACAGCTCAGATTGTACTCGGAATATGCGCGTAACAGAACGTCTTTTCGCTTCATGGCGCAGTTGTCCAGCGTGCCGCTGCTGTAGCGGTACTTAAAATAATGATTAGTATTTATAATGAAGGCATAACCTAAATTGCCCTGGTAATAGTGTCAAATGTATGTTAAAACATTAATCAGTCATCTTTTGTTTTCCTTTTGCAATTAAGATTTTGTTTGTTGTATAAAAAGCCGTTTACTTTTCATTTCGGCGATGAAATGCGGTTTGTGAAAACGGGAGCACTATTTTTTGCGTTTTCAAAAGTAATTGGGATAATTTATGCGAAAGTGAAAACCGCAGCCTGCCTAAATGTCTTCTAAGGATGTTAAACATGCGCTGCAGTCCAGGCTGTCCGACATCGATTTTAAATTACTACAGAAAATCCGACGTAGTGGTGAATTGCTTGGCTGCTAGCTCGAGTACATATCCGAGCAAAGGTAAAAGTTTGGCGTGGATATCACGGAGCCCAAATTCCAGTTTAGTCTAATTGTATATCCCCCTGGTGTGGAGAAGCCGGCGGAGAAAGAAAGAACGGACTAGACTGAGGTCCAACGTAAACGGCTGTGGGGCTATAAGTAGTCGGTTATGTGTCTGCAAACCATCGATTAAAAAGCTGTTCCAAGAAGCTATCCAGATCGGCGAAACCGCAGGTGCAGGTGGTAACCCAGCTACCAGCGAGTTGCTTGGTATCAAATAGTATATAGTATACGGTGGCCTTTGGTAATGCAAAAACCTCGGGTTTCTTAAGCCAACAGTCCAAGTCTTTGGCGAAGTTGGGCCATGACCTGCACCCAGTGTCGTCCCTGCGCTCGATGTTTCTAGGAGGTTCCTATGTCCAACCGGTGAGAACACCCCACCTTCCGCAACAGGAACCGAACTGCGAAAAACTTCATAAGTAACGCTTGGCATGTCGGCTGAGTTCACCTTCTGAGACCTACTGTGCAAGCTCCAGCAGGTGGGTGGACTGACCGAAAAGCCATGATGAATACTATCGCAGCTGCAAGGACAGGGAGGAAAAATAAAGTACCAAGCATCTAGTTTACAGCTGTCCTGCACTCCTGGGAAGGCGACACCGGATACTCGGTGGATACCGAATACTCCTTTTGAGAAAATGTGTCTTAAAATGCAAAATTCTTCTTTCGCTAGTGGAAAAATCTCAGCGTTTATGTACATTTATAAAATGCAAGAATTTATCAGTCCGAATCGACCACACTCGAGCAATTAACGTAAATAAAATTGTTTAAACAATTGAAATTACGCAAGTTAGATATTTATTCCGATGCTTTCTCGTTAATACCTCTTTTATTACAATAGAAAAAAATAAGTATTCACATGGACTTTTTGTGCATGTGAAGCATCTTTAACAAATATTTCAGAATTACCAATTTATATTTATACAGGTACTTATTTACATAAATAGGAATGTGCGTGTGAGTGTAATTCAAATGTACAGATGATTATGAAGCCATTAACAGTTGTTAACACATATGTATTTATATCAGCAGATTTACCGCATTTTCATAAATATATATATATTATATATATAGGGTAGTGGGCTCCGCCCCCTGCTCAGTATCGCTCTACACCCCTCAACAACTCTCAAACAACTTTTTTATGTCAATACATACATATGTATGTATGTATTTGGCCATGGAATTGAATCAGAATTGGCTGTAAAGTGTAATTTTGTTCGATGGTGGCTCTTGTTTCTTTTATTCTAACATAACATAAATTATGAATCTGATAACAAAGTCTAATGTAAATATTTGAGTGATGTGGGTTTCCGAGGGTAGGGGAACGACAGTGAGTGGCGTTGCGGAGTCTCCTAGGTATATATATACATATAATGTACGTGAATGTATGCATTGTATGCTGGTTTTTTAGGTTCAAAACATAATTTCGGACTGCAGAAATGTTAAGTATATTTTGTATGCCACAGAGTTAATAAAAAGCAATTGAATTGTTCTTGTACGCTCGTACTATTTCCATTTGTTGTATGTAATTTTTGTGAATTCGATAGATCATTCAATGGCGATCACTTATAATATCATAGCATTTAGAGAAATATTTATATTTGTATTGTATTTTCTTGTATTTGATGTATGTTGGGTTATATTTGCGATTGGTAGCTATGCAGGTATAATTATGTTCTGTATTTCTGTAGTTTTACGAAATTATATGAACTTCTTTAAATTAAGGAAATTATTATTATAAGGTCCATTTATAGAGATGTATGTATATATGTTAGTATTTATATGTGTAGAGTTGATTCTTAGCCAGTCTGGACACTTAAGTACCCACTGTTGGTTCCTGACGTATTTCTGATTTCAGCTTAACAAATTCCTTGGCGACCTCATCATTATTACGTTGTGATAGAATCCGTAAAATTGTCCAACCCGTCTCGTCCATTTCTATGCGTCTCTGCAAAGGTAACCAACAGGCGACAGATCCCTAAAAAGAGTAATAGTTTGGATATTTAATACAATCATTATTTATATATATATTATAGCGCATTATGAAAACCTTTTCCGATATGTCTTTGAGCGGGATAACTGCCACGCCGACAAGTCGATCATCACGGGCAAAACAATAGTCCTTAACGCAAATATGCAACTCGAAAAAGTCCAGCTGCTCCTCATTACCAATAGCGCTAATGTTATAGAAAAGTTAAAAAATTGTTGTTCAACTGATTTAAAAGCGCTTACAAGCTAAATGATTCATTGTATTTAGGCGACCAATTGTTTGACTTTGACTTGGTTGCAAACTTCCTCTTCTTTTCCTGCAGATGCGGCCCAATCAAGTTGATCTCAACAAATGGTCGGAACATTCCAGATGGTATTTGCCATTTTAGATCATTAGCAGCCACCACTACGCGGAGAAATACAAAAAAATATTTTTGTTAGAAGTGTTCAAATATAGAATCTTACATTTAGTTATTTACCTTTCACATTCACCTTGTGTTCACCTGTGCCTGGGTGGGAAAATAAGTCTATTTGTACTGAAATTTCGCCGACACTTTCCTCCGCATTTTCAGGATCAACTACAGAATATCAAATCAGAATAATAATAAATTCATGTTATATAAAAGCAATTGTTTATACTAGATTTTGAAACTTGCAAAGAAGATGTTATGCTTCCGTTTTGGTGAAAAATTAATTCTATCTCAGCAAAAAATCTCTTTTAAGTATCAAGATTATTAAACATTGCGGTAAAACCAAACAATGACTTACCTTCGTGAACTTGACTAGATATAAAGGTTTTGATAAGTGTGTCGGTCATTTGCGTATACAAACTGAGTGCGTATCGTAGACTTTGAAGCTCTGAAGATTTCTCAAGAAACGTCTTTTTCAGTCCATTGCCACCGGCGTGGAAATATTGTTTTATAGTATCTAAGGCAACATCGAGTACAGCACATTGTTTGGGCGATAAATTTTTTTCCACTTCCTTTGATATGTCCATGACACCGCTAAGCGCACTTTTAACATCCTGTTTTCCAGCCATATGAGACTTAAACAAACGACCCATATCTTCTATTTTTGCGTTGGATGCAAGGTTTTTTGCATTGTCAGTAAGATGCTTAAACATCATCTAATTGGAAATAAGTTTAGAAGAGATTCATTAGAATGAACAAGACAATGCTTACAGTTTTATCAGTCATTGGTGGCAAAACAATAGTTTTTTCCAATATTCGCATTACGATCTTCCAGAGTTCTTTTAAAAGTCGTTTTAGTACCGTCTTTTCACAAGACTGCGCATAAAGTGTCAATGAACCATCAAGCAAGTCCATAAGCGGCCTCAAAACGTCATCGGCCTCAACGGCGACAGCGTTCCGCTGAGCGGCTTGGTTACCAGCTGTCAGATTTCCACAGCCGCCTCCTTTAATAGACAGCAGCATGTCACCTAGCTCACGCACCGACTGAGTTATTCGAGGCTCCAAACTGAGGGGCAATTGGTAGAAATGTAGCAACAATACAGTATTAAGATCCTATAGCTTACCTAATGGCAAACTGTGAGGCCAAATCGTCCAGTGCAGAATTAAGATTCTGTTGAAGCTCTTTTAGTATATTGGCTGCGTCCTCTTCCAGCTTATCCCCACCCATAGACTCAAACATTTTCTCCAATTGTACCCTTAATTGCTGTATGTTGTTCATAAGTATGCAGGCCTATTTATAGTGTAAAATATGGAATATGGAGGAGAGGCAGACAAGTAAACGGCAGAATAAGGGCGAATCAAGAGTAAATTTATTAAAAATTCCGATCTAATGAGTTTCCTAACTCGAAGAAGCTCGTTAGGTCGTAAATTTTTAGTACTCACGATTCTTTCATCCCTCATATGCTCTGGAAACTCAATTTTCACAATATCTGCATAGGCTATTAGCACTTTTACGATTGTTTTAGCAAAACGCCTCATGTAACGTTTCCAAATTTCTGGATCAGGACACTCGAGCTTGCTAACAACATCGAAACATTGCGTCAATTGCGTGAAAACGTCGACTACCGAATTTGAAAACAAAGCGTGCTCGCTGCTCTTTGTGAACTGTACCATTTGGGCGCAATGAAAAAAGTGAGTGGTTTACGATTAATAAATTAATAAAGAATAACATATATTTATATTTCATATTTTAGGGATAAGCCTGAAAAACCTTCGGCTTCGGCACGCCGAGGTTTATATGCCCAACCATATGAGTTAAGGACTAAAATGTAAAGAGATGGATAGACGGACATGCATATAGCGATAGCTCGACGGTTGCTCCTGATCCCTTATATTCCTTATGTGGTCGGGTCGGGGGCTTCTGTCTGCATCGCATTGCACACATCTGGTCAAAAGAATAATATCTTTCATGGGTAATTGAAGATTCCATGCCTAAGGTCATTTCCATTAAACATACATTTTAGTTCCAAAAGATATAGTAGACAAATTTGGTATAATTATGTTCAACCATGTACAGCTACAACATTTGCACGCCTTACTAGATTCCTATTATGGCCAATGATTCCACTAATAGCCTCCAATAGAATCCCATCCTCGAGTTGACTAGACGGCTTAGTTTGGACAGAGATATTTAACAGTGAAGTAACAGTTGTTCGGGTCGAAATGGACAGACGATGATGATAAAAAATATAAACAGTACTGTACAGTACAAGAACCTCCCGCCGGAGTACAAGTAAATAAATAATCTAATTTAAAAGTTACATTTATTATAAAAAAAAAAATTAACTTTAATAAGCTTGCTTTTTATCTAAGTTAGCCTTCGTATGCTTACCCCGTCCTTTTTATCCCGATTGAACGCTCCGTGAAGGTATTCCAATGAAACATCATCGTTCTCATTTAACCATTGCATCACAAAAGGCTCGAACCATGCTGGATAGTCAGGTACGGCGCCTTTGTAGGGCGGAACCTCCTTGACATAGTTGCTATACAGCCATTTAACGCGAAAATGGAGATTCATGTACGCCGAAGACTTGCAGAGACGATGTTGTTCGTGCTCCTCCAATGCGTACTTCATGTCAACAGCAAAAAGATGCCACATTGACGATGCAGACAGCTAAAATCGTTCAAAAATACACATACTTTTTAATTTGAAAGGACACTTATATATTTTTTTTCGTATTTTTAATGTATGGATTTTGTATATATTTTATGATATATCCCAGCGCAACAAGTTTAAACTTATTGTTTTGCGCTAGTACACTTTAATTTAAAAAAGCTGTTGTGCGGAAGCCGTTATTCTTACTGATCAAGAATATACGTATGGTGGCGGAAACTCTGTGAGTACCGGGTATAAAAAACAAAATTTAATAAGCAGGAAGTTGTTAGGAAGATGTTAAATATAGGATTATTGGTTTGACATGCAGGACATGCACTGCTAATCTTACCTGTCCAATATTAAGTTCCTGGGGAAATTGATTCAGCACAGTGCCATAGCTGTTTTTGTCCTCATCAATGACCGATACAATAAGTGCAATTAGCTTGTGCCAGAAGTCTACGCTGTCCAGTTTTGGCTCATGGTCGTCTGGAGCACGCTTTGCTTCGTTTGGATCCACCTAAGATGGAAAGAATGAATAGGTTCGGAAAAACCAACATAAATCGACTCTTACCTGGAACTCTCTGTTGTAAAGCTCGTAGCAGTTTTCAAACAGGAATTGATACGTGGATCTTAGACAAGCCTTCACACAATCTTTAACAACAGTACTCGCTCTCGGTGGGCTGGACAACTCTTGTACCTTGGTAATTATATTCGTAAATTGATATCGAATTCGAATTGAAACACATACCTTCATGCGGAAAAATGTTATGCTGGTCAGCAGATCGACAGTAGACTTAAGGTCCATTAACTTTTCAGGACTCGAAGCAGGAAAGTTATTTCTATACATCGACAGGTCAATTCTGAGAGAATTATGTAGTTGGTCCAACAATTTTACAAATTTCTCTTTCTGAAACGAGCGACACGAATATAATCTGTCTACGATATGACCTTTTAATATATAAGTACCCCAAAATTGCTAGCTGCAAACCGATCACTAGCAGAGACAGCAGAAGAAGCTGTGGTATGAGCGTAGTACGCATTGATGTTGGCCAAAAGTGTGCTCATCACGGCGGGTACACCAGGGCATAGATACTTGGCAGAAAGGCAATGAAAATGAGTCATTCCTTGATAGATATTTTCGATACCGTAGCGCATTGAAAACTCATCGACAATTTCCTCGGGGATCTCATCAAAATAGAGTTTCCATGCATCGTCACCCTTTTGCGTTGGCAATTTAACCTACAATGATATATTGATATACATATAAATATGTACGTATTTATCTAAAAGACAAAAAGCATTCGTAAGAAACTTACCATTCCGCTATTTTCTTCACACAGATAATGAAACAGGTTCTCGTGCAGACATGTATATTGGACATGGTATGGAGCAACCTTTTCTTCACCTTTTATTTCAACGGATATGTGAAGTCTTATTGCACCTGAAACTGCTGATTTATCCGTTCGTTTCTCTAAATTATACCAAACATCCATTTCCCCGGAGAGCGTACGAACTTCAATTATGGTTTGTCCCAAAAAATCGTCCGATTCTCGAGTCAATTTTTGACGAAGTTTCGATTTAAGGTCATTGTCTTCATCCCAAACGCGAACTTTTATGCGGTCAGAGGAGTTATGGCACTCGCTGCATATCCATCCAATCAACAATTTTGACATCATCAACATATTAATAAAATTATTCTACGAGCGAACACATAAGACATGCACATGTACCTCCATACATTTTGCAGTTGATATTAAAGTATCATTGAGCTGAAACACTAAAACCATTTTCGAAAAGCGTTTTGGTTCTCATGGAATCGGGTAATATGGAACCAAGAAGTAAGTAATGGCTAATTTTATTATGTGATATCTTTTTCAATTTTATGATTTGATAATTATCATTACCTTTCTAGATAATTCAATCGACGTGTAAACTTATTTGTCATTTACCATTTAGAAATCGGACCATCGGACAATTTGTAGTATTTATTATTTAATGGATATTTTTACTAGTTTTGGGCAAAAATGGGTTTTATTTACTGCGTTTATGCGTATTTAGTGCTTCAGCTCGGTGCATTGCATTACGCTTAAGTGCATACAACAGCTTATCAAAAAGAAAGAAACAATTTCGCGGATAATAGAAAGACCAAATCAAAAGATTTATCCGAAAGAGAAATAGTGATAGAGAAAGAGATAACCATTCTACAGTGGAACATTAATAAGTATATTTTTGCATATAAAAATCTTATGCAAACACATTAGGCAGACACTTTGATCTCAGCTACATCTTAGCTGCAACCAAAACAGAAACATAATGTCTGGGAAAAGTGAAGAGTCTTTTCATAAGAATTATCGCATTGTAGCTCTGATGGTTCCGTCATTTTTAAACAGATGTACATATTTTGAAGTAAAACGGATTGATATATATTCAATATATTTCATATATATTTCACCAATAGAAAATATGTACATATGTATGCATTATTGCTTTGAAATTAGTGAAAATTGTATTAATATAATATTGAATTTAATGGGTCTAGATAGAATATTTGAAAACTTAAGTGTATATAGAAGGAGCATAAAGTCAAGCAAGCCGGAGTGTGCGCTTTTCGTGTGCTTGATTTATGAGAAATATCACACGGTTCAACAAGTCCCCGACTAGTCCCCGAAGTAGGTTTCAGATAAACTAGAGGTAACATTTTTTAAAAGCTATAGCAAAAACGTGGCTAACTATTAACAGGCTCTTGCCCAGGAAAATAACCAATCCAAATGAGAATGTTACCTCAGAAAACATAACAAATTGGCGTAAAATGATCGATAAATAAAAGTAATTCAGATAGAAGAGAACATAAGGATGTCCAGATTTTTCTTTAAAATTGTACACAATCATTTTGGCATACAAACGTTTAGGAGCGCTGTATACCCCTTTTGGTGTTTATCAGGAGTACGCAGCATCAAGGTCATAGCAAAAAGGGATAAATTAAATGTGGAAATGCTAAGAACACGTTGGACTACAGGAATCACTAAGATTAGATCTAAGTTTAAAAGTTTACATGATTACATTTACATTTTAACAAAAGTCGGCAGAAGTCGGGGGACTTTTTGAACCATATGGTACGTATTTAAACGTTTACATATTAAATCGCTAAATACGTATGTCAAAACAATTTCATTCAGCAATAAGATAAAGGAATCTTGGGGACAAGTACTCACAAGTGAAACTTCTCGTTCCACACAGGGTTAAGTTCCTGCGGCATTGTTCGCGTTCGTTTTTTCACCTTGCTAACCTGCACCGTCACATATGGATCACTGGTACCGCTTTTATCCTTCGCTATCAGGCCTTGAGCACAAATCACTGCATCATATCAGGTCAAATAAGTATGTATATGGCAATTCGTTCGTTTCCAACACCACATTCCACAAATTTCCCACAATTTCGGGTGTTTGTTAATCCGATTTTGGACCGATTTTATCATTATAATGTTGCAGGTAATTTGTAGAATTATTTTTAATTTTTTTTTAGAGTTTGGGATTTTTTGTTTTTTTTGGTTTATTAGGAAGTTTTTGTTGATATTGAGATTGTAATTTGGTTTTTGAATAATTTTGATTTTCAAATTAATTTGTTGGGGTTTGAAACGAAGAAAATCGTTTGAGATTTACATTATGTGCATTTAAAAATTTATTTCCAATTTTTTTTTTCAGTGTTTAGTATTGATTTTCAAGGGAGAAAGAAGAAGAGAAAAAACGGAAGTTTTTAAATACATATACGATTTTATAAAATCAGTTCAGCAGTAAGAATGCCGTGCTGCTGACTCCTCTGTATTTGTATATGTACATATATGCATGTACATACATTACGTTCCATCAGTTAATATAAGTATATACAAATATGTACATAAGGTTACTAGTCAGTAAGATGCAAGTGACAACGGTATAGTGTTTGTGGTATATACTGATCACAATAAAATATTTAGTTCTGTACATAAGTACTATACATATATGCAAAGTAAATATAAAGTCCAAAACGATGTACATATATGTAGAATAGAAAGTGTTTGGTTTGTCATCAATTATGTATACATACTTACACATAAATATGTCAACCAAAGGATAGACCAAGTAAACTGTGTAGTTTTTAATTGGTTTTCCATATTAAGCATGTACATTTTTATCTATAAATATAGTACATATATACTCGTACGAATGGTTATAGTGCAGGGATCAGGCAGGATAAGTTATATTATTCAAAACTTAAAAAACTACGGCCTCAGTCCCTAAACCGCCTTTTCACGAACATATTTCGTAAAATTTCATCGCTTTGTTTAAAAATGAAATAATTTAAATCAAAGATTATTTTGTGAAAGCTAAGCAGTGCGTACAACAGAGAGGAAGAGCGAGAAATGAGTTCCTATATATTTTGAACTACCTAAAACCAAAGATGACCTCTTTAAAAAATAGCTCCCTATTCTAAAACTAAACAAATTTAAACCACATTTTTAGCATGTCACTGTTGAATAGATGTTAAGTAGAAATTTCAACGAAACTTTGCGTACATTGTTTCTTTCCTGAATAAATGGGAAGAAATTGGAAATTGTAGTAGTCCACAATATTACTACATTGTGTATAGTAAAGCTGCAATAAAAGAGAACACGGGGCTGAAGGGTCAGCTACACTATGAAATTGATCTTATTTGCTTTATTTGCAATAGTTATTGGGAATTTCGACCTACAAGACAAGATCATTCTTTATGATTACGGCTGATTGATTTACGGGTTTCTCATAACTTCAAAAGGAGAAGAATGTGAAGTACACTCAGCCAAATATGATAAAAATTGGATCACTGTATCATACCATTTCATATTAAAAGAACGGTCCAAAACGATTCAGAACGTTTCAAAAGAACGGTGCTATACTAGCTAAAGCTTTGGCTTACGACGCTACACATTCTTTCATGTTGTAGATTGTGAAGACGACTTTTGACGTTTTGTGCCACTTCTTTCACTTATTCTAATATGTTCTTTTGCTGGTCTTTTTTTCTTGTACCATTTATACTAAAAAATTAAAAAGTTTAACAGATTACGAATACATAAACACGTCAAGCGAAAAACGGTTTGTATTACCTTCTTTAAGCATTATTAATTATTATTAAATTAATTATTTTTTAAGCCCAGTTTAAATCAGATTAGTAATCAGATTTGCGGCTGGCAATAGGAGATTTTGTGGTCGTCCAACTGCCAAATGCCATCTAGGCACGACTTCCCGCCGAAGACAGCTTTCATGCAATAACTTAATCAGACTAACGCTTCACCATCGGAACATTTGTATTATTAAAAGTATTAACCAGACCACCCAAGTTTATTTTTGAAAGCAATTCATGCAAAAAAAAGTACAAAAATAAACTAATATGTATATTAAATAGCTGTGCGTATAGCAGACCTTTAATCGCTTTGTGAATCAGTTTAATTTTGAAACGGAAGTACTTGGAAGAAGATCAAAAACATGCGCCGTGCTCGGTTCTTAGATTCTGTGAGGTACTATAAAATTTGAGTACGAAGATACTATTTTCCGGTCTAATGTTTGATTTATAATATCTTTAGGGTTTGTTTGTAGATTCGTAATTACACTCTTTCTATCTATGTGCAACTGTTCTTCGATTATAAGTAGTCTCAGTTTCGAAGCTTTAGATCTCATATATATGTATAACTTTGACAGGGAAAAAATGTACAAAGAATTATGTATTTTTTAACTTCTTTACATAGTATTTAAATCTGTACATATACATATAGTTCTTATGATATTCTCATTTTTAAAAGTTTTTTTTGCTCTTAGGTCCAAACGAACTTAAAACAAAATTTGATCCAAGGGGAAACACACATAAAATGTATTTGAACGACTGAGTCTACAGTTATCAAGACTTTTTAACATTGTTAGCATAGAAAGGACAGATTTTATTAAGATGCAACAAATAAGATCCATGCATGAACCAGAGCTTCAGAGCAAATCAAATACTCATGAGCACTGGTACCCCTATGAAGACACTTCATGTCGTAACTATGTAAGAAACATCTGAAAGGGATACATAGCAACTATCTAGATAGGAGTATGTGGAGAGCCATCGATCGGTAATCGTTAAACGGCTGCGAAAGTTAGATAGGCATTGCGAATAGTGCAAGAAATTTATTTAAATATTTACATATTGTATATATACATTATTATGTTTAATCAATGAAAAATGTATGCATGTATGTTCTGTGCAAAATTGTGAATGATAGCTTGAAACTAATATTATCTTTCCTTTTCTTTTAGTAAATGCAGTACATTGTACTATTTAAAATGCTGTTTAATAACCACATTAAAGCGGTTCTTCCTTCGAAAGGCACTAACTGACCTTGGGAGAAAAATATTTAATTAATCCATTTTACTTAACTCATAATTCGATCTAAATCGGATAACTATATTATATTGACTGGAGGATCGATTAGAGGTTTCACAGCTTTGGTTTAAAAATAAAACAAGAAAGGTACAAATGGTACTTTTAAAAGTTCAAGGATTGTTAAAAATACGAGAAATATAGGGAAAATATAGGGAGAAAAAATAAAGCCCTTTTTAAAACCTGATACACACGTACACGCAGCAACAACATTTTAAATATTGTATGAATTAAATTACATATATTTAGTCATATATAATATATGCTGACGTAAGAAATTCAAATCTTCCGTTTGGTCTGAACTTAAATCTTAATTTAAGCAGGAATACTCTTTCATCAGGTTTCTCTAGGAACGATCGGTAGTTGTAAAAAAAACTAGGGCAAAGTTGATTAAAGACGGACAACTACAATAAAGACGGACAAATGTTTCAGTGTCGAAGCATTTTTTTTTTTTTTTTTTTTTTTTTTATATCAATGGAGTATGAACAAATGGGTATGGGTCCAATTGAAAGTGGCGAAAAAAAGATATTTATTACTAAATGAAAACCATAAATTGTTGTTTAAAAGCGAAGTGGCTTTAAAAGTGTACCTGTAATTGTTAGTTTGCATGACCATTTAGATGTTCCCTCAACAGTTGCGTGCTCAGCCTGTTCTAATGAATCTATGTGTGTATCTGGATCCACACCGAATGTCATCCTTAAATTAAAATCGATTACATATATATGATTCGTTAAATTGAAGACTCTATTTAAAAGCATTAAAAATATCAGCACGTTAAGTGAGTTATTGGATTGGCTAGGCGGGTCATCACATATTTAAAGTAATGATGATTTACGATAATCAGAAGCGGTACTGGTACTGGTTCTTTCTTATTCAGTTTCTTAACAAAACCCAATGAACATCATCAAATTCGATCTAATTAAAAACTATATTTGTCCTTTATGGTGCTCTCTCACTCTGTTCCCAATAGTCCTCTAGGTCGGCAACAATTAGCAACATGTACAATATTTAAGTGTTTGTGTGTGACGAGCACAGTCGCTGAGTATTTTTATTTAACATTAAGCCGTGTTCCTAAAGTCCAAATGTATTTTACTTTACATAAAATAATAAGTTCGTCATTGCTATATAAACAATATATTCCTAAGTATGTAGATTGTACATACTCCTAACATACATATGTACATATGTACGTGCACACGTGGGTCTTAGCACAGGCAGAAAAGAAAACAGTAGTCTTCATATAAGTCATATAAATATTATATATATATATAGATATACATAAATAATATATAATATATATATATATTTTTCACATACATATACATATAAATGATCTATACAAATATGTATATATATGTATATTGCGTACATGCATGTTACACATTTTGCACATACATAAAAAAACACAGTTAAATACAATCACACGTACATTATTAGTTATCATTACATTAATAGTAACACAGCTGTGTCATTCGAATGCAAAATGCGACTGCAAATAAATTCACATACATTTAAATTTAATTTGAAACAGAAAAGGATGACGTTTATCAGTTTTATTTTGTGTAGAATCTATCTCAAACCTGTGATTGCTATTTTGGCCGACCATTTGCTTGTGCCATCCAGGACGCTCTGTTTCACAGCCTTCATATGACCGGTGTGACTCTTTTCCTCAACGCTGAATACGGCTCTGGTGGATGAACGCCAGGGTAGAGTTTACTATCTTTTTTTTTTCTTTTAAATAGGTTTGCCCGCTTAAATAATTTCGCGTTTCCGCTTAGATCCATATACATACATACTATATACACAATAGAAATACATAAATGTAATTCTACCCCCATTGAAGCTAAAACAAGTCTTTCGAGTAGTGAAGGTAAACTAGACACTCGTGAGTCCGTGTCCCCACTACACATATCCGCACTAGTCAAAACCATTTGTTACTGAAAACCTTACCTAATCAACTCAAAAATTTCGGGCTTTTCTCGCTCGCGTTGCTTCATGCGCTCTTTCATAGCGGTAATAATGGAATTGGCTTTGTCTTCGGCACCGTGTTTTGAACTCTTCTCGGCAGCACCTATGAGAAATTTTACCTTCATTTTACTCCCATCGCGAGCTTTTATGAGAAACACTTACGCTGAAGACAGTCGGCATTTAACAGGTCCTTGCATTTCTCATGGCACTTCACACCGCATTCTGTGCATCGCACTCCCTGACGTGCTATTCCCCAAAGAAGGCCTTCACACTCGTAACAATATGTTGGTGACGTGGCCGTCCATAGTAAAAAGTTGTGCGGTGTTGTAGATGATATGGGATAGATCAGAGCCTGAAGTGCTTTTTTGTACACGTGCATTTTCTGTATCGAGATTGAAAACAGATCCGATTAAAATAAAAAAATTGTATTCTTGATCTGTATTTTGTTATACCAAAACATTTGACAAAAAAATAATATCAGCAATAATACCAGTCGCAGTATGGCCACTTACCAGCTCTTCATCATTAAGCGTTGCCCGGGGAACAGCTGATGTGAGTCCGGCATTTCGTTTTGTGGCAGCCATAGTCTGCAGTCGGGCAATACAGAAAAAGTAGATTAGGATTTTATGAATGCACAGGATTTTTTGATATTTGCATCAAGCTGAAAGTTTTTTAGAACTGTTGCGTTTCAAAACATTCAAAACAAAGGTATCTATGCTACTTCAGCCGATATCTACTGCATATACTTAGGTAAGTATAAGTGAAAGTCTGTGTATTTAATTATAAGATCCAAGAAGAATACGAAGCTTCAACAGGCAGAATGCAAATTCAAACAAAATTAAATGAAAATGCTCATTTAATTAGTTTAATATTATTTAAGTATTAATGTCAATTGTAGTCATATCTATCAGAATTCGAACTATTTCGATACTAATTTATATTTCAAGACTTTTTGTTTCATTTTATTTTTCTGTTTTTCTTAATGCGGGCTTATTTGTTGCATGTGTGTATTTTTGTGTGCTACCAACCGTGTTCTGGTTATATTTATGCAAATTCAATAGAATACATTTCTCCTTTATCGTGTGCGTCTGCTGTTGTTGATAACAATAACAGTTGATCAGAAGAATCAAAAATCAATTATTTCATACGTTACTGTAAGTACCGCACTTTCAGCAGAAGACTAGGGTCTAAATAATACACCCAGATTCGCTATTTCCACATTCCAGAAACAATTATAACAAAATACACCTTGCAGAGTTTTTAATAAATTTATTTGTATTAAGAACACAGCCCCACAAAAAAAAGGTGTCGTGCGCGGCTGACCAGAGAATCATATTTTGGGGCCCTGAACACGAATCCAAGGTCAGATTTGCTCCATCACGTCAAGTTTAACCTCAAAAAACCAATTTGGTCGAAATACGGAAACCTTTTTGAAAAATTCGGGGGTTTTCGGGGTCAATAATTCGTAAGTCAGTTTTCAAAAATTCAAAATGGCGGATTCAATATGGCCGGATTCACTTAAAACGAATAACTTTCCGACCTTGCAACATCTACATCTACATCTTCCTCCTTTAAATAGATCTTTTTCAAGAGAAAAGAACTCGATACATCTCGAAACAGGAAAGTTGACTTCAAATTCGTAATCAGCGACCCCAAAAACACCCAATGCGAGTGCTCTTTTAAGTTGTAGTATTTTACACAAGCAGAAGCGTTCGTTAGCACAGGGGCGTATGGTTTTACCCATTATCTATACTAGAGAGCTATCGTGTCTCTTCGTGCGTGCTCGCCAAAATAAATGAATATTTTCGAAAGCACACACTATGGACCAACAAAAATTTGTTCATAGGATGTATATCTTTTGTATACTAACATATATACGGGATGCTGTCTAACGCTGCAAACACAGTTATAATTTTCGGTTAATATGTATCAAGAATGGGAAATCTCTGGAAATAGCCAATAGGGGTTCATAATTAGAGTATTTGTCCGCAAAAATCATTTAAATGCGTTATGTGTGTTATTTGATAGTAACCAAAAATCTGTACCGAAAACTTATGACAAGAATTGAAATTTTATTTTTGTTTTAAAAAAATTGTATAAATGCTTTAAAAACTGTAATATTAATACATACAAGTTGTGTTGATAGTACAGATACTATTATATACTGATCGTTTCTTTTATTATATACTATATATAGACCTGTATAGTTCTCAAGTATAATATAAAAAATGCGAGTCGCGTTGAGTTGCTGAACGAAATTCACATAAGTCCTTTGATACGGCTGCTACGAGTAGAGAACATTCGCCACGAGTAACTATGTTATTTTTACGATGTAATATTTGCAAAATCAATATACATCTTCATAAATCGTGAAACGATCTAAGCGTTAAAGAAACAATTTTATGATATTGGGCGGGTTTTTATCACAATTTGTTTACTCTTCTATTCTATCTTCGCTGTCCGGGACACATAATGGAAAAGCTTGAGGTTAGAATTCAAACGGTTCGATATCTTATGACTGGACTTAAAGTTCATTCTATAACCTTCCGGTTTCACCGGTTTCTAAATTTCAATAAAAAATTATATATCTACTGTTTTTAAGTCTGGTTTGTAGTTTAGTGTTGTAGTGAAGTCTTAGGAGTAGCTCGTGATCTACTGTGCATAACTACATTAAAAAAACAACAACAAAAAATTCTCCACTTTGTGATTTTTTTATTTGTATGTGATAATTGTAAATACTTTTAAATTGAATAACTGCTAGTGAGAACTTGTTAAAATCTAATTTGAAACAAAAGTCTGTAGTTCTATACCTTGAGCACCTGCAGTCCATTATATCATTGTCGAAAGAAAATGAGATTTATTTGTAAATAACAGTATTTAAAGTGGCATTAGTGATAAGTAATTTTGAATTTGTTTTCTGGATTTTCACCATCAGAAAGGATCCAAAGAACCCTACAAACATATCCACATATCTACACGTATGCATTGTATGTCATACATTTGAGAAGAGCGGTACAAGTACTCACCAATTCAGAAACAAGGGGAATTGACTTTCGACGGGGCCGTATATCTGGCATACTGTCGATATTGCTATAGAAAGGGTTATCGCCGGGATGTCCATTGGTACGTATTCCAACATCTCCAGTTCCACCACCATTCTGTAAAAGATATTTTTTTATTATAATATTTATTGTTTATTATATATATTTATTATATGTCCAGAATAGAAAGCTATACACATAAATTTTTATTAGCATGGGAAAATTATTTTCATAAACCTAAACAGGAAACAGTTGGCTAAGCATCGAAGGACGTAGCCTGTTTTACACCCCCTGGCATAGTGTCATATATCGATCGATTTTGTATCGTTTTTAAGGCTTTAGGAATGTGTATAACAATAATAAAAATATTTTTCAAATAATTAAAAAAAAAACAAAAATTTTATTAGGTAAAAATATCTGGTAGCTTAAAAAAAATTCGACTTTATATACGTATAAAAAATATATATTAAAGATATTATAGATGGGTGTGTATATAGGTATGTATTTGAATTGAAGGAAATATTTCAAAGGTGAACGATTACCTCTCATATTTAAAACATTGAAAATTGAGAACATTATTTTAGATATGTATAACGATGTGTATTACGATTAGCATTACCTTCTCCCTGTCTTTGGTCATTTCTTCTTCTTTAATTTTGTCCTGATTGTTTTTCTCCTCGATCTTACGTTCCTTTAGAGTTTTAAGCAACTTCCACTTACTGCTGCCAAGACCTGCCGTGGCGCCATTACTGCCCATCACCTGGGATCCCTCGACACTTGATTCTTGACTTATTAACTTCATTGGACGCGGCTGAGATGAAAATGATCCCCGATCACTCTGAGGAGACGATGTCTGTTTGTTGCATTGATCAATTGATTGATCAAGTATGGTTGTGGTTACTGACACTGGGTCGTGTTCATTTGGGGACATAGTATTGAACATATCCCCCGACAGTCGGTGTTCTATTGTAAATACACCTTTTCCAGACATACCACCGCTTCTGTTATGAGTCTCTCCTTCAATGATCAAATCCTTTTCCATGTCATCACTCAACTCTGCTGGCGTATCGGGCCCTGATGTCGCGCTAGAGGCCGATGATCCTTGAAATATTTCTATGGAAATATCTTTGTCTTGTTCGGATACTGATACCGCGTCAGTGATAAATCGTTGATTCTGCTCGGACTCATTTTCGGAAGCACATGATGAACTTGAGTTGGCATTATTATCAGCTGCAACTATGTGTTTATTTGTTTTTTGGACACGTTTCCGCTTCTTTAATCGCTTCAATTGCTGTTTTTTTTTTGTCACGAAGCAAAGTTGCCACTTCCCCTTCCCTAGCAGCCACCTCGGTATCCTCTTGAGATTCCATATCAGATGTTGCATGCTGAAAATCGCCGTTGACATCCTGCCAAGCGCTGTGCATGTCACAGACAATTTCGAACCTGTCCCGTACTGGTTTTGACTTTGTTAATGCTTCCCCTGTGTCGGCTGCTGTATTCAAACAACTGCCATAATTAATTTCTGGCTCTAATTTAACTGAGTACTTCAGTTCATCTAATACTTTAGACATCCGCAGCTTTACACTATCATCCGGTGAATAAATATGGGATTCCTCCGCTTCTGCAAAGTCAAAATGTTCCCCGGGCACTTCGCTATCCAACAGCTGTCCAATCTGCGAGAATAACACTTGATTGTCGGCACTTTGCTCGCTGGTTATGTTATCAGCATGCGCTGTTCGTTGATGCTCCAGTTCCTCGAGCTGGCGAAGCTCATAGCAAAAGTATTCATCGTCTGTGTCGATACTATCTTCGGTGCTTTGGCGACGAGAAGACGAGAGTGTGCGACCGGAATGCTGACTACGACAGTCGTCATCTTCTCGTGACCCATATCCCAGATTGCTTGGAATGTCCAAGGATTGCTGTGCAACCCAGACTCCCCCACCTCGGCTGTTAGTTACTATAGTCGCTGTGGTTTTGGTTGGTGTGCCTGCTGTAAAAGCTAGTGTAGTTTCGATTTTTCTTGCCAATTTCGGGGTTGGGACATTTGTTTCAGTATTATCGGATACTTCGATAATGGGAGAAACGTCGTAGATCTCATCATCAATATAGACTGAGCTTATTTTCTGAAGGCTTGCCTGTGGCTGAGCTGTTGAATATTTGTCTGATGAAGTGCATATTGGCATCTCACTGGTTTCCAAGAGAATCTCTGGCATCTTTATAAACATTTCAACATTATTACGCATTTTGTCACGTTCTAAAAGCTCAGACGACGTGGATGGGGCAGCCTCCGTTGGGGTAAGCTGTAACTTTTTGAGGTCCCCAACGACAGCGAACAGATTGGGACTATCAATTTCAATTCCGAGGCAACCATCATAGATGCCAGAGTGTTGGGGTGGAACATCAAAATCATCATCAAAATCTTTATGGCATTCAGTTTGATTTGTTCTCGGTTTAGCCCCATCCCCTTAGATATATCTAGTTGATTCATTTGACACTCATATAAAGAACAATCCTCGTTATCCGATGAAGTAAAGCCTGGCAGATCTAGTTCGGTATCTGACATATTTGAGCCGCGGCGCAGGACACTGCTGTTCCGTTTATAAGTCTTTGCTTTTTGCATTAAATTGTTCATCTTAGATGAAAATGAGCGCTTCTTCGGTGCTCCAGTACTAGCGTCAGCTGCACCTCCAGCTGAGTCGGAGTCTGACAAACGTCGTACAGAGTGCGTAGCCGTAGCTTTTTGCATAAGACGCATCGGGAGCTTCTGTAAACGTTTGGATAGCTGTCCGTGACTTCCGTTTCCAGTAGGACGCTTATACGAAATTAACGGATACGAGCCTGCCTGGCCACGGGCTTGTCTCTGATTGCCTTGACTTTGTACATCACCGGGTAATGACTGTGATCGATTGTACTTAGCTGAGCGCTTTAACTTTAGATTTTCTGGCAAAAATGTACTTAATTTATTCCATACCCTCGGTGACTTTATGGTGACAGGTGGGATTGCCGAGATTTCCTCACTCTCGAACCGTTTCGCACCATTAATCTGGGCTAAAGCACGCTGACTGACAGTATAATCAACTGCTGGAACAGGAGCAGGAACTGTAACTGAAGAGGATTGAAGCTTGGGAAGGGGAAAACTGGTAGCTCTATTCTGCGTCATATATTGGGATTGGTTTTGCTGCTGATGTCCTAAGTAGTCTAAATTGTTGCTGCTGTTGTAGTCGGTGATACTGTTCGAGGATGGATAGTAGACAAGTCTATCGGTCAAGTGTGGCTTGCGGGATTGTTCTTGCATTTCCACACGATCTGTACCATTTCTTTCAAAACTATACTTTGATTCATTCACATTAAGACTACTGCTTATTCCGGAATCCGCTCTTGAATTCTTCCTGAGGGATGGCTTGGGCGTAGTACTCGGAGTTTGGTTAGTTAACAGGTCCGGCATACGGTCATTATTAAGTAATTGTTGCGTTGAAACTTCCTGCTGATCCCGTTGATTTTGTTGATTTAGTTGATTTTGTTGGTCCCATTCTAGCATTTCATCAACGGTGGAAAATTTTCCGACTTGTTTAGCAGCCTCATTAATATTAAATATGGATTGGTTTTCATATGCAGAGCAAATCGGAATATTTTTTGAAAGCTCGTGAATATAATTCAGGTTCTCTTCGGAAAATTTATAATCACATTGTTTTGGGCTTAAATTGTCATCAGTGCTATTGAAATTGGAATCTGTTGCTGAGGCCTTTACAGGATATGTTAGCTGGAAAGTTTCCGTACTTCTTTCACTACTTTTGTTAGCAAACAGATTACAGTTCTGGATGCCAACGGTTACTGGGGAATTCGGCGACCAGCCGCTCATCGAAGATAGCCCTGAATCGGATTTGGCCTGTTTCTGTTGATGGGCTTCAATTTCTCCGCGAAATGTATTCTCTGTCACCGACGCATCCATCTCCAGACTGTCGTTCGGTGCTGGTGGTGGAGGACTAGGACTCGATCGACTTTGGTCCGTTAATATATCGGTAAACTCAGCCGTAACCTTATGTTTATCGGGATTTTGCAAATGAAGTAGGAACAGCATACTATTGTGACGTTCCAGGCTTTTCTTTAAGGACTGGATGTACTCATCCTGATTGTAAATATTTCTCGATGAATTGGTCAAATTCTCATTTGTTCCATGAGCAACACTTAAATCCCAGTTGCTGTTATGCTGGAAGTGCTTGTCCATATGGTCCTTTTCTACTTCCGATCCATGACTCTGAACTATTTTAACTATTTTTTTCTTTCGATTAATTTCAATCTCTTGAGTCTCCAAAAGCTTAAGTTGTTCGTCCAGATCAGAATTATTTCGGAGCAGCTGTGCACTAACATTGCCCACATTTAGTTTTGCTGTGAGATCTTGAATGGACGATGTTGAAATTGACACAGACTTGGAAGTTTTGTCTACCTTGTCCTTTTCATCGTCCAATGAGTTGCCAACCAATTTTTTGAGTGTGTCAATATTTTTATTAAATTTCTTCATTACAAGAATAAACTTTTTATCAGCATCAGTGACGCGAAGTCGTCGCATCTCCTCAGCCAAGGTGACGGGGTTGAGTAGCAGTAGAGTCAACTTCTTATCGACGTGGTTAAGCCTTTGGAAAAAAGTTTCCTCTGCCCAAATGGTCTGCCGTATTTGACCGATTTGTGAAGCACTTAGTGACTGAAGATCAGAAATTTTATTGATTTCCCCTATCAAGGTCTCAGTTATGCTGTCCAAAATAGTTACGTTGTCCTCAAAGAAACAGCCAAAGCTGTTTGCCTCACGCCGTTTGTCACTTGCACTTTGAGTTGTACTCGTATCCGATTCAGCTCTAACCGTATCGTTCAATGCACAGCTGTTGCCGAATTTAGTCGAAACGGTGGTATGGATACTTCTTGTTGATTGGGACTGCGCAAGAATGCACTTTAAATTATTTATCATTTCCATTTCATTCTTATGATGCTTCTTTTTCCGATGCTTCCTCGAGTCTCTATTAATATGAATCGTTGATTGAGAACTGGAGTCAGTTGTCGCTTCCTTTATTGCGGCTTTACTGATGCCTGTGACAACGTCCTTCTTACCATCGTTGATCATCATTAAGGAAGACGTTGAGTGCTCGTGAGCCTCGGAATGTTGTAATAATGAGTCCATCTTGGAAATCTCTGAGCTCAAGTCATTGTCACGATATGCTTCATTAAGCGTTTTATAAAAGGTTTCATTCATTTCATTGTTATTTGTTGTTAGCAGAATCTGTGTTCCACCAGTATCCTCAATAGGTAGGACTTGGTTTCCCCCTTCCCCTGTTTTAGAGGCTGCCAACCGAAAAACTTAACTTCCTCGATAAGATCATCGAGTTCGTTGGAAACATTGGTGGTCTGTCTGATGGGTTCTCCTTCCTGAACTCTTTGGCTATATGAATGGGTCTTTTGGGGCCCCTCCGTATTAACCATTTGTGGTAAATTGAGAAAGCTGTTGGGAGTGGATAGCACTGCTGATGCTGAAGCCGATGCAACCTCAGTTAAAACACGTTGTCCATTGAGAAATTCTTGTAGTAATTCTGCACGTGCGTTGTTTGCCAGAGTTTGCTGTTGCTCATAAAGTATTAAATCCGAATCAGAATAAAGTTTCTTTCGGGGTTTTTTGCAGTGAATGTCAACATCCGATAGCCAAACGTTTGCGGCTCTGTCGGTTTTCACGAAATTGATTCCCATTTGTTCGATATCCAGATTGTGGTCATCTAAAGGTCCACTGTCGAAGTTAAGAAAAAGTTCATCTTGATTGTGTTCTAATGCACAAGCTGCATTCATAAATATATTCGAGTCACGATGTCCTATCAAAGCTGTGGGATGAAGTGCATCCAAGCTGATCATTTTGTCATAGTCATGGTCAGAAGGCGGCGGTCTCATTTCCATTTCAATATTGACATTTTCGTCCATTTCCAATGGCAGTGAAAGCAACTGCTCATCTGCGAGAAACGTTTCTGGCCCTTCCATGTCCTCCTGATGCTGAAGCTGTTGTTGCTTTGCGGCTCTGATCAAACCCATCAAATTACTAACCACCGACTGATGTTCTACTGATATGTTTTCAAGCTTCTCCAAACGAATCCAAATTTTGCCATATTCTGTAGAAAGCAAATCCAATGCCCGCCAGGCGAACTTCAACTCTGTCTCGAGCAAACTAATGCGCGTTGCAATTTTATCCATATAATCGGAGATTATGTAATCGGAGTGTTGCTGAGAATTATATATCTGACACAGCTGCTGCTCGCTTCTAATTGACAGCATGCTGCCGTTAGTGGGGTGAGAGTGAGATTGAGATGCCCCCAGGCTTAGCGGCGACTTGCTGCACTGTGGCTGTAATTGAGGTTGAGCGGTGCCCAAGATTAGATGATGTTGACGGTACTTTGACATTTGATCTACCTTTTGCAGTAGCTGGCTCTGTTCCTGTCCCTGAGATTGGGAGTGCGAGAGCGAGTGCGAGTGGGACTGAGGTCGGGATGGCGATTGCGATTGAGATTGTGTCAGGTGCGGCATCGCATATTTCGTAGATTGATGGTTCTGGTCTCTCAGCTGTTGCTTTATCTGGAACTGACTCTTAAGTGCATTTTCTGCTACAGTGTGCTGAAGCTTTTCAATGGCAATCTCAGATATCGTATTCTGGGATTGATGTTGGTAGTGACTAAATTTGTCCGGGACCCCAGCATAGTTTTCAGCTAATGGCGTCACTGTTTGAGATGCATTCATCATATTGGTCCGAGATGCGAATTTAATATTCGACGTTGGCGATTTTGATTGAGTTTGATTCAAAGACATAGTGGAAACGAAACTGGTAGTCAAACTCCACCTAAATTATTATAACTTTAAAAAACTTCGATCTAGGATATATTACATAATACATACGTTGATTCCAGAATTCAATGTCGACTTAGCTGAAAGTCTTAATCCATATACATATCTACAATATTTGGACAGTAAGACTTAAAGTAAAAACACATACATATATTTGTATGTACATATGTATGGACTTTTATAAATCTAAATCATGTAGCTATGGGATTGAATTCACTTGAAATCAGCAACTTAATTTTTCATTTTCTTTGTAAAGTATATTGTAGTACAAACTGTGTGTATTGGAACACAAGTATGGGACAGTAGAAAGGTCAATATAAGTATAATTAATTACAAAAGTGTGGTTTATCTTCTTTTGAATATGCAATTTGCGGCATTTCTATTTCTAAGATGTCTAAGATGGCCGTATTGAAGGATTCACACGACCATTATTGTTGCTTGTCGCACGTTGCTGACTGAAAGTATAAATGCTCAGTGCTCTTCTTCTGAATAGGCCATTTAAAACTTTTCTAAAGGTGCACTGCACAGAAGGATTCCCACTACTATTATTGTTGCGAGCGCAAGTATAAATACTCAACAAACATGATTTGTAATTTTGAAAACTAATTTTAAGAATAATAAGGGGGTAGGTAGGTAGAGTATTTTAACGGAATTTTCAGCTGAGAAAAGAAGTCTTTTATTTTTTCGGGTCTTGTATTGGACTCAATTCATCTTTTGCACAAAATTCTGTATACGCATATCGTTGCCGTTATGATTATTTGTGTACTATCCCATTGTTGCATGTTAGTTGGGTAAAGTTAGTCGCCAGCGAATATCAATTACTATTTGAAACAAAATTGGATTTTAATGCCGTTAGTCCTAGCACACACTTTGGAAAGGGAAAAAGCAATTTACTGCGCACAAATTTGTGTGTCCCGATGTGAATTGAAAAGCGTTAAAATGTGTACTACAATTTTGTAAATTGTTCTATGTTGGTGCGTTTCAGTTCACCGTATCGATGGAGTTGCTGCTACTAACTAAGGTTGTGTGCGTGTTCACGCACGTATACTCTCTTGTAAGTGTGTGTAAGACACCCTTAGAACTTTTGTTTTTAGTACACATACAGAAGGCAAAATGTCAAAATACTTGTGTATACTGGCGAAGGCACACATGCTCAGAGAGCGAGATTGACAGCAAAAACGGGAGAATGAGAATGAAGTAGAAGTGTCTTCTGCGCATGTCAGGCTAAAAACAATTTTTTGGCCCTAGTCGGTTAGTTGTTGCGTTTAGTTTCCTAAAAGTATGTACAAAGATAAGCTATAAAGTATTTGTGGGAGAGTTGTTTAGTTACCCCTGCAGCTCGACAGCGTAAACGTTTGTTAATCTAATTAAAGTTAAAATGAGTTTATTAGCCCGCTTTTCAATGGACTGTGCTGAAAAGCTGATTCATAGATGGCGCCACGAACCAGCACATGGTTTTCTATACCAATACCCTTGCAGAGGTTATCATTACATTTACAAAATTTTTGCAATATGTTAGCCTATAGGTAAATTAATTCCTGATCAGACTGACGTGCGCATTCCGTATAGTATTTCTGAGTATAGACCCTTTCTTTTACTTTGCCAAATATTGTCAATCAAACAAGTTGTCAAAAAAGTCCACATTAAATAACATTTATTTTCCGAGGCCCTAAAACTTTGATTCTTTTTCGTTTTACAGCACATCTATCTCGCATTTTAAGGACATTTTGTGGTGACAGTGCAGCTATGTTATGTAACCTGCGAAACAGTGATCGACGAACGCAAAGCACTCCAAATCAGTTTGAGGAATAACTTAAAATGTGGGTCAAGTTACGAGGGCTGTTTATTAAGTCTGTGACTTTTTGAATTTCAGACCTCTTAAATGACAGGGCAACACTGCTGCTTTCAACAGACTACTGTAAAAACTTGAAGAAGCTGCGTCGTTTAGCTTGTGTTTGAGAGCCATTGATATCAGACTCTTCCTCGTAATTTGAAAAGAAAATGGAAAAATTTAAATTTCTGTGCCCATTTTGCGGAAAAAAACCTTCACTCAAACCAAAAATAAGCTGAATAAATACTATGTGAACAGTGCAACATCCATTTCAATAGTATAAAAGTGATAAACGGTGCCGAACATCGTGGACTCCCAGTTGAGGCCTCTACTCCCGAAACAATCGAAAAAACTTACGATACGGTGTTGGCCGATCGAAGATTGAAAGTTCGAGAGAGTTTGTGGCTCAGTGTCGATCGTGATTTGAAAAAGAATCGACCGCACTTGGCCAAGAAAAAAGTTGTTTTCCTCCAGGGCAATGCAAGGATGCACAGTTTCCATGGCAAAATTCCAAGAGTTGGGCTACGAATAGGAGCAATTCGTACCCAATTCTCCTGATTTAGAACCGAGTGACTATTTCTTGTTTCCAAACCTGAAGAAATGGCTCGACGGAGGGAGATTTGAGCACAACGATGAAGTCACCTCACAAAAAAATGACTATTTTGTGGACCTCGCCAAATACTATTATTTAAACGGGGAAACGCTACAAAAAGTCTATAGAGATAAAAGGTGACTAGTGACTAGTTTCAGTTAGAATAAATAAGGTTCTATACTTATTCCAATCTAGCTAAATTTAAAGGTAACATGGCATACACCTACCCAGCTGCTTGGACCATCTATTAGTCTGCAACTAAGGCAAAGGCAAACGAAGAGTGGCCTGACCCCATACTTATTTATGTATTTAATTCTGGAAATATTATATTATGATGACTACAACGCAAAACTAATACTACATGTAACATGGAAATAATTTGTTTCTTTCTGAGGATATTTCAGTTCATTATAGTTCACTGTGTTTCTTGATAGATAATTTCCATACAAATTGTGTGACGTGACTCTTCATAAGTATAGATGACATAGGAATGATTCATCTATCTATCTTAAAATTTATTCATAAAACATCTCTCTATTCCCACATACAGACTTACATGTGACGCTTGACTTTGATATTTCAAAAGTATGCTTAACTTGCGGGTCCGTTCCGCCACAGATGGACTCATGTTTATGTGGTTTGAATAAACCAAATTTTCTACACTTTTCTTCTTTCGAGTACATATCATTTTGATTGAAATTCGTTTAGCGTGTTGGAAGTGTAGCGCAGAACTGTGAAAGCCGCCACTACTAAATTTTTCCTACCCAATTGCGGTATCAGTGTTATTTGTAATTGGCTCATGCTCGCATGGGCTGCTTTTGGGGTAACATGACATACAAACGGTGCAACATCAACTCTCCGATGTGTGTGTTAGATTATAAACACAGGTTACATTACCCTAAATTACGAATAAATTACGAAGATGCGGGTAACCAAGCGCTCACATATTACGACTAATACAAGTAAAAAGGTGGTTGACAATTCGACTACATAATAATATCTACTCAGATAACTTTTTCTGTGGGTGTTTTTTTTATACCGTTGAAGGCAAAACAAGATGTTTACAAAGCTATATCGTAACATTTATATTATATGTATATTATATGTACACCCATAAAGCTCACATAATCTTCCTGCTAATCACACCGGACCATCTATATTTCGACTTTATGAGTTATGTAAAACCATATGTATATTAACATAAAATGTAAATTTTGAATTGGTACAGAAACAAACAGATTTCCTGCAACGAAATGTTTTTGCCCAATCATTCCTATAGCAACTATATAATAAAGTGGTCCGATTCCCGCTTCTGATAATGGACCTGCTTTAATAGACTAGTTTCATATAAAGTGACGGACATCACTGCAACGACTTGGCTTGTAATCCTCGTCAAGAATACGTATATGTATGTATCTTACTTATGAGGTCGAAGGTGCTTTCCTCTGCTACCCTCTTCAAGGGTAAACAAAATAATGAATAAAACGTAAACTTATATTCACATTTGACATTGATCAGTCAATAATCAGTTTCAGATAATTTATCAGCGAGCAAAACCGGAGGTGGTTAAATAATTCTTGTTTATACAATATTATGTAAAAATAAAGGATATAAGAGTTTGTATTGAATATTGTTCAACAAGTTTTACTTACATTAAGCTGCATGATAATTTTGTTGTAAGCCCAATGCCAACGTTGCCGAGCTGTTATTTCGGCCTGTCGTATCACTTGCATATGACCACCAACTACTTCCTCGGTTTCACCCCGCATGAGTGGCTTTTTCTTCAGGGACTTCAGTCTTTTTAAGTCAGCGAGATCGGCCAGTTGATCATTTATATCTTCATCTCCAGTGACTAGGTCAGGTGACATCTGTTCTTCACATCCAATTAAATTTGATTCTGATTCTTGAAGAATGCTGTCCTGCTTTTGAACCGGATGATGTGTTGGCGTCAGTTGCAACGAAATATACTCCTGTCTAAATTTGTCTGTTTTTTGTGTCTGATTAATAGCCTCTTCGGTGGTGTCTTGTCGGGCTCCGACGCCAGTAAGGTCGATTTTATTAGCCTTGCTCCCTTCGACGATACCAACGCTCCCACTAGAGCTTTCATCTAGATAATTGCCACTGTCTTCTTCACTTTGGTAGTGTTCGTAAAGAAAGTCATCGTCCTGTCCTTCGTCAATGAAATCTAATGATGATTGATTGTTCGATAGCATCATTTTGGTTTGGTGCTGCTGTCTTTTGCTGCTGTTGCTGTTGCTTGGTTGCTGTTGTTGCTCTTGCTGTCTCTGCTGTTCAAGATACTTATATTCATCCTCCTCATTAAAATAGTCCTCCCGATAGTCATAACCACAATTGACGTGTTCATAATAACCATTTGGCTGACTTGACGGTGTCGTCTGCTGATGACCCATGTAGTAATCACTCTGCTCACTATCAATGCAATAACTCGGTTCTTTGCCGATCGCTATATCCATATCATCTATATCGGATTCATCATCAAAGATCTCAGTAGGCATTTGTTTGATTAGCAGCCCCGACTTACCATTGATGGTGGGCAGTTTTTTGCCGGTGGATCCTGCTGGCGGCACCGTCGGCAATATTTTTGCCCCATTTGCAACAATTTGGGATTGCCCGGCTCTTACCATATCTTCACGCTGGCCTCGATTACCATTCGAATATAAGTTGCTAAATAACTTGTTATCGTCAGGGCTGAAGTCATGCACTTTGATATTACTATTCTCATAATCATCGCCAGTATTTGAGTAATGGCTTGACAGTAACTCCCGATTAGTCAGCTGATTGTTGTAATCGCTATTCACGATTGCATCAAATCCTGCGGATCCCATTTCAGTCTTCGGTGGCTTACTTGCATTAGGCGAGGATATAGCAGATACGTCACTCATATTACTGGGACGTGCCGCTGAAGATGGCACTAATGATTTTTGTGTTACAGCTGATGCTACCGAAGAGGCGCCTTGGTTAACTGCTTGTGTTGCTGATTGCACAGCAGCCGCAGCTTTTCCGAAAATAGATCCAAGCATTCCACCACCGCCAGTTGTACCAGAAGACGCACTTGTTTTTGTCGGAGCCTCAATGGGATGTGATGCGATAACAGAATCGGTGATATTCGACTTTGAAGCCAAATAATGAAATGCTTCGGAAGCTCTTCCGGGCTTCATATCACTGGGTGTGTCTTTGTATGACTCATTGTAGCTGTAACTAACGTCGCTGTTACCTTCGACTGATGTTGGGTACGAATAGGGATGTTCCGTGAAGCCATACTCTTCATCATGGTCCAGCATTACCACGCTCACCACTTCGTCAGTTAAATTGATCTCATCATAGCTTTCCACATAACCATAACCAGGATTAGTATATGTTGTTGAGCTGGGTGCGACGATTGCATTATTGTATTCATGAGACTCGTTTATGGGGGTTAGTGTCGCACTGTCGGCTGTGTATGGCTCCCCTAGTTTATATTCGTAAAGATTTTCTTCAAAGTTAGTTCCCAAACAGCCAGCACTAACTTCCAAAACGTTTTCTGATGTTGTGGTCGTTGGTACAGCAGCAGCCACACCTGTTTCATGTTGTGTTTGCTTGCTGGAGCTGGTGCTGGAGCTGGAAAGTAACCCACCCACACTCGGAACAAGCTTAGATGCTAGGCCAAATCCAAAACCCTTTTTACTGGTAATGTTAGCCTGTTGCTGTGTTGCTTCCACGGTTGAACTGACACCACTAAAAACGCCATCCAGTCCTCCCTTTAGACCTTTGGATAGGCCGCCTAGCACACTCGTTGCCGCTGAGGCAACGACTTTGGCCTTTTGTTGCGTAGGCGTGGGTGACTTTTGGACAGGCTTATAATATCCACCCTGACCAGAATTCAGGTTTGGTTCAATTAAGCCAACGTGATCCAGCTTTTCGTTGGTTTTGCTTATAGAAATCTCCTTTTCTTCTCCGATGGTCATTACTAAGCTATTGTCTCTGTTTGACTTTGGCGCGGCAGTTGAGCAGGTTTCACTTTCAATATGGGATATGGATGCAGTCAGTACTGTTACGTCGACATTGAAACTGTCGTAAAAAGTATCATCGAACTCAGTAGCTATGGACACTGTTTCCGCGGGTTCGACGTTATTGATGGGTCGAAATTGAGTGTCTACTGAACATTCTGTGGTGGCAGTCGGTGCTAATGTTATTGAATTGCCCGAATCGTCAATTTTGACGACAGTTTCCGATATTACAAAATCTGTTTTAGATTCCTGACATACTACAGGATAACTGCACTCTTTATATGTGTCAAAGTTAGACGCTGTTAATTCGGTCAAATAAGACTGCGATGGAAGCGTGCTTGTGCTTGTGACCGTTCTTGAAATTTCAAATTCTGTATTTTCAGTCGAAACAATGACATCGGTAGCCACGGAAAGATTGGCCTCAGTTCCAGTGACACTGACAGATGAGCTACTGCTACAAATCTCCAGAATGGGTTGCGGCAGTTCGGGTAACTCAAATTTCTTCATATAATCGGTGTAGGATAATATTGGGGCTGTTGATGATGTCGAAGTTAACGTTGATGGTGAAGGTGAAGCTGAAGCTTCGCGGCTAGTGATAATTGGCTTTACTGTAGAGCTAGATGCGAAAACAGTTTTTGTGAACACATCGTCAGAGTGACTCCAACTCGAAGTTGTGAATATGTCGTGAGAAAAATTTTTCGTTGGGGATATTGCTTCGGTTGCATGTTCTAAATTGGTAGTCTCGGTCGGTTTGCTGAATAAATGCGAATATGTGGAGAGGGGTGAGGGTGAGTCACTCAAATTTAAATTAATCGGTAGTGGTGGCGTTGAAGTCGGGTCTGCAGGCTCAGCCTGAGGTGGTTGATAATTGACGGAGCTAATCCTTGCAACAGAATATGGATTATGTGCGTTCAATGATGTCCCAGATAAGTTGAATGAATCAAAGAAATCATCATTTTTTAGGTTTTCATGGCCGTATGAGGGATCTATTGTTTTGGTGGTGCTGATAGCAATGGTGATATGATCTTCTTCATGTTCTCTGGAATAACTAATTGTATCTAATGTATAAGGCTTTAGATATTCAGATATGTCAAAAATGGTTGCATCGGGCTTGCTAATGTGGGAGGATGTTTCAGTTATGGTCGCAGCTAAAATCTCTGAGCTTGTTACTGGTTTTATCAATGATGGCTCCATTTTTAAATTCAGGTAGGCATCAGTCGATTCTTTTTCAGGAGTGCTGGCTATTGGCGAATTCTGCAGCTGCATCTGCAGACTAACAGTGCAAGGAAGCTCCTTTGACGGACAAGGATGGGGTTCTAAGGGTACTGGAGGTGATAATGCCCATGATTTCAGCACTATATCATTTTCGGACTTTGTCAAATCTACTTCATTGGTTTCCTTTTCCTTACTAACAAAAGCATAATAAGGGCCTTGGCTTGTGTGGCTTAGTAAATTGGTGGTTGTAAGCATCGAAGAGCTTTCCGCTTCAGTTACTGGTGATGAGCGAAAGGCTGCTGTGTCGTCTAAAGAACTAAATGGTAATGATGCCACTGATGCAGGAGCAGTCGACGCGTTCAAATTGGGAAGTAACTTGGAATGTTTTTTGGCCTGGACTTGGGATGTTGGCAACTTTGGGAGCTGCTTTGGACGATGATTTTTCTCTACGATTGGTGCTGAAGATTGTAATGAGGAACCTGATGTTTCATCTGAGGCTAAGGTGGCGGTTGTATACAATGCTGATGATTTGTACTGTGGCGTTGGTAGAAGTTTTGGCAATTTTCTAGTTGTCGTCGATGTCATCGTCATAGCAGTAATAGGAGTACTAGTAAGAACTTCCCCACTGCAAAACTTTGTCTCTGACCACCATCCAGAAGCTATTGCAGTGGCATTGGTATTGGTACTGGCGCCTAGTAGAGACTCCGTAGCTGTAGTTCTCTCCTCTGGTTTACTAGAGTTTTGAACTGGAACTCTAGTCTCACCAGATGCTATTACAGACGCCGTTGTCATTGCCATCATCAGAGAAATTTTACGCTGCTGCTGTAATTTATGTTGTGCGTTAGCTGTCGTATTTGGCGGTGTATCGCTGTACGTTGACAGACTGTCCGCATTGTAGTTGCTCTCTTGGTAATCAGTGTAGTCTAATGGCAACATAGAGGTGTAAGGCCTTGCCATTTGTCCGAATGCGTCGTAAGTGATGGTCCCAGTGGCCTCTACAGGTGGGGCCATACATAGTGCTGTCATGGTTAGGCCAGCTATAGATGGATCTTCTGCGTATGTTGAATCTGCATTTAAATCAAATAAATTTTGACTTAAACTTGAGCGCTGAACTGGTCGTGCTATTATTCTCGGCAAGACACGCAATGGTGCTGCTGGCACCCTATTATCTGTAAATGTTGGTGCATAGCCAGTATGTCCATTGAGATTATTTTCGTAGACATTCTGGTAGGCGCCTGACCCATGGTCTATTGCACTGTCATGATTGGGCAAGCAGGCACCATGGTGTCTGGTGTTTTCTCTTTGCGGGTACATATACATACCTTCCAGATCCATCTCCACTCCAACGGCACCTCGAACTGTCGACCCGTTCGCGACACCGTTACTACTATCATTTTGATTGGCCGGCAGCAAAGGCAATAATTTTGTTGAGGTACATTTTTGATTTCCATATTCAAAGCCATATTCAGCTGTGATAACCGTATTATTTCCATCCCAGTTGTCGGTAGCTTCTCCTTTCACACCTTGTTGGTCTTCCTTACTATAGTAATCTACATAATCGTTATTATAGCTGCTATCTACATGTGTAAGTTCTGTTTCACTGGTCCAAATCCGCTCACTACCATAATTTAGTGGTTGGTTTAGTGGGTTTCTTAGATCACTGTACTCATCGTAGTACTCTGAGTTATCATTTACCCTATAGGGATTATTGCTGTTGTTTGTTTGACGACTGTTTGTTGATAAGGCATCATTTTTTTCATTATAGAAGTAGTCATGCGGTACATAATGCTGGAAGAAAACAATCCGATTATAGTTTGTTCACCATCTTTATAGTTATGTACTTTACCGTCATATTTTAAGGTGTTGTTGTTGCCAGAAGCGTAATCTGGTACCGTTTTCCAAAAGTCTCTGCTCAAAACTGATCCTATAACTGTGTGGCATTGTAGCGTCGCCCTACCATCACAAAATACACATAAATACCTATGGATATATTACGATGGAAATACCTTTATTTAATACCATTTCATACGTGCTTTGCAAGAAAAAAGCAAATCGTAACAAACAAGACAATTTTAAAGGACTATTGTATTAAGATAAATCCATTAGAAACCACAGAACCCGGCCACTTCATTCATACACATACATACATATGTACCGATTGGTTTAGCTTAGATCCCGGTTGCCGAAACATTTCCACGATTTGCTTTGTTGTATACACTTTACTACGCAGCACCAACACGTTACAGAAACATGTGCATGTTCAGATGTGCATTAGTCGTACATATGTTGTTGATCATCATGAATCATAAGATAACACAAAATACACTTGGTATAACCTTTCTGCATATGTACATAAATACATATGAATGTATATATTTAAACATGTGCATTCGAATTGGCACATACAAATGTACATATGCATGCACGTACCGTACCACTAGGCTGGGCTGCACACCCACACATTCAGTTATTCACACTCAATTCTAGTTATGTTTTTGTTATGCATCTGCATATGTACTTATATGTATGTATGTATGTACTTTTTTAGAACATATTGCATGAAATGGGTTATTCATTTTTATTTATTTAATTGCATTTTTCAAGAATTTTCAGATTTGGTTTGATTTATTAATTTCTAATGGATTGAAATTGAACCATTTGTGGTTTTGTTTTTCATAGAATTGTGTTTCATTACAATATTCATTTCAAACGCACCGTTAAGAACATTTGTAAGCACCTTATTTAAAAGCTTTTGCGCTGTTTAGCTTATGCGTTAATTAATTAATCTTCCCACCATTTTGAAATTTTTTATGTTTAGCCTCGTTTTTCTTTGTACAGAGCAACTGAAAAATGATTATTTTGTATTGTATAATTCGGATTGAGTAAAAAACACCGGACATGCGCACAAGAGAAAGAGAATGACAGTAGCTGAGAGCTTAGATGTCAACGCTATTCGAAGAGAATTGGACTACAGCTGTCGGTTATTGAATGTTGCCACATAACTGATATGTCAGATGAGTAACAGGCACGGCATACTACGTACTTGAGCCACCCCACCCCTAAAACCGTACGAACCAGCATTCCGAATACTTTCTGAAACTATTTTAAGATATCGCCGCCCCATTAAATCAGATTTCTATGATGCCACTGCTCCTCGAAAACCAAGCACACACAGAACTTCATTATTCTATATACTATAATGCTTGAGTATCGGGATATATTAGTTTTGTGTAGATGTGTGTAACACCCAGAAGGAAGCGTTTCCGACCCCATAAGTATATATGGTTTCTTGATCAGCATCAATAGTTGATTGAGCCATGTCTGTCTGTCCGTCTGATTTGACGCCTAGTTCTCAGAGACTATGAGAGCTAGAGCAACGAAATTTTGTGTCAAGACTCCTGTGATATCACACTGAATAAATTTTATTTCAAAATTTTCACACGCCCTCTTCCGCCCCACAAAGAACGAAAATCTGTGGCAATTTCGAAGATACGAGAAAGTACAAATCGCAGAATCATTCAGAATGACCGTATCTTCCAGACTGCAGAATCTGAATCAGATCGGATCATTATTATAGCCAGCGTGGCCACGCCGCTTACTCATTTTCTGTCTCTCTCTCTCACACACTCTTTGCATTATGCATTATCGTGCATTATGGGCGCCCTCTGGCAGACAAGTCATATTGACTACTGATATACTGATCGGGTATAAATGTAGATCGCGGCCGTATCAGCGACTCACAACGTTCCCCTTCGTTAATTTTCTTCTAAAGCCCATACCTTTATACCATATGCAATACTGAAGGTATAAAACTGTTGTACTATATTAAAATATTTCGGTTGTTACCTACCTTTTAACTTGTTAATCTGAGTGCTGAGTTACATGTATGTACATCTGAGTTACATGTACGTATTTGTGAGTATTTTTGCATCTGAAAATGTGTTTTCGAAGTAATTATTAAACGGTCGGATGATGATGTCCTTGGAGCCTCTAATCATTCTGTTTTTTTCAGCACTTGATTTATTCCCGAACCAAAGAGCTCGCCAGTGTTATAGGGATGTATTTAAAATTTGCATAAAACGGATTACAAATATGTAATTTTTTAAGTAAAAAACGCATGTAAAATGTATCCGTTTGTCGTTTTTCACCTTTAAAAACATTATATTTAAAACTTTATCGTTCTGTTCAAGTTACAAATAGATGGATAATCTCTTAGAGATAGAAACATAATCAATTATTCAGTTAAATCTATAAGCTGTACTGGGAAATTCTATTTTCACTTTAATATTTTTTTGCACTTCCAAATTGGGATTTGTATAAATTTTCTAAATTCGCCTTTGCATACAATTTGTAGCTGTCTATTTAGTCGTATTGGCGAACTAGACTAGCCAAAGCATTTCTTGTCCCTTTTTGTGGTGTTCTATAGCTATATAGTAAGAGCAACCATCTATAACTAGAAATTTCCTCAGGGTTCGCTTTATTTTACATATGTTATACACTTTCATATTATTGCATGTACTCGTAATGCAAGAACCGCAATATCTATTGAGATAAGTCCATATCGAATCATAGGTATATTTTTAAAGAGCTCTCTTCACAAACCAGCTTTCTGTTTAATTAATTTTATTACAAATTTAAATATATTGTTTTTGTTTGTTATTCCCCTAACTCGCTGTCTATGTCAGCTCTCCGAGTACTGTGCTGTTTAGTTGGTTTCATCATTGAATAATGAGTTAAAGAAGGGATTAAGACTTTTAACAGCAACGCCTAATAACGAAAATGAAAGGAAGATCAATTAAAGATAAAGCGCGTATATTTGTAAATCTTTTTAAACTGCATCTTACCCTTTCCAGCTGATTGATCCTTTGAATCACGCCACTTACATAGCGACTCCTTCTGTATAACATAGGCATCATATAGCTCACCAATTAGTTCACTTAATAGTCCTAAGCCAATTAAAGAATTATGAAAATGATAAAGCTATGTTCTCATGTATGTAAGTATTTTCATACCTCTGGGATGCTCTAAGCTATGCACCAATAGTTGCATAGCATAAAGGCATTCCAATTGATGATCTTCATGCGAGTCGATGTATCGCTGCAAAACTGGTATGCAAAACTTTTGGAAGATTTCGGGCTCTAGTTTGTAACTGTTGTCCTTGTACACAATTGCAAAATTACTCAACGTTTCAGTCAAGCCTCTAATAAACAGTTTATCAGCCACCAAAATGTTTCCCTGAGAGCAATATTCAATAAGGAATTTTGTTCATTATTAAATTACAACTACTTCAAACAATTTCGAGCCTTACGTTACTGTAATCGATGATGCAGTCTGCCGTCGCTCCTTCCTTTAGCAAATGCTCTATATGTTCTATCACATTTTTAACGTGCTTCTCTGGTGTTTCGCGCTGCTCAATCACTGGCGGTTTCGACTCGTTTTCCACATACTCTAGTCTCTGTTTCAAATTACATATAAATAATTCAGATTACATATGTTATTATTGCATAACAAACTTACATTGGATTCAATGAAATCGATAACTTCGTTGTCAGGCATAAAGTCGGACCAGTGCAGGTTGAACTTGATCCACATACTACGAGTGAAACTCGGTCCTACTTCTCGTGTACAATATGTCAAATAGGTTTTGAGGAACTTTTTACCCACGTTTGATGGGCTGTTGTCTTTCAGATTTTTGTTCCACAGATCTGATACCGTCAATATTTTCTTCACAATTAGTGGCCCTACGAAGGAATCGATTAATGATCGTTTAGAACTGAAGGTCCACCTTTTATATTACCAGCAAATTGCAGAATATACAGCCAGAGCTCTGGAATATCAAAAATTAAATCGTTTGCGCACTCGGCAAATTCTTTGTACGCCAGTCTAAAGTGATCCACGGAGATGTAGTTCTGTTGTATGAGATGCGCCACGGTAATGGCCAGGTACCGCCTATACTGTTTGCCCACATTGGCCAGATGCAAATAGTCCGTTAATATGTAGTACAGGAAACCACAACGCATGTCCTCCGGTATCCGTTTCATACACGCAACTACCGTCGGATTTACACCCTTGGAGGCTGCAGACAGCTCTATCATTTCCGAGACAACCGCCTTGATGAGCTTTATGTCAGCATCACTGGGCTCGCTGAACACGGCCACTGGGGCCACAGATCGATTTATCTGCACTGACGTTGCAGCGGCACTGGAACTGGACGCCGCCGACTGCTGATCGCCACCTCTGTAAAGGCCTCCAACGTTGACAGCGGAACTTCCTAGTGAGCTTTGTGCCTATTTGTAAATTAAATTAAATTTGTAATCAGTGGAGACCAAGCAAACAATTATACCATTCATGGCGTCTGAGTCCTTTCCATATTAATAGATTGGAAAAATTAATTAAGAATGTGTTACTTACCTTGCCAGTAACTCGAACTGATGGAGCCTGTTGTGTATATTTTGAGTGACTAGCAGACTTTTGAACTGAAGAGTTTATCAATCCGCGACTCTGCTGTCCAGCGCGAGAGGATGAATTCTCTCGCGATCCCTGTGATGATCCAGTTCTCGAGTTGAGACCTAATTAATTGGCATTTATTTTGAATTCAATTTTACGAAAAAACAAACAGTACCTCTATCGCCATAACGATCTCGCTCCATAGATCCCTTGTTGTATGATCCCTTGTTTCTGGGGCCACTGCGGTCACGGTCACGATCCCGATCCCGTTCGCTGCTATTCTTATCCACTAGGGACGACAACACTGCGAAGGGATTGGATGGCGTAGTTGTGGGAGCAGAAGATTGTCTCGCACTCCAAATAAATTGAGTTAAACCACCCATTTTTTTGTTCTCTAAGTTTTGGCTTATGTGTAAATTCTGAAAAGAATAAAACAAAGAAATGAACAACCAAACTAATGGACTGTGTAACTTAACAAATTTAAAACAAGAAAGGAATGCAATGTCCACTTTGACTTTTTTGACACCAAACGAACAAAGCAAGGCGAACCTCCATCGACTGTAGTTCTGATTCTGGCCGATTGTTACAACTATTGATGACATAAGTGACAAAAACGCGTCTTACCAGACCCTCCAGTTTGTTGCTATCAACAGCTTGAGAGCGGCTGCCCTTGCTTGTTTGTACGTGCCATGTGTTTTCATCGTTGTTTCCGTTAGAATGACCAGCACCACTGGAGCCACTGCCTCCGCCTCCGTTGTTTTGCTGCTGGTGTCGCAGGTTTCCATTGTCACCGCGCTGGCTGTGACTGCCGGAATAGCCGCTGCCAGAACGAGAATCTCCGAATCGAGCATTGCTGCGATCGTCTCGTTTTCCCGATCCTCCCTGGGACCCAACGGGGGTGCTGCCGGAGAGCGGGCCGAAATATTGCGCCGATAGTTGCTCGTTCTTGGTCTCCTTTTCGATTTGTCCCATGGTTTTCGGTGCCTCGTTGCGTGTCGATTGCCATTTGTTCTTGCGCAGATCTATCACGTCTTGGAGCATAAACCGCACGCGGGAGCTCACTTTGGCGCCGTCTTTGTCGGTCTTGGAGGCAATTGCCTGCATTCTGGCTATGGACTTTTCCAGCGAATAGCATCGCGACGGATCCTTAGAACTGACGGGGGTCTGCTCGAACTTGGCCCCGACGGTTGTCAGCAGCTTGCAGAGGCACTCAAGCATATCCTCCGATTGCGGATTCAGCAGAGTATCAATGCAGGAGTATATGATTTTACCAGTCAGCATAGATATCTTAAAGAGCTCCCCAATAAACCGAACCGTGCCTCCGGAGCGTCTGCGTATTTTTCGCTCTTCCTCCTCCAGAAGTGCTTCAAGCTCGGCTTTTTCGTTCGGATCGCTGCACTTTTTTATCTTGTCTACAAGTGGCTGCAGTTTCTTCTCCTTTGCGGTACTTTGAGAGACGTTCTGCGTGAACTCTCGCTCCGTTTTGTCCAACAAGGCATTCCGGAAGTGTGCCAGATTTGATTTAGTGCCGCTCTCCATGCGCTCGTCTCGAGCTTTCACTTCACTTATAAGCCGATGGCTCAGCCTGGCGTACGAAACCGAGAAGTTTGGTTCGTCAATGGCCTTCTCAAACACTAAGACAATAACCTCGTCCATCTTGTCGGGCGTATCAATCTTCAATTTGATTATCTCCTCGACCAGCGTATCGAACCGCTCGGGGGTAAGCTTGTTTAGAATACCCCTGACCCGTCGCACCAACTCATCCTTCTCCTGAGTGGCCTTCACGTCTGCACTACTATCAGACTTATTTACGCCTCGAGGACGCCAGGCATTCTCGTTCTGATTCAGTTTCACATCCTGATTCAGTGACAGGTTGACATGAATCATACCCTTCATGCTGCTCCTACCACCTCCACTCTGCACACCCGACATCGACACCTGTTTGCCAATGAAACCCTCCCGACTCGCTGTTGCGACCTCCAATCACACCAACCATCGACTGCACTCGCTTATTGTTGTTGTTGTTGCGGATGAACGACGGCATTAGGTTTGGCTGGGGCAGTATTGAAACGTTCTTTACTTCCGGCTGTATACGCGAGGCCTTAGCCTCGCGCAGCTGCAGCAACTGCTCGCGATCGTATTGTTTCTTGCCACTGGGATTGCTGGGTGACCATTGACCCTCATTGTAATTAATCAACGATGATAAAACACTTTCTGAGACTGTGGCTGTGCCAGTGGCTTCTGGTTCCTGTTGCAGTTTAATATCTTCTTGGAGTTTAGGATCGGCAATCGACTCAGGCTCCGTCTCTGGCTCTGGCCCTGCCTCAGGTTCACGCTCAGGATCTTCCGCGGCAACACTGGACTGCGACTCTAGTGCCAGCTCAGGGAAAGGCGTCGTATCCATTGCACCTTTTGGTAAAAGTTCTTTAGTCGTTATTTCTTCTACTGTTTTGGATGGTCGGGTCTCGCCACAAATCTCTTCTGCTAATGCCATCGGCGCTTGATCAGTCTCATCGGGGGAACTTTCGAAGCTTTGTTCTGGCTGTGTTTGCTGTATTTCGCTCTGGTGGGTCTGGGTTAGATCTAAGCTTTCCTCAGCTGCGGTCTCTGATATTTCGGTTGAAGAGGTGTTCTGAGAGATGGCTTGGACTGTGTGAATCGAGTTGGCTTCGACGGAACCAACCGAAGCGGCATCAATGCTCGCCGTCTCCGACAGTTCAACAACGTCTACAGACAGATTTGTTGATGTCTCCGATTGTAGCAACTCGGTTGAAAGGTTCTCGGCGGGCAGCACAGCATCTGAGGTAACAATGTTGGTTCCCTCAGTTGCGGCGGCTGGCACTTCCGCTGTAATCTGTGCAAGCGGTGGCTCCTGCTTCTTCTGCTGGGAAGTGGATGCAGTCTGATACGATAGGTTTTGCTGAGTAGCCTCCTTGGTTGTTTTGGTTGCAGCGCCTGGTTTTGCAGCTGCATCATCCGCATCAGCTGGAGAGAATAAATGACAAAGCAGACATTTGATTTTTTGATGGTGTATTCTGTGCAAAATGTAAATGTAACAAATATTGAATCTTAATTTTGATTTCTTTCGTATTTATTTAGATCCGGAAGTGAAACAGTTCGTAACTGACAGGAAGCATAATATTAACTCAACTGGATTTTCGTTTAAGCTTCGACGATTGCTTTCTCCTAGGAGATACCTTAAGGAGCAATACCTTAAGTGACACACAGTTTATATTTGGTTAGCGAGTCTGTTTATGTCAATTTCAGCGTGGACAAGAAGAACCTCATCCTCTGAACCATATACCTTGGCACCAACCAAATTGATCCAAACTCTGAAATATGCGGTTTCAGAGGTATTTACATACATAGTTTTCGAAGGGCCGGTTTCTGACTTCTTGGACGTTGACATGCAATGACTGCATCTTTCAAGAGGCGATGCAATTACTGCACCGTCAAGTGGCCCGTGTGAAACCAGCAGAAGGCTGTTACGCGTGGATCCCAGGCAACAGATAGCTGTTAGACTAACATTCGAGGAAATTTAGTACTAAACTTACTAAGAAACTAAGCATGCAATCAAAATACAAATACCACTACAATTACTAATTACTAGAAAGGTGTGTAAGGATTAGTAATTTAATAAGAGGAAGAGAATTAGTGGTGGATATAATATGGTAGAGGGAATTATAATCCGAGCATAAGACCCTAAACGGTTCATGCAAGGAATAATTCGATCTACAAAGTGGAAGGAACAACGGTATAAAATTTCTAGTCAGTCTAATAGGAATCGTGAAGTTTATGCGGCTCAACAGATCAGGGCTGTCTATGTCACCCCTGATCAAGTTGTGCACAAATATCACACCAAGCATTTTTCTACGGTTAACTAAGGATGGGAGGTTTACTAATAGCAGTCTACTAGAGTAAGATGGGAGTCTCACACCCCCATCCCAGTTAAGGCCCCGCAGAGCAAAGAGTAAAAAGTTTTTCTGTACTGATTCTATACGGTCCTGGTGTACTTTATACTGAGGGCACCATACACAGGAGCCGTATTCTAAAATCGGACGAACTAGCGAAGTGTAGAGAGTCTTTCTTTTGACCACCTCTTTATAAACCCAAGCACGCCCATGGCCTTATTTACCGTGGTAGAAATGTGTTCGGAAAACTTTAACTTTGCGTCTAATAGTTCGATCATTTACCAGGGTAATTCTCTCAAGAGAACCGCCACATAGAGTATAGGGAGCCAACAAGGGGCTAGAACGATGAAATGTCATTACTTTGCATTTCGCGGCATTAAGTTGTAACAAGTTTGCACAGCACCATGACTGAAAGTTATTGAGATCGGATTGCAAGCGAGAATGAAATGAAATGTCCTTATACTGGACACAGCGTTTAACATCATCCGCACACATAAGTACTCGAGAATATGTTAATACCGAAGGCAAGTCATTAATAAAGAGTGTGAAGAGTAAGGGGCCTAGATGGCTGCCCTGTGGTACTCCCGAAGAAACCTTTACTAGTAAAGAGAGGGAGTTTTTGAAGAGGACTCTTTGAGACCTGGAACAAAGATAGCTAGAAATCCATCTCAGGAGGTTGGAAACCCTAAAAGGTCAAGTTTATGTGCTAGAAGGGAATGGTTTACAGAGTCGAATGCTTTACTGAAGTCGGTGTAAATAACATCCGTCTGTAAGTTACCTTGAAAGCCTTTAATAATGAAAGAGGTAAACTCTAACAAGTTCGTGGTGGTTGATCGCCGCCTTATAAATCCATGCTGAGTTGGAGATATAAGTGACTTGCAGAGATGTTGCAAGTGCGGAGTTAAAACCTTCTCAAACATTTTAGGAATAGCGGATAACTTTGCTATACCTCTATAATTTTTTGCATCAGACTTGCTACCTTTTTTATGGAGAGGAATTATAAACGATTCCTTCCAGATCGGGGGGAAGCAAGAAGAATCAATGGACAAGGTGAATAGTTTAAGCAAAGGTCCACACAGAGCCTCGGCGCAGTACCAGAGTACACAACCTGGAACCCCGTCTGGACCCGGTGAAAACACTGGCTTAACTAGTCGAAGATCATGAAGTAGAGAACATTCATTTAACAAGGGACTGAAAATGCCGTTCGACCTCGGTAAACCGTATGGGTACGGATGACCAGAGTAGCTTTCCTCAGAATAGGTGGTTTGGACAAATTGGGCAAAAAGATCGGCAATTTCCTGATCATTATTTGCCGACGTATTACAAAATGATAGCGAGGATGGGTGTGCGGACGTTCTACGCTTACTGTTTACGAAGCAGTAAAACTGTTTAGGATCCTGAGAAAAACGTGTCCTGCATCAAGATAGGTAGTTCTTATAGCATTGAGCATTAAGAACTGAAAAGTTTGACCGCGCTATTACATAGCGAGAGTGAGAAGTAGGAGAACCAACTTCTTAAACTTTTTTATAAAGTCTTGATTTTAAGTTTTTTAGACTGGATAACTCTTTGGTAAACCAAGGGGGTTTTCCAGATCTATTCGGACAAGAAAGCGGGACACAAGAATCAAAAAATGTGCCAAGAGCATTGTAAAAAAGGGCCGGTTTCTGACTTCGAGTTAAGGTTTCAGTCAGTTGTCGGTCCAAAAAGGATCACGAAACAGTTAAACTTTTTGAAAAAACATTTCGGCTTTCTCGATGCCGGAATTGGCCGCAACGAGAAAGAAAAACAGGGTGAAGGAAAACAGGCACACAAATGTGCTATACAGCGCAAAACACAAGATTTAATTATTGCATCAGCTTTTTATGCTTTGTTTACTTTCGTTCGTGAAGAGGAAGCGGCTTTCCGAAAAATTTGCTGCACAAACTAGAATAATTCGCCCCTGGAAAACTTTCAGAGACACTTACGACCATTTAAAAAGAAAAACCCGAAGTGAATTTTCTGCCGAGAAGCTGAAAAGATATCGCACTGGTTTTCTAAAATCAGCTGTGCATATCTATAATGTGTATAATGGATCAAACCCAACTGAAAGGGATGATATAGGGCAACGATAAAGCTTTCTCTCTATTCAAAGTTATTCTGAATAAAAAGTGAAAAGTCGTGATTTTTAAAAAGTGGAATAGCGGAAATACCAGAGCTAATGGAGTATGCAATAGGGATATACGTGGCTCTCTCAATAGAATGCATACGAATTGGAGCTAGGATTATGGATTGTGAAAAAACGAACTGAAATTAAAGAAATATCATTGCCGAAGACATTTGAATTACTCCAATGGTTGTATGCCCACTTTGTGTACTTCATTGCTACATTGTTTTTTTTTTTTTTTTTTTCCTTACAGCAAAACTACAATAATTAAAAGACCCTCTGGTTCTTTTGCCGCGTATATATGTAAATATACGTAAGCACAGGCAAAGAAACAATCATTCAGACTCATTCTATTCCTCTTCGTTCGAATATTGTGCGTCCGAGTATTCGGTCAAACTTTTCGTGGTGGCATTCGTTCATTTAGAGCATTGTCGATTCAAATGCCGGCTCATTGCAGTATATTTTAGAAACGCGTATATTAACGTAATAAAATGCATATAGGCTCGCAGCCTGTCTGTGTGACGACCTGTGTAATTAAACCAAAAGTTAACAAGAAACGTCACCAAAGTAGAATACAAATCGGATGAACATTACTTTTAAGTAACTTTTAAGTATTCTCCCAAAAGTAGATTTATATTTTCCTTACAGCGAACAGAACGTTCAGACTAAACGATGCTCCTTTAAAAACTCGATTAGTTTGATATTTTTGTGTATAGGTCATTCCTGTGGTAGCATGTTCCTAAAGCCATTCATTTGTATACAATTCGGCATAACTATTAAAAAAAGGAGGCAAATACGAGTAGAGATATGTAGATCTGTCGAGCTAGTCTAATTGGGATTGCTTTTTATATCTACAGCTCTAAGTACACTTTGTATACAATTTATCCGTGGATAAAGGTCGGAGATATCTACAAGGGTACAACAATTGCACAAATTCGCGGTGGTTTCATCTAGTGTTTTATACTATATAATATATGGGATTTATATACAAATCTGATGCACTAATTTACTCTTGTATTTCACCTTTATACCTAGTGGAGATTGATAATACCATTTTATTTCCTCAGTGCTTGCAAATAATCTTATTTTTAAGTGAATATATTCCACGACCGACCAAAGCCAAATGCAAAATATAATAAAAAATACAGATACAAATTAAAGGCAATATATGTTATGTAGTAATAATCTACAGGGCGGTACTAGCGTCACCCCAAAAATTAAACATTATATATATGTTCATATGCATATAAATAATACGATTGTATATATGTATGTTATGTACATACTTATATACATGCATATAAGTATACTCATACTTATTCACTTTCGACGTGCGTTGTTTTACCGACCAACTGTCGCGTTGTTGCCTAGGCGCTATAGATAGACACAGATGATATCGACTCGCACTAACACTCACGCACCCAGAAGTGATCACATCGAACCAATTTGATACGAACTGAATTGCGAACGGAGCAACAGAGAAAGACGTCCGCCGACCGACTGCCACTATTCGCTAGCAATCTAAAAAGAAAAGGTCTAAACACACTCGCATCAATTATTATTCGGCTACGCACAGCGATCGGACATGTGTGCGGAATCGGACTAATGAATGAACTAACCCACACAGAAGTGACCAGAACTGACCAGAAGTGACCACGTTGCGATGCTGAAAGTTTATTATTCCTCGGCAGAACAGTACACAAATCAGTTAGGCAAAATTGTGATTAGAGCCAAAGAAAAAACAAATGCATACATATGTAGGTATTCTATTTAAAACGACAAATTGTTGAAATGACATCAATTGTCATTAATATCATACTATATCGAAAGAGATTTTATTTCCTTGTCACCTGATCACCCAAGTTCAACTTATCAGTCCGTTCGCAAATTTTCCTATTCATCCAATAATGTTGCGCCGACGTTGTCTTGTTCGAACTACTTTAAATCAGTTTCGCAATGGAATAATGATAAATTGCATTTTGTGTTCTGATAACACGATTACGAGTGAGGTATTATTATTATAATGAAGGATGGGGGGGTTTCCATTTGACGGACCTTGGGCAAGGTACTAACCTTTCAAGGTTTCAAGTCTTTTAATTGACTTGTATATGTAAGGTTGTCTTGGCAATGCCAATACAGCTTCCACTTTGTTTATACACTACTGGTAAAAATAATAAGTACATGTTTTTGAGCTTTGTTTCACGTCTCGTACAACTTTTTTAGTAAATATAAAGAAAAAATTCAATTCACTTTTAGTTTTCTAACCTACAGTAGATTATACAAATATTTAACATAAGCATTTTTCACATCAAATAGTATGTAGTTTGTGATCGATAAAATCTAAAAAAAATAACAAGGGGTGGTCGAAATATTAAGTACAGCTATTCTACAAAGCCGAAAACGCGAAGCGTATCAACATTTGTTAATTTTTTTCGTATTATAAGTAATCGTACATATGCTAGCATACGGTAAAGCCACCCTTGTTTTTGTATGACTTTGGCGGTTGTTTTTGGCATACTAGTAACAAGTAGGCGGCAAGTCTCCACTGAAATCTCATTTCACGTGCTTAACCATTTTCTTTGTGTACCGGACGTCGAATTCCCTGCCATTGGGCCGCCGTACATATCTTCTGGAGTCAAAAGTTGTATTTTTGTTGCGTCGATATATTATCTATATCAATATCAATCTGGCTCAGACCATGCCAAATGATTTTCGGCAAATCTTAAAATTTGTCCCTCGGAGTTAGGGAACTTTTCGGGCCATACGTCCTGGTAAGTCTGCTTATTAAATTCTCCGACGAACTGCACGACATGATATTTTGCCAATTTGCGCGGAAATGGCCTTTTTTGCAAAGACTGATGATTAGGTGGTGATTTTCGTGAAGATTTCTTCCTCCGTCCTCAATTTTCAGTAAGCAATTTTGATTTTGAAGCATTCTGAACAAAACATACCCAGCGCCCAAAACTTTTCGCGATTTCCCGAAGACTTTTCCCTTCTTTTTGAAGATTCAAGGCAATCTTCTTTTCGGCCCATCTAAAGAACTTGTATTAACTCTCATGTACTTAAATATGCAAGCAGCAAAAACCAACACACCTTTGAACAAATCCTGATCAGTAAAAGTGATATTTGTGCAAGATTTTTGTTCGATGCTACCGTTATTTTAACAGTGGAAATGACTTTTCGAATATGCACATTTTATCTCTTATGCTTTGTGATGTTTTGTCCTGAATTGGTTTCTTATCAGAGTTTGATCTATAGTACCGTTAGCATTAAGAAGAATAAAAAGTCATGATTTCCAAATAAAGTTGATAATTGTGCAAAGTTATTCACTTACATTTTGAGTCGGACACGCCTATGATCTCGCGGAAAAAACTATTTAAGTCGTTAAGTGCTTTTAATAAAAGCTTATTTAATGTGATATCGCTGTGAAAAATATAAGTTTTGGGAAAGCGAATTTGAAAAGGTAATTTTTAGCGATGAGAAAAACTTTAATTAGACGGTCTGTGACGGATTTCCTGGAAAGCGAACTTATGTCATTTGCGAAAGAGTTCCATGGCGAGAATTGGATGTTTCAGCAGGACAACGCTCCTATACATGTTGCACGGTATACGATGTCGTTTCTGAAGTCGAAAAATATTCAGGGCGTAATTTCCGCCGAAGTTTTTGGGGATGGAGGACAATTCAAGCCCTTAAAAAATTTAGAAAAAGCTATAACCGTCCTCCAAGACTTGGTAAACACGATGCCCCGACGGTTGTTAATGGTTGATCAACAGAAGGGAAACACTATATCCTACTAACAAAACAAAAACAAAAAATGTATTTGAAGAGTTAAAAGTATTTAAAATTTGAATTTTTTGATGCCTTTTTTCAGGCTGCGATTTTCGACGTTGATTTTCAAGACAATAATGCTCAGATCAACTTACTCCGACTATTGACGATGTGGCACCATGCATTGCTACTACGAAAAACTGGTACGAGTTCAATCGTGGACATCCTTCGCTGCAGGACGAGTCACGTGACTGTCGTCCAAAAGCTATTGTTGAGCCAGAATAAATGTATACTGTGCGTTAGGGACCATTGCAAGGTCACCATGGGACATACCGTGACATAGAGGCAGGCATCTTTGGGCATTAAAGAGATCAGCATAGATTTAATATTGTACGAGTATGAACATTTATCCGTCAAGACTTTTTCTCGTCAGATAAAGCATAATTTAACAATAGCCCGCAAAGAAGACTCTTGTCAATTGGTCCGAAGAAATGCGGATCAAATACATCGACTAGTCACGTCGAATTTTCTTCGATAGACAAATTTAGTAAGATCAATTCTAAGTGGTACACTAGGAAAACCAACCAATAAACTTTACTACGAAAATCCAAGCAACTCAACAAATCGTTTTAGCACCCAAAACATCGAATATACCTTGCAGGCATAAAAAAGCTATTACAAACGAGGGGGAACGTTGTGAGTTGCTGCTGCGACCGCAACTCTACATTTATACCCGATACATAGTCAGTATGGCTACATTAAACGACAAAGAGTGCGTACGAGAGAGATCGAAAATCAGTCAGAACGTGTCGACGGGCGCTGCGTAGCCACTGCAAATTGATTTGTTACTTTTGGCTATAATAATAATCCGATCTTATTCGGATTCGGCAAGATTCGGCAATCTGGTAGATATGGCCATTCTCTATGATTGTGCGTTTTTATTTCTCCTATCTTCAAAATTGTGGTTGCCACAGATTTTCGTTGTTTAAGGCTGCGGAAGGGGGTGGGGCGAAATTTTGAAACACACTTGTAGCAGTGAGCTCTGTACAGTGAGCAAAAAGAAATACATTTGTAACAGTGAGTTCTGCAGTGAAAAATTACAAATGTATGTATGTATGTAATGTATGTATGGATGTGTGTAACGTCCAGAAGGAAGCGTTTCCGACCCCATAAAGTATATATATTCTTGATCAGCATCAATAGCCGAGTCGATTGAGCCATGTCTGTCTGTCCGTCCGTCCGTCCGTCTGTCCGTCCCTATCAGCCCCTAGTGCTCAAAGATCAGCAACGACATTTTGTATCCAGCCTTCTGTGATATGTCACTGTTACAAGTATATTTCAAAACATCGCCCCGCCCACTTCCTCCCAAAGGACACAAAGGACGAAAATCTGTGGCATCCACAATTTTAAAGATACGAGAAAACCAAAAACGCAGAATCGCAGAAAATGACCATATCTTTTAGACTGCTGAATCTGAATTGGATCGTATTATTATTATAGCCAGAATGAAGAAAACAATTTCATTTTTTCTCGCCCTGTCTCTCTCTAACACACACGTATCATAGCCGGCTTTGCCTATTGCTAAAAATGAGTTCCTAGATCTCAGAGACTATAAAAGCTAGAGCAACCAAATTTTGTATCCAGACTCCTGTGATACACATACGCACTGTTAAAAGTTTATTTCAAAATTTTGACACGCCCCTTTCCACCCGCACAAAGGACGAACGTCTGTGGCATCCACAATTTTGAAGATACGACAAAACTAAACAAGCGCAGAATCATAGAGAATGGTCATATCTAGCAGATTGCCAAATCTAAATCAGATCGGATTTCTATTATAGGCAGAGTGAACAAATTTGCAACAAATTAATTTGCAGTGGCTACGCAACGCCTTCCAGGCGCTTACTCATTCTCTGTCTCTCTCACACACTCTCAATGAGCCGTATGCGCCATATAGCGGATGGTAGCCATACCGGGTATAAAGTAGAGCCACAACGTTTCACTTTGTTTTTGCCTCGTGCAAAGTAAAAAATGATTGTCGTATAGTCAATCATTCAAATTTTTTAAAGAATGAAAAGGGTATCAGGTAATAAATAAACCCCATTTAAACTACATAGAAGTATTTAGATAGTTTATGTATTCTTTGGGTACAGTGGGGAAATATGTGTTTTTAATCATTATATTTATTTCAGTGTTGGAAACATTAAACAGTTCGATCGCGATTACAGTCGCTACTGCGTCTGTCCTAACTTTTTGTTTTGAATAGTTTTAAGTCGAAGCAGAGAAAAGCAAAGTGTTTCACATCTTTTGCTACTTCGACTGTCAGTTTTCAAACATTGGTTGTGCGTGACTAAATTCACTACGAAATTATTCTCAGTGTATTATCTTCTGTTGGCTGTGCCTTCTCTCCGTTATTTGGATGGCCGATATTCTTGTCGTCTGCCTATCTTTCCTATTGCTGTACTTTGTGTTGGTGAGATTGTGCGTATTGAGAGACTGACTCGCTCAGAGAGGACGTTGCGGCTTCGCAAGGCTTGGAAGTCAGACAGTTCCAACACTCACAGAAGAAACGATGGCTGATGAAATCGACTCCTCCTACAATCATTACGGAAAACCCAATTCATGCATAAATATACACCAATTGAATATTCCTCTGTACAAAAAACCCTATACTGTAGTAAAATGACTTTAGTATTCCCTAGAACTTCTGGGCACATCGTAAAAATCTATGATATTTTGTTTTTGTATTGATAATTTTCAGTAAAATCATTATATGATAATACTAGTTTCGTTTACTTACAAGTGGTAGAGACATGGGAGTCAGAGACGTTTTTAGGAGACACTATGGGAATTCTAAAAGAAGGTAATAGTTATTGCAACATATGTTAGGTGAATTAAGTTCATTTCATAGACGTACTTTTTGCTTCTTCCCTTCTGAGGCGTTGGCAATATTTCAACAGATGGTGCATCGGACATGGCGGATACAATTGGAGTCTGACCCACGATATCTTGGCGCTGCATAGGCAATTGCTCTGAAAAGTAAAAGGGAGCAAGTATTAAAATTTTACGTAGCCAGATACTTAACGCATTCTCACCCATAGTATAAGGAGCGTTGGTCCTCGAGTCTGGAGCCTGCAGTGTTACGTTATTGGAAATATTTATACCAACAGAATCCTGTGTTGGAATACAAATGGGAGTTTCGGACAGAACGACAGGAGCTGTTACCGTTGCTGAAGACGCTGTTTGCTCTGTGAAGTCATTGTCCGCAGTCGAGTTGCTCTGTTATAACAATAAATTTAAACAATATCGTAATGATTTAAAGATTCCAGCCGATCAATGATCAATAACTTGCCTTATCGAAATCGTCCAAAATATTTTTTTTAGTTGCCGGATCGATGATCTGTAAGCGATGCTGATGTCGACGTCTACTCGCTGGCTGCACTTGAACTGATTGCGGTTGCACGCTGGTTGGCATCACACCGACTCCCACCATTGGAGCCACACCAACCTGCCCCACACCACTGCCAGGACCACCCACACCGATGACAGTATTTGCTCCCTGTTGGACAGTGCTTGTAAGTAGCTGCAGCTGTGTCGAGGAGGCACCGGGACCAGCCAGCGGCCCATTGGGTCCGGACTGTACCGGTTGCATTGTGTTGCCCACATTTGTATTGACTGTCACGGCGCTACGGGTATGCGGCGGCGGCTGCTGCTGGAGAGTCGGCACGTACTGGTACTGGTAGTAGGGCATTGGAGCGGGTGCATATTGCAGGTGAGAAGTTGGAAATGTTTGTTGTCGCGGGTTGTATTGAGTGTACGGCTGCAACACCATATTCTGGTGTATTGCCTGCTGATACATAGGTTGTACATGGACGTGACGGGTTCCGCCGGCGCCACCGCCACGCGGAGCATTAGACGCCGGGGGTGGTCCTCGAAATATGCCGCCACTTTGTTGATTTGAACGGGCGTTCCCTGAACTGTTGTTTCCCGTTGACACGTACTGTAAATGAATATGTAAAATTAGTTTAAAACATTTTCAGGTATTTAACGAAAAAGCTAAAATTTTAAGTCTAATTTTTCTTACTATTATCCGTGGTTGGCATACTTAAAATTACACTATTATTTCTAATTCTCATATGAGTTGTTTAATTTTTTTTTATTAAATAAATAAATATTAAATAATAAAAGCTGCTTTAATATGGTCCTAATATGTGTATTTTTACGAGTTCGTAAAGGGTTTTATTTTCAAGTATCTTTATTTTTATACTAATATTGAACAGTGTTGAGGAGAAGTGTATATCAAAATGGAGCAAGTTTAAGCACAAGAATCCAATCTCATGTATCTCAGTTGTTCCAATTTTAAATAGTTTTGGAGTTCAATAAATTACTCTTGACAAAGACAGCATAAAAATGAAAATGTCCAATCGTAAAGCAAAAGAAGAAGGCTAGCTTCTGGGGCACATAGCTTTGAAAGTGAGGGACCAGTGCGAGTAAAACGGACAGACGACACACTTCGATGCGCCGAAGATTAAAAGTCCTTGCAGTTTAGCAATAATACGACGATTAGTTGATTTTCAAACCCCTTTAAGTATACTCTTTCAATTGAACAACCTATATTATATGCTGGGTGTGGTGTCAGAATAAATCATAAGTGGAAGACCCAGGGCGATAGAGTCTACAGTGCTTTTTCCGATGGATTACCTCTGCCGGCGCTGTTTGGAAGCTATTGCTTGACAACAGATTGCTGTTTTTGAAATCGAACTTCCTATTAGTATCAACACAACTGACGCCGACGTTTACGCCGACACCAACAAGATTCTTTTCGTGCATGTATGTCCCAGTGGTTGAACCAATAGCGACACCAATGGTGCTTCCAGTACTGGAACCGTTGCCCACTCCGGCGGGAGAGTTGTTACTAGCCGCTACTGTACCGCTGCCGACGCAGTTGCCGTTTTTATTCATGTCCGGAACGCTCATGAATCGAAGGTTTCCATCAAGGTTGCCAGGTAACGCCCGGTGGCTTGCTATATTGTATATAGCAGCTGAATTCAATTCCCCAGAGTTCAACGGACAGCTGTTCACAGTCATTATGTTAGCGCCGTTGCACAGTACAGTAGACTGCTGGGATCCTGCTGGTCCTGCTCCAGCCATGGGCCTGTTCACAACGTTAGCGTAGCTCTGTTGCTGCTGCTGTGTGTGCTGGAGGTGATGGGACTGTTGTTGCTGGTGCGTCAGGTGGGCTGACTGGTGAGGGCTCGGCGTTGAAGTCTTTAGTATTGAAACCACATTGTAAGCCTTATTTATCGGATACTGTGGCTGTGACGCTGTGTGGCTGTGCTGCTGTTGCAGAGACTGCTGAAGAGGCTGTGGCTTTGTGGGCGGCACCTGTGGAGCATACTTTTTGGACTTTTTATTGGCTGGCAATATCTACAACAGATCACAAGAGTTGAGGTTGTTTTCTGGACTCTTAAATTAAAACTAAATAAAATTTATTTTTTTTAAATAAGGGCGAAAAAGTATCGAAATCCATAAAGGAAAATTTAAAAAACATCAACTAAACAGAATGCCAAAAAAGTCGACCATTCCGACTATAAGCTATCCGCTATTCCGATTTGGTTTCTTTGTTGAACAGATAATTTTTTTTAATTTTGAATTTGAAACAACCTTGAAAACTATATTTCAAGCGCAGAAGCTCTTATTTTCATTTGAGACCAAAAATGTATTTCAGAAGAGAACACTACCTTGCCGTCAAACACAAAAATACATGTATTCCATATTTCTCTTCTAAATGTATCAACAGCTGTGGTAAAAATACAGATAGTCAGATATACAGGCAGGCTCCGGTTTTCACTTACTTTTACGGATTACATCTCGGCCAAACGTTTCGTTTTCGTTTTTAGGTGCTTCCGTTTTCACAAATTTTTGTTATCGATATGTTTTATTTTCTCATCGATTCTGGCAAACAAAAACAGCTGACCTGGATGCTTCAAAAATACGCAGCTTGATAAAAATTCCTTTATTTTTTTGAATTGCTGGTTTTAAAGCAAAGCGACGGCGGAAAGCGCGCGTTGTTAACGTTCCGATAACCAAATCAGACTGCGTCAGCTGTTTGCACGAATTTGAAAGGTGTTGTTGCCCTGACCCGTTTCTTTCTAAGTCATCTTTTTATACCCGATACTCAAAATGAGTATAGGGGTATATTAGATTTGTGGTGAAAATTTATGTGTGTAACGTCCAGAAGGAAGCGTTTCCGACCCCATAAAATACAATTTCATTCTCTCTCGCTCTGTCTCTCTGTAACGCACACGTTTCATGGTCGACTTTGCCTATCGCTAAAAAAATACCGCCTATATCTCAGAGACTATAAGAGCTAGAGCAACCAATCCACACTCCTGTGATATCGAACCAGCACAAGTGTATTTAAAAATTTCGCCCCACCCCCTTCCGCCCTCACAAAGGACGAAAATCTGTGGCATCCACAATTTTGAAGATACGGTAAAATTAAAAACGCACAATCATAGGGAATGACCATATCTACCAGCCGAATCTTGATCAGATCGGATTATTATTATAGCCAAAAGTAACAAATCAATTTTCGGTCGCTACGCTGCGCCCGACGACACATTCAGACTGATTTTCAGTCTTTCTCGCACGCACTCTTTTTCGTTCAATGCTAGCGCCGTTTGCCGGAGGATAGCCATACTGACTAATTATCGGGTATAAATGTAGAGTTGCGGTTGCAGCAGCAACTCACAACGTTCCCCCTCGTTTTTCTTTTGCAATTAAAATTCGTTTTGTTGTATAAAAAGCCGTTTAATTCATTTCATTTCACTTCATTTCATCGAGGAAAATGTTTTCGTGTTGATAACGAAGAAATCTTCAAAAGTAAATCGGAAAAACTTTTGTGAAAGTGATAGTATGATAGTATATACTATAATATATTTAAATTTGGCATCAGAACTACAACAAAACAGCCTTTATAAGCGAGACCTGCCCACGATATGTACATCAATTGTTTTTGTATTATTGTGCATTCTCTTTCTTGTGCACTCGAATTGGTCATCAATATGCTGCGTCATGCACACGCAATGTATATTGTTTTTGGTTGCGGAGGACCGAGCCTAGGTCTCGAGACTCAGCGCAGAAGTCTTCTGTGCGCAACAGAGCCAATCACTGTGTGTATTGTGTTAATGAATTCTTTGGGAAATTTTCTTTCAAAGCATTCGCTTGTAGCTAGATAATGTGCTATTTGCTTTCCACGGATATATAGCATTAGATTAAACAGGTAGAAGTTTGCTTAAGCAGCATCCCAAACTTTTTAATTATTTCCAAGATGACATTTTGAAACATTCTTTGAACATTAAACTACAAATTCAAATAATGTTTGCATAGTTCTGGAGCCCCGAAAAGTCATTCCATATTCTTAGCTGGATAGTCTTCCATTAGTACAAGTAGCATCTGCTGATCCAACACAATGGAGAACGACTATGGACTGCCAGCTATCTTTATCGACTTGGGCTAAGTATCGGGCTGGATTTTAACTGACTACTACCACCAATTCTAATTGGTGGCATTCTAATAGTTGTACTCATAATAAGAATCATGATCTAATTTAGGAATATGTCGGCTAAAAATTAATCTGAGTTTTGTAAGTTGTACCTAATTGTAAGTAGTTTAGTTTACCCAGTTTAAATACAGTTCTCTATTAGACTGGTGTTTCCATCAATTACATCAGCCTTATGCTATATGCCCTATGATCTGTCCAAAAATATAAATTTCCAACAGCACAAACAAAACAAATCTGGATAGAGTGACTTGGCTTGCTATACTGATTAAAATGATATGACCATTAAAGGTTTAAATAAATAAATAAACTTCAGACTTTAGCTATAAAAACAAAGTTTTTTTTCTAACAAAAATACAATACGAACACCAGGTATAACAACAAAAAATTTTCTTCTTTTGCTAGTAATATTTCAGCGACATTTCAGCCAGGGAAACATCCAAATCAAAATTACAATTGAACAAAAACATAGAATAGAACAAATATTCGATTGATCCGAATGTTATAAACACTTATTACTGGCAGATAAGATCCATGGCATTTCAAAAATAATCTTTTTTATATTGTAATTATTATAAAAATATCAATATGTATGTACACATAAGCGTAGACGTCGATTAAAAAAAATATTTATATTTTTAAGCTACCTTTTAAGTAAATATACCAAGTGCCTTGTTATATGAAAAAAATTATAAAATATAACCTATTTACATAGTATTAACAAAACTTCTCCACCATCTTAAGTCAGGAGAGGCTAACGGATTTTGCCATATTGCGCATCACTCAGCGTTATTCAAAGTCAAAGTTAGATAAAAGCTGGGAATGGAATTCTTTGTCGCCAGCCATCTACATCTACCGCAATAAAGTGTGTCTGTGGACCTGCTTGAGGTTTTACTTACCATATTTTGTGCTGAATGAGGCTGCATGGCTTTAGCTATATCGGATTGTGTTGATATATTTGGCGTAGCTTGTTGCATTACGAATAATCCTAGAAGTGTGATTGTATCTGAAATCGCCAAACGGTTAATCTAGCCGCTATGCTGACGATTTCTGTGGCGATCTCTGTCCCACTGCAATATGTCGTCACACAACCATCTGACTCTGGGAGAGTATACATCAAATTCATATGACCAATTCAATAATACCGCTTAGCTGTGTCCTTCTTACCTGTAGATGGATCAAGCTGTTACTTCCAGAAATGTTTGATCTGCAAGTGTCAAAAAAGACATTTAAATATATATGTAAGTACCAAGTTCAGAGATGTAAATGTGTACGTATGTACATACGTATATATACAGTGTGTTCGAGCTTAACTAAGGAAAATTTTAAGTGTCCAAACGCACATCCATATACATACATATGTACGTATGCACATAGGTCTCGACAAGTTTACTTCGCTTAAATTCGTGTCTTAAATCTTTACAACATTTTAGCTCTAAATATTTGCCGACGTTGCCGTTTGGTGATGAGACGCACGGCGATGAGCAAGAACGAGAGCTGAACCTCTTACAAAGGCACCCTATTGTACAAAAAAACGTGCATCTGTCTTTATTAGTTTATTTAATTGTACAAAGGAAAATACCTTTTAACAAAATGAACGTGACCGATATATACATTAAGAGTATGTTTTTAAATACTCAAAAACGTCGACTTGGCTTAAAATGTCATGTAATTTTAGTTCGCAAGTCCTCGTCTTACCGTTTAATTTACCTGGAGCATATGTACGTTCCGTAACGAAGCAATTATGTACAAAAAAACAAAAGTCTCCACCCAAAGTGTATTATTGAACAGCAAAAAACTAAATTCTATTTCTAGTAATGTTTTTATAATCCAAAATCTACTTTTTTTTATTAATTTCCACATGCAATGTGTTCAATGCAGTGTGACCGCGGATTTATCAATAAGATATACGGTCCGACCGTCAGAAATATACCGTAAATATACTGACGAAATATTTGTATTCAAGTTGCATCATATTCCTCGTTTTTGATATTCGGTCGAATATCACTAGGTAGCTAAGACTCTCAGCTGTGAACTCATAATTTTATCCGATTATTAAATCAATTTTCTACAAAGCTGGTTGAATTTAAGTTTTCATCTTTATTGCGTTGCTTTTAAAATAAGGTTTAAATAAAAACGGTCAACAACAATTTCCACTAAATTCATTTCCTTACATGATAACTACACGCTAACTACACATTTGCTACATAAGAACTACATTTTCATGTGATTACCAAAGGCGACACCTGAAGGGGAAAATGTGTACGTTTCAAACATTTTTGCCCGTTTTTGTTTCATATAAGCCCCATGGAAGCGCCAGTGTGAAAAACCTCCGTTTTGACATGCCTTTTTTCTGACATTTTTGAAAAAATGTAGATTTTGATGGCAAACGATCAGGAATTCGATGCTGATCACGAATTAGTATGTGATGTGGCCTGGGACATCGCTCTAAGTGGCACCTCTACATGATTTCTACATTGGTGCATTGGACAGAGGGTGAGTCCAAAACGCATCTTAAAATATATTGGAATATACCAGAAAATGCCATGAGAAGTATAAAATTTGCAAGGTGTGTGAGGTAGACATGGTGACAAGAAAATCAGTGTGACGTCGCACTTAGCGATCAAATATACGGTCTGACCCTCAGAAATATACCAAAATATACCGTCTCATTTTCAAAATATACCGTAAATATACCGATGAAAAAACGAACTTAGCCCACTTAAGCCCTCTATTAAAATCAGTAGAACAACATGATGGACACCAAAATCTTTATTTTTGTACAATCTCTAAAATGGCCGCCATGATTTTTAAGTTTCTTATTTTTACGGTTTCCTTCAATGATCATCATTAGTTTTGACTTAATCATTATTTTTGATAAAAAAAAATAAACTCAAATATAATGGTTATATATGATTTTATTTGTTTCGCTCAAACTAAAGCTCAACAGGTATTTACGGCTTCTATGTTAGAATTTTCACAAATATTATTGCATATCCTTGTGTAGGAAACACAAAACCTACCCGTTGTGCTAAAATGTTCCTTTAATGATTTTGCTGATATTGCTTGCTTACACTTTTTTCGGATACTATTCTTTAAGATAGTAAGGTCACCGACATTGATAGTATAAAGTCACTGTACGATAAAATGTATATGTTCAAATGGGAAAATACCGACAATTCTATAAAGTTTTGGGCAGATGTGCTGGCCTAAAAAGATTCGGGGAGAAACAACCCATTCAAGCCACTTGCTCTATTTGCTATTCAAATGCTGTCTCTCCCATCGTGAAATGCTGATGTGGAACGGGTGTTCAGACAAATGAATATAGTCAAAACTAAATTGCGCAACAGTGTGCATATAAAAACGTTAAATTCCATTTTCGGCATAAGATTTGTTTTTTAAGTTAACAATTTTTGAATACATCTTAACCCTGTTTAAAATTGTATATGGTGGCGCAGACAAAGAAAATGTTGCCACAACTACGAATTGCCTTTAAAATATTTGAGTTTATTTCAAAAAACGACAAATACTCGTACTAGAACAGTCAAGAGGGGGACGCTGAGGTGAACGATATACTTAGTTACTTGTAGTATAACAAAATCACTAATACCACAAAATGTTATATTTTTGGGGTGAATTTAGTTTTAGCTTAATTTTTAGCTTATTTATTTTTGGATTTAGAAACTTTTAGCATATTTTTTCTAAAATCTAGCTTATATTGGCCCAATCGGCTTTCCATAGAAGTTGAATTGCATGTTTTACTTACCTTACTCTTTTGCTGCTACATAGCTTACAAATTATCTTCCTCTATCGAAACATCCTATCCTTGATTAAACTGTTCTCTTCCCAAAACCAAATTTTTTATTTTATTTCGTGCAACTTGTAGATTGTAATAGTAATAATAACGTGAATATATAAAATAAAACTAAAACCTTTTATTAAATTTAAAAACTATTATCTTGTTCAGCAGTGTGAACGTATATAAAAGCATCTTTTTAGCCGATACACAAATTCAAAAATCAATAATAAGGACTTTGAAGAAAAGAAACGGATAAAAACTTAAATGCTAAAAATTGTAGAAATTTATATTATTTAAAAGCTTGTGCGGCAAAAGAATGTAGACTGAGATCGAACACTTGTGTTTCCTCCACTTAAAGAACTTCTTAATCGAGTACAGTACAAAAATGGATCCTTTCAAGGAGAGAGCTGCAGAGTTTATTCACCGCAAAACTGCGACTGGTGCATGGTAGAATGCCGATGAAGCTGCGGCGCTCGGTGCAGGTCTTCAACTCACTGCCAGTGCCTAATTCGAAGAATTTGGCCTCCGCTGATCCCTTGAACACCTTCACCATGTATATTCGCATCTGTGGCTTCACGTATTGGTTTTTTATACCGCCGTTGTCCTGTATGAGTGCAAGCATCTGAAAACATAACGGTGTCCAGACGCTGTTTCTCATTCTCATTCTTGGAAAAATTTCGTGTGCGACGCATTGTTTAGAAATGTCCATAAATTTAAATTTTAATTGCGGTCCCCGGGCCAAAGTGGATATGCGATATCCAATTGGTTAACCAATCCATATCTGCCGCCATACCAGTACCAGCCGGGCGTTGGAGCCGGACCTATACCCTACGCCCAAACGTATGTGCCGAGAGCAGCTCCACCGGGAGCCTATCGGCAACATATCGTCGACACTGCTCGGAGTGTCAGTGTCCGATATGTTAAAGAAATGATGGATTTCTGGAGTTCCGTTGGAGAGGAGCAGCAGGCGCAGGTAAGGATATCGGTGTTTATCGAGATATTTGATCATGGAATGATCCTTCCTTTTCCCTCAGGCGCAGGCACAGCAGCAGACACAGGCGGCGGCACAGCAGCAGCAAACACAGCCAACGCAACAGCAACAAGTGGTTGTGCTACCAGTGGCGGCACAGCCAGAGCCACCAGTGGCAACAGCAGAAACAAGAAGTGCATACATGGCCCATACACCAACAGTCGCCACAGCAGATAATGTCGCCGGATCCACAACAGATGCAACAGCATCAGCAGGAAACGCCGCAGACGGCCCAGCACAATACAATACAATATACAATATAAATATAACATTTGGGGAAATTAAAGTCGAGGGGGCGGACAGCAACCTCCTAAGCGAACTATTTAGCATCTATTCGCAAAGCACAAAACCAACATGCACACCAACATCATCGACCAACATGACGTTCGTGGAGAAAGAGCCTGATCAGCAAGATACGGAGAAGGCACACAGGGGTGACTAAATAAGCGTATTATATTATAATATATGTATTATATTCAATTCAGCGGAAATCGACGAGCCTGAGACGCACGATTCGCCGGGCTACCCGGATCCAGATTTGGTGGAAATAGATGATACGGGCCAGGGGTTCCAACAGACGAGCAAGATACGGCGGATGCACACATAGGTAAATGAGTAAAATTAGCTGAAACAAGCGTATATACAATATATTATATTATATCCTTTCAATTCAGCGAAAGAAATCGACGATCCTGAAGATTTGCACGATATGGTGGAAATGGAAATAGAAGGTACGTACCAGTACGAGCCAGTTTCAACTTATGCTCTGATTTAATCATTATTATATTTGTAATATATATAAGTTAACACGGGCTGCAATGCAGCTGGTGGGAACGGCCAAAGACCAGCCACAGAGTCCGAAAGTGTCAGCACATTCCAGATCAACGGCAAGCGATATCCGATCTAGCGGATGCATAGTTGGCAGCCGTGCAGAGGAGGAATTCTGTTGGCGGCTTTCTGGTAGCTTTAAGATTAATTATAAAATTAAGTGAATTCAATAGACTTATTGTAGCGCATCGGTCCTCACGGACGATCAAGCTCCGTCACCCTCTCGGGTTAAATAACAATAAAACAAATACCCAACAATCAACTTAAAATAACTTATATCATATTATCATACCTTTTGCCTACTCCCATTTCTGTCATTTATTGAATTTTTGTTACGAGATTTTTTTGTTCAGTCTTTTTTCTTATTGCTTATTTCTTGTTCTCGTTTCTCGTTTCTCATTTTGTATTATTTTTTTTGGTGGAAAGTCCAATGGTCGTGCCGCCCGTCTTAAGCAGATGAGGGTTTATGTATAGGAAACTAAATATTGATGTTGTATTCAGTTTTAAGTAAATTTTTAATATTTTAGAACTACAATATTTACAATATATGTATATGGGCGTGCAAATTCAAAACCACCGGTTGTTTTTTCAAACTTTGAATTTTATTGTTATTATTCCATCGTTAGTCACCATTTTCTCCCATCTTTCTAACAGCTTGCGAATTCCGCGTCGAAAAAATTCCTCGTCTTTTCATGCTATCCATGAATCGACACAAAGGCCTCTGCCATGGCTTCGATCCATGTATGTATGTTTGGCTTGACCGTCGATGTTGATGCATGACGGGGGAGCCCCCACGACTTTCTTTGCTTTGGATTATCGTAATGTATTCACTTTTCGTCGTCCGTCACTATGCGATGCAAAACCTCTTCATCTTTTGTCTCTGACGCCACATCTTTTGGTTTCAACTAGTACGGCAGTCAACTTCCTTTCTTTTGAATCATCCCCAGGGCTTTTAAACGATGAGAAATGCTTTGTTGACTCACTCCCAAAGATATTGCAAATTCTTTCTGGGTCTGACATGTATCTTCATCCAATAGTGCTATTAATTTTGCTTCTTCAAACTTTTTTACCTGTCCGGGACGCTGTCTTCCGTATTGAAATCGCTACTCTTATATCGTTGAAACCATTTGCGACAAGTTCTTTCGCTAATAGCAGCCTCGCCATAATGATTGTGGAGTCATTTTGTGCCGCTGATTTTTTCGAATTAAAAGCAACGAGCAGCACTTCCCGCAAAAGACGCTTACTTGGCCCAAAAGTTGAAATTTTTACTCACAGCCGCTCTCTCGTTCTATACATGTGGCTGAGATTTAACTGTATGTGTGCACTCGATTCTCATACATTTTAGTCTGCCTGCTTTTATTGGTTTTTTATGACGGCGCTGTCGTAGCACCCTTTACTTTAGAATTAATTAAAAATTATGTCAAAGAAATTTTTTTTTCTCATAGAAATTTTTTCGGCTGCTCTGCACAAGCAAGCTCATACTATTTTTAGATCTGCAAAATTCCAAAAAACCTCGCGTCATATTCTTATGGGCATTACTCATCTTACTATTTATATTGTGTCTGGTATACAACGATATTGATCAGAATTGTTCACAGATGGGTAACCTTACATTTCACTCTTCTGACGTTTTTGACCACAATTTACCGCTGGCGTCATTTACTGCTAATGGCGGATTTCAATTTGTACAGCCATATTTTATTTACACAGGTCGGCATAAGTATTTTGACGAAATCGAAATCGTGCATTTATAAATGTCTTAAAATCTCCTTCCTTCCTTTTAACGTCAAATTCCATTGATCTGCAGCAGATTGAGGCTTCAAAGACATATTTTTTTAATATTCATTTAATATTAAGCTTTCAAAATTGATAATTTTTCGGTATATTTTTTTTTAAATTTCTTTTTTGGATAACTTTGAAAAAGTCGATATAAATTCATTTCTTGTATTTTTGTTGTATAGGTATATTGATTGGGTGGTCGCCTAGCTGTTAAGGTAACCATGATGGTTCTTCTTGTACGCAGCTTGAGCTTTGGTGCCTGCCGGGCTGCCGAATATTAAAACTCATGATTTCAGGTGTTTAATAACTTCTTCAGAATTTGTCGAATTTGTAAGAAATATCCAATTATATTTTGAAAAACCATTTACGACAGCAAATATATACCTGGATCCACATGCATTTGATTTGATCAACTTCGGAGGTCACGATCATCACCGGGAAAGACTGAGGCTGTCAACATGCTGCGTTCCGGTTCCAGGTTCTGCTTTGAAGGTGAAGTCCTGCAACTACATCAACAACGGCGTAACTTCTCGAGGAATAACTTTTTTGAGATCGTCCTTATAAAAGCCCCTCAATCTGTTACCAAGTCGAACTCTACTCCTAACAGGTATTGGCGGAGTCTCTTTATTCAAGGTATGGTAAAGCCAGCATTACCTCAAGTACATAAGTGGTAAGTTTTTCCTTTTGTGGTGTTGTTTTCTTACTGCAGTAGAAAACAGGGTGCGGTGCCATTTGCCATTATGATGCTGTAGCAATGTTTCACCAAAGCATGCATCCACTTGGAAGTGTGTGTTTGACGCTATAGCTCCAAATCTTCAATGTGGGCTCCTATATTAATGCTACTCTTAATTGTTCCACTGCATCTTTCTTTAAAAGTTGCGTTAAGGGCTTAGCAATAAAAGCGCAGTCTATTATGAATTTTTTGAAAAAAGCCAGTTAATCCAAGAAACGCCTGAATACCTTTAATATAAACCGGTATCGGAAAACTAAACTTAACTTAAGTATCTTACATCTGGCTCTGAAAACTTATAAATGCAGCTATAAATTGTTCCCAAGCACTATGTAGTTTCAGCTTACCGTCTGGGAAGTATTAGGCTTTCAAATTCAAAATATATAATTTTTTCCAAAATTTTGTCGTTAAAAACTCAGGAAAAGTCGGATAAAAATTATTTCTTGTGTTTTCATATTTTTCTTGTACAGATACATTAATTAGGCGTCGTTTGAGTTACTGTTTGTAAAAATCTATGGATGCCCTTTTACCGTTAAAAACCTTTACAAATACAACATAAAAACTAGTCTATCATCAAGTTAAATGCAAAAAAGAAAGCTTACCTCTTAAAAAATCATTAAATGTATTTAATGGTCCCGTTCGACATCATGGAAATGAATAAATATGTATGTACATTTATTTCAAGACGAATGTTGTTATATGTAATAGTAATTACAGACATTTATAAAATTGAGAAATATAAGGGCATGTGGTGCGTGCATATGGCCGAAAATGTTGTCTTTTTCTTTGGTGAAGGTGCGTATGAGCAATAGAGAAAAAAGCTTTACAGTGAGAGAGAGCTTTGACCGAGTCCTGCTCTCTTAAGCTACCGCTATTTGCAACTTCAGTAAGAGATTAAGCTGGTCTGTATTTTTATAGTTGTTGTTGTTTCTCTTCAGGATGCTACTGACGGTGCTTTTGCTCCTGAAAAATGCTTCGAGAGAGATGGATGGGCAGCTAGAAGGAGGCCATGGATGGTGTTGTAGATGGCTGCTTCTTTTCCTTGGAACCACCGCTACGGATGCTGCTTCGTTGGTTGTTGTTGTGCTGCTGCTGCTGCTGGTAATACAAGAACTGATTTTGTTTTGGCTTATCATGTGTAAATCAGTTTATCTACTGGTAATGAAAAGAACAGAAGTACGCGTGTTTCGCTCTTAACGGTTAGTACAGCTCAAGAAAAGTGAATGCTTAGTTTTTTGAAATAAATTGTGACTGAAGTAATTAATAACAAAAATAGTGAGTTTTTACGTATCGACTGGTGGAAAAATACACACACACATGTGTATGTATGTAAAATTCCATATAATAAAATAATTTTTATAATTATAAATTATAATCGAAAGGAGTGTATATGAACAAAAGTATCCCTTGAGAGAAAGTGAATGCATTTCGTGGGGGAAGACTAATGTTATTTTGCGCTGAGCCTTAATAATACCGCTTATATACACAAAACATTAACTTTGATTAAATAAACATATTGACGTCTTAATAGACTAAGTTAGTTTCTTATCAGTTAAAGTATAATAATATTACATACAAAAATTAATAATATAGCTATACATAAAATACATACATATGCAGCACTATACATACTACATATATATTTACATGGTACTCATTCTTATATTGCACAAATTGTACAATAGGTCCCAATTTGCTGCGCATACTGATACCTTTAACATCGTCTATATTTGTATGTATTTATACATGGGTGCTGTGCTGGTGCTTTTGCTAACAAATCTCATATTGTCCGCATCTCCGAAACAACGCCATCCTCAAATGTACCATTCTTGCTGTTGTTGGTACTTCTTTAAGTTCTTGCATTCAAAGCTTTTTCTGGGTCGCTTTTCACACTTATACAAACACACATATCGGGGTGTAAAAAGTATCTCTTAGTTTCTTGGCTCTCTTCTCATCCATCCATCTCTTTTTAATTTTCATCTCTTAATATACTAAAACATCCATTTCTCTCTCCTCTGGCTCAAATGTCCAAGCTCAAAATGAAGCACTAACTTTAACAGTGGCACAGCACATGATGGAAAAACAATAATAATACTATTTATTGAATATATTGATATATGTGTGTGTACATATGTACATACATATGCATGTATGTATATGTAAAGATACTGAACTAGTCGAAACTTTGTCCAATTTATGACCGTTAATCTAACGTAAATGTTTGAATGGTATAACAGTTTAATATGGGTTTTTAAATTTACCTATAAATCCTATATATTTTACATTTTGTATATGTATTCTCTACTTTCAGCGTGTGTTTAGGGTGAATTCAGTCATTGAATTAGCCGCAATGGTAAACGATAGAGTTCAGATGCATCTTAGGTTTTAAAAGGAAACAAAACACACATTCTACAAAGGGGCACTTGTGAAGATGCGGCAGGAGGAAAGTGTATTTGTCAATCGGACCGGTAGTAATATAACTCTTGTTGTCTTGGTGGTTTTGTGCTGGAGTCCAGTGGCGCAGCTTAAGGGACCGAGCACAACGCATGCCCAGGACACTGTCTCGGTTTCACTGCCGGGAGACATAATACTTGGTGGTCTTTTTCCCGTTCACGAGAAGGGCGATGGTGCTCCATGTGGACCAAAAGTGTACAACAGAGGAGTTCAGCGCCTGGAGGCCATGCTGTATGCAATAGATCGCGTAAACAATGATACCAACATACTTCCGGGTATTACCCTAGGTGTTCACATACTGGACACCTGCTCCAGAGACACCTATGCTCTGAACCAGTCGCTGCAATTCGTACGTGCCTCCCTTAACAACTTGGATACCTCTGTTTTTGAATGTTCTGACACATCAAGCCCGCAGCTAAGAAAAATGCATCATCGGGTCCTGTTTTTGGAGTAATTGGCGGTTCTTACAGCTCAGTGTCCTTGCAAGTAGCCAATCTGCTGCGCCTATTTCATATACCGCAAATCTCACCTGCATCAACCGCTAAAACGCTTTCAGACAAATCACGCTTTGACCTGTTTGCTCGAACAGTGCCACCAGATACCTTTCAATCCGTCGCCCTGGTAGATATAATCAAGAACTTTAACTGGTCCTATGTATCCACTATTCATTCAGAAGGCTCTTACGGTAAGTGTAAAAATTCAAATTACATACATATGTACATACATAAATATGTATATGCAAATATACGATAGCCGATCAAAAAACTATACTGCGTTCGTGCAGAGAAAATGCAATCAACAACAGTAAAAGATACCCTTTCAGTGGAAGTAGGAGGCAAGCCCGAATAATGTTTACCTCTCATTTTCGACCTTGGCTCTTTACAGGGGAATACGGGATTGAAGCGTTTCATAAGGAAGCAACCGAGCGGCACGTGTGTATAGCTGCTGCCGAAAAGGTGCCCAGTGCTGCAGATGACAAAGTTTTCGACTCTATTATTAGTAAGCTGCAGAAGAAGCCGAACGCTCGCGGTGTTGTGCTTTTTACGCGGGCTGAAGATGCGCGCGGAATTCTGCAAGCAGCAAAGAGGGCCAAATTGACGCAACAGTTTCATTGGATTGCTAGTGACGGCTGGGGAAAGCAGCAGAAACTACTGGAGGGCTTGGAGGAAATAGCAGAAGGGGCTATTACCGTAGAGCTGCAGTCGGAGATCATCGAGGACTTCGATCGTTATATGATGCAGCTCACGCCAAGGACGAATCAGCGCAATCCCTGGTTTGCTGAGTACTGGGAAGATACATTTAATTGTGCATTGACACAAGTTTCGACCGGACTTGATGCACCCGAAATCAATTCAAGCGCTATACAGATCGAAGGCAAGACTAAAAACACTTGCGACAAAAGCCTACGGCTGTCAGAGAAAGTCGGGTAAGTTCAACGACGATTGTGGAATCTATTTCTAGTTAAAAAATTCCAGTGAAAATTGATGGCGTGAGGTCTACAAAATAATAGCATAATCATTTTTCGATCGGAGCGATTGTTACTAACTTGACAGTGTCATGAGCTTCAGTCCTACATTTCAAAATTGGATTTCACGTTTTTATTTTAAATTACGTGTCAAAATTTGCACATTTAGAAATTTACAATTTCTCACTCAAGTTCGTTTTAATAGTCTCCTGGGCAGACTCGGATTTGTAGAGGATGTTATGACTTTGAACAGATGTTTCAAACGCACAGACCGAAGTATCTCCGCCCATAAGAAAATTATATTGTATACGAAACTTTATTATTTTCTTGGTCAGGATGAAAAATTGAGTCTATCTACAATCTACAAGGATAGAGCTTAATAAATATAAATAATTTGGGTAAATAACTGTTTACATTAATATATACTTAGAAAATCTGTTGTAAAAATCAAAATTATTTGCTATACCATGCTTTTTTTCCATATTCTGACCGACATGAAAAATTCTACAATTTAGATCCGTTAGGTTTATGGTTTTGGAAGGACCATAGCTTTGAAGCTACAGGTCCAAGATGTTCTTTTATGGTGACCTGTTTTGTGGTAAACGAGCAGCCTGGAGATTTGTAAATCTTTTTTAAATTTCGTTTCAGATACGAGCAGGAGTCAAAGACCCAATTCGTAGTGGATGCAGTGTATGCATTTGCCTACGCACTCCATAATCTACACAACGACCGGTGCAATACACAAAGCGATCAAACTACAGAGCAGCAAAAGCATCAACACAGTGAATCTGTTTGGTATAGGAAGCCGATTGACAGCAAGTCCCAGGCATGTCCCGAAATGGCCAGCTATGACGGAAAGGATTTTTATAACAATTACCTGCTGAACGTGTCATTTATAGGTACAGTATTTTGTAGTTCAACTTGCGTAGTTCAATTTTATACTTTTTCGATAACTGATAACCAATGTGCCTGTTTTGTCTCCGCCTCATTTCATCTGAGAAGATCTGGCTGGTAGCGAAGTCAAGTTTGATCGCCAAGGTGATGGACTGGCCAGATACGATATTTTAAATTATCAACGCCTTGAAAACTCTTCAGGATATCACTATAAGGTATCATACCCATTGATGAGTGTCATCAATACACCGCCCCTTGCTGTTGGTTTAACCTCAATAAAAATAATGAAATATATGATTTTGTAGGTTATCGGCAAATGGTTCAATAGTCTCCAACTGAATTCGCAAACTGTTGTATGGAATAAGGCGGCTGATCAACCAACATCAGCCTGTTCCCTGCCATGCGAGGTGGGAATGATTAAAAAACAACAGGTATGACCAACTCATAAAACCCCAACCACATACAATTTCACCCAGGCTTTAAAAATGTTGAAAAAACTTTTTCAGGGAGATACTTGTTGCTGGATATGCGACAGCTGCGAGTCATACGAGTATGTGTACGATGATTTTACATGCAAAGACTGCGGCCCAGGCCTGTGGCCGTATCCCGACAAACTTTCCTGCTTTCCTTTGGACATTGAGTATATGCGATGGAACTCCCTATTCGCCCTCATTCCCATGGCCATTGCTATATTAGGCATAGCAGTGACCATCATTGTCATAGTTCTGTTCGCCAAAAACCACGACACGCCCCTGGTGAGAGCATCCGGTCGGGAGCTTAGTTACACTCTTCTGTTCGGCATATTGGTGTGCTACTGCAACACCTTTGCTCTGGTCGCTAAGCCCACTATTGGGTCCTGCGTGCTTCAGCGGTTTGGTATCGGTGTTGGGTTTTCTATTATTTATAGCGCACTGCTCACGAAAACAAATCGTATTTCTCGCATTTTCCACTCTGCATCCAAGTCAGCCCAGCGCCTCAAGTACATTAGCCCACAGTCGCAGGTGGTTATAACAGCATCCTTGATCGGTAAGAAGCGTATTTCTATAAATTCAGCAACTACAAAAATAAAACAATAATGTGATATGTTGTGTACAGCAATACAAATACTGATCACAATGATCTGGATGGTAGTGGAGCCACCTGGAACACGTTTTTACTACCCAGACAGGACGGAGGTGATACTAAAATGCAAAATACAGGATATGTCCTTTCTATTTTCGCAGCTATACAATATGATTCTCATTACAATCTGCACCGTTTATGCAATTAAAACTAGAAAAATACCCGAAAATTTCAACGAATCAAAGTTTATTGGATTCACCATGTATACCACTTGCATTATCTGGCTGGCCTTTGTGCCCATTTACTTTGGCACTGGAAACTCCTACGAGGTATGTATTTCCTAACAATTTTATTGACCGGTACCGGTATTGTCTGATTGGTAATCTACGTACAGACCAATCCAGGAATTGGCTAAAATTGGGGTTTACCGCATCAGCTATTTGTGTGAAAATGGGAGTGGTTGAAATTCTGAGTTGAGTGAGAACGACTGTTTACCTTATGGATCTGTGTGAACACACAGCAGGAACGAAATCTAAATCGTTGGGTGTGATTGTGATAGCTAACAGCCTGTTTAAACTTGTTTTCAATATAGCCTAAGCGTCCGTATATCCGGATTTATTCGTTTTTGTTTTATTATATCTGCAATATGTCGGTTAGTGGAATTAAACTAAAAAGTCTTATCGACTCTATATGTACGTTCTTGTAATACTTTGTACACCATGCACACCAAGCACAAAAAAAAACTAAATCAAAACCAAAGCTATAAGTAACATCGCATTAATTGTTTCAGATACAAATTACCACCTTGTGCATTTCAATAAGTCTTAGTGCTTCAGTGGCACTAGTATGTCTCTACTCACCAAAGGTATATATCCTTGTCTTCCATCCGGACAAGAACGTGCGCAAGTTGACAATGAACAGCACCGTCTATAGACGATCGGCCGCAGCTGGAGCCCAGGGTCCGCCAACTAGTTCGGATACAGTCGCACGCAAGCTCCAGGAATACCATTGCCAACGGCTGGTACAGCAGGTACTACGGCAACTTCTAGTGACCGGCCATCGCAAAACAGCCCGAGGCCAGGACTGGACCTAGACCTGGACCAGAGTCAAACGAACATTGTCCACAGAGGCAGTACCAGCAAACATAGCGATCCAGAATCAGAGGAATGCGACAACATTGAGCCATCCTGTATCCATGTTAAGGACTAAAACTCTAGTCCTGGAATCTGGAACTCGCGATGTCCATTTGATCAACGATTAATACATTCAAATATATATCGATAGCCTAATTCAACAAATTATACAGCTTTATCTGTGGAAAATGTTAAATTTGAATTTGATTTGAGTCTGCTACATCGACAAATCAGATACAAAAATGTATACATACATATGTTTTCAGAAATATCATACGATCCAAACACAGACGAGTGGGCTAATGTCTAATGACCCATTCATCTAGTCAAACTAGTATTACCAATGCAATTTAAGATTCTTGTTACCTCGGAACTCGTTTTAGTTAAGTTTCTATAAATTTATTACTTTACATTAAAATTGATTATGTTTTATTGTGACATATGTTAAACGTATAAGATTATATAATAGTGTTATTGATCTTCAGTATTTTTTAAGAATAAATTGGTAGATTTTGGCTATCTCGCTAAATGAATAAACACACGGATGTTTACATATGCTTTGAAACCCAATGAAGCCCTCGATACGATCTGTCTTAACATGTATTAGTCGATCCGATTAAATGAATTGCTAAATGTAGTAAGACAATTATTTTGAAGTAATTATGGAGTTTCGTTGGATATTAACGTCGCACCATTCTGAAATAGTGATATCGAGTTCGTAAAGTGCCCTGGTAGGAGATTGGAATCATACTCATGCTTACATCAAGTGCTATTATCTATCAAAAAATCAAAAACTCGTAAATATTGCAAAACGGAACAAAAAATTTACTTACAATACATAATTTGTCACTTACAGCTTATATTTCTAAATATACCCTTGAAGAGAATAGATAGAGAAAGAAAGATATTAAAAGATACAGATTCCTTACTGCAATGACCGCAAAATAGAATAGCCCAAAGCTTGTTAGCCGTAGATTAGGCAGCCATCCGACCGAGGGGTGAAGCCGCATGACGCGCGACGTAGGAAAGAATATGAATTAGACTAATTAACGAGGGACTAATAAATCAGTAATCCATTGTGAAAAACCCAACCCACCCTAAATGATCCAATTAAAGAACTATTAAAACGCCTATTAAAAATACTTAAGCTGCATGAAGTATTCAGCTGGAATCAGAATTGACATCAGCGAACCTTATTAAATATTTCTGCTCTCCGCCTATCTTCTTTTTTCAAAACAACCTTTTGACGATGATGATCAAGAATCTGCATACACTTCTGTATGCTGCAAATATGACTAGCAGGTAACATGTTTCAGAAGACACCAAAAAAAAAAGTGGAATCACATTCCGAACAACTGACTCCGGGTTGTTAGGGATCTCTACCTGAGCAGGCCACATATACATATACATATACAGAGATCAGACTAAAAGCATATCGGTAGTTATATGTATAACATAATAAAAACGAATACTTTGCGTCGAATGAGTGTATTTCACTACATTTGAGACACCATTCTTGCTTTGTTTATTTTGTTTAAGTTCAAACCAGTATTTGATAGTCTTACATAATTAATTTAGTATATTATTTACAGTAAAATATATTTTACAATATGATTAACTACAATCAATAACTACTTTAAACAGTTTAGTTTCTTTATATAATTTATATGAAGTTACCAGAGTGTACGTGTACCCGAATTTTAGTGGCTTAAGGAATTATTTTGGTGACAGGACGTGTCCTCTTCACTATGTCACTATACACAAAAGTATGCGTAAACATAATATATAAATAAAAGAAAAACTGATGATTGAACCCTTCAACTAAATGTGCTTTCTAGTAAAGCGTTCTTCTGCAGTTGGCGCTGCGTTACACGCCTAGTTATGCACTACGGCCGAGGAATGTTGGATGCTACGTTCAAATTCTTCCAAACTAAGGGTTTGATTCATATTTAAAAGTGGCAATTTTCCGGCAGAAGCTCTGGCAAGAAGTTCTGGAGAAAACCACTGAGCCAATTGATTATTTGTTGGAGATGGCAACCGATCGTCTCTGTGGTAATTACTTTTGATTACGTTTCCAGATTCCGAGATGTCGGGACAACCTGAATTTATATAAGGCAAGTGATTCAAGTTAAACGATAGAAAAGATGAAAAAAATCCCTTTTCCTACCTGGAATTGACGATGATATCTGTGCTCCGTGAATTACTCGGTGTCTGAGTGGTTGGTGTGACTGCTGCTGCAGTTGCAGGTAATGGTGATGTTGCATTTGCGAGATTCCGTCAGAATAAGGGATATTCTGATTCACATTTTCAGTGTTCAAAACTGAGTCCGTTAGCTGCATCGGTTTAAACCTTTGCTGGTGCTGATGTTGTTGCTGTTGCAGCTCTGCTTTTGATCCAAACGGCACTGCAGTCAGTTGGTGCGGTACTGTGTTCAGACTTCCCTTGAGAATAGGACGGCCTAAAAATACAATAAGTGCGTCAAAGTTAGCTTACTTAACTTACGGACTCTCCACCATATTTACCAAATGATTTTCCTTGTGCCATTTGAACCGTACCATGAGCCCATTTCATCGGTTGCTGATTACGAGACTGCTGCAGTTTTGGGGACATTTGTGGACTGTTTGGACTAATGGAATAGTTTCCTCCACCTAGTATCATGCGAGGTTGAGCGGACATTGTCTGTGGTTCATTTCCAATTGGGTTTGGAGCAAGCAGCTTAGTGTTCTGTGGATGCATTTGGTATTGCTGGTGTGTCTGATTGTAAGGCGTATCCTTATCAGCTGTCATCTTCCGTAGCACAGACGTAGGTGTGAACGCCAGAGGAGTGGGCGAATTGCTGTGCCGAATATGCTGACTTATACCATGGTTGCTCGAGTTTTGTGGGAATAGGTCTGGAAGTTTAAGTTTAGGAAATGAATTCAGAATTTATTAATTCCTCAGTAATTACATACCATCAGAATAGTTCTGATGTTGCGGCTGAACTTGATGAAACGATAGGTGGGCCAAGCTGTGGTGATCCATTTCGTTCGGGTATGCTGGCTTATAGGCTAAAGAATTTCTCCTACTATTTGAGTATTCCCGAAGAACGGTTGCAATGACATCTTTTGTGTGAGTCACAGTGCTGGGGTTGCTCAATTCCTTCTCCAAAAACTCAACCGAAACATCCCCTCGAGCAATGCCTGCAATCAGTACAGTTTACCAGTATATAAACGCCAAAGAGAAATACTACGCACACTCCAACGAACTTGAATTCAAGAAGAGTATGAAGCATCTTACTTTGAATTAAATGATGAACTTCCATTCGCTTCTGTGCCAGTATTATATTTGGCGTGTGGACACCTTGGATTGTGTGCTGCTGCTGTTGCTGCAGCTGCTGCTGCACCATGGCCTCATTCATCCTCTTTGGCATGCAGTCACTATGCTTAAAGCGTTGCTGAAATAACTCCAAGTCTTCTTCCTTAATTTGAGGACTGTGATCCCGAAGTATGTTTTGTTGAGGATCGATTAAATGAGGCCGATGTGTATTTTGACTGGCAGCATTCGAAGCATTTATCATATGATAAACATCATTTCCCAGCTGATGCTGGCTGCTTTGGGAGCCCAGCTGCTGCAGGAGTTTCCTGAAGGCCTCAGTATCCCTAGCTACTGGCTTTTCCACTTGAGCTTGCTGACCCCCGTAAGCCACGGCTATTGGGTTCGTGTACTCGGAACGCAGGTTCACTTTAGTCATTTGTGCTTCCAAGTCCTTAACACTGGGTATATCTGAAATAGAAAAGGAGTTGCAGTGAACGATCCTTGCTTATGTTGTTTGAAATTTATGTTGAAGACCCACCGTGAGTTTCTTGAACTCCAGACTCCCGAAGTGCCGATGGCTCATTATTATTTGCAGCTTCTTTGGGTCGAAACCACCGGCTAAAGCGAGACGTTCCCTTGGTTTCATCTTGCTCATCGCCGTCATTACTCTACGGTAATTGAAAATGCACATATGTATATATTTATTTGTATGGAACTAATTAGTTATATTGTTACTCAGACATCTATGTACATACAGACATATATGTCGGATCATAATTTAATTCTCAGTGTATTATGTTGGCTATGAATGAATTAACTACAAAATTTTTCTTAGTTCAGTTCAGTTCTCTGCTGTTGCCTGTGTATTTCCCACTTCTATCAGTCTCGTTTTCTTTACTGGGTTGTCCGTTATTTCTTTTCGTTATTCTTGTCCCTTGTCTATTGGGTTGGCGTACTCGTGTTGTTGAGACAGTGTGTATTGAGAGACTTGTTCAGAGAGGCTCATAGGAAGGATCATCTGAACGGAGATGTACACATTTATATGGGATATGAATATATTGGTAAAATTAGAACAATCCCAATCTCTTTCTTCCGCGTTCACCTATTCATCGTTGACGCAAGAATGAGTCGCTGAGAGTCGAATTGCTGCGAAGAGACCGCCTAATAATTTCAATATAAATACTTTAATCAACATTTAAATAATTAAAGTGAATCTGTAAGTATATTTTTATCGTATTTTTGAACAGAACTTTCTTAAAGAATTTAAATTTGTTGTCATTTACATCAACAGATTCCGCTATAATTATCGAATGGACAGAACAACACTCGCGATGATTTTTCTTATTATGTATTAAATTTCGCTTTGATATATGTAATTGGTCAAAGCAACAACACTTTGCGTTTTCGTGCTAAAAGCTGACGCAGTCCGATTCGGTTATGAATACATCGGATGTATTTTGTGCAATGTGTACACTAAATTGTACAATAAATTTTAACAGGACAAGAGAAAAGGTGACAAAAATTTGCAAAAACGGGAGCACCTAAAAACGGAACGATTTGGCTGAAAACGCAAAAGTAAGTGACAACCGGAGTCCTATTAGAATAGGGTATATTACTTCTGCAGGGTCTGAGTAAATAATGTAGTGGCGACTACAATTGTTGGTCTACGATATCCGGGTGATTATATAGACATACTATAAAAAACGAAGTGGCCTAAATTGGCTCGTCTGTTCGTATTTCTTTCATTTTATAAATGTTGGATAAATTGGCATTGCATAGAAGCCGATCCAAAAAGAAAACGACTATAGGTTGGTTATCCGACTAATGGTTATATTTACCATAAGTGTAGGGTCCAAGGGGTGCATGTTGAGAAATGCATCGAAGTTGAATTCACCCTCGGAGTTTGAGGTACAGGGTAAACGGCCTGATTGCTGATGGTTTTTGTTTTGTTTGGTAGGTTCCAGTTGGGGCTGAATGACACTTTCACCAGTGTCTTTGTTGTCGTCCTTGGTCTTCACTTCGACTACGTTTAGGCTGGACATACTGCTACTTCTTGAAGCACCGTCGACCACAATTGGTTCAGCAACTTGACTTGGCTTTGACGGAAATCGATTCGCCTTGTCTTCAAACTCTGAGCGCTCATCATTGTGATCGTGATCGTCGAATCCGTGCAAATCTATTGTTTCTAGCTGGGACGTCGGACCAGCACTGAACCACTCGGGTTCTTCGTGCCTGTCATGCTGATGGTACATGTTTGTGCGCTTTCCCCGACCTTGGATACATCCAGAGTCCTTGTTTGATGACCGGCGGGTGCTCACTCCCTGCCTGTCGACAGATCTTTTGTTGTCATATTGAAACCGCCTATCTCCTATATGCTCAGTAAGTCGATCGCCATGTCTTCCACTAAATGTCCGCGGGCGCTGTTGGTTCTGGTTCTGGCTTTGATTTTGTTGGTTAATACTTCCACTTCCATTATGAGATCTTTCCTTTTCCTTTTCAATGCCAGTTGATGACTGCTGTTGGCCTTTGTAGTCCCAATTATCGGTTCTGGGCAAAAGTCGGCCACTGCCAATGCGCCTTTCCTGGCGAGTCGTCGAAAACGTCGGTGAAGAAGCCAGAGATTGGTCATGATCTTGTTGGACATTGTTCGAACGTCTCTCACAGCTCTCCCCCCATTCACTGCCCTTCCTGATTGGGGAGCTCATGCCTTTACTCTGGCTGTGGTTATGCGTGGGAGTGGATGCATGGGTATGGTCTAGCCCCACAGTTACATTCTCCCCGACTGCAACATCGTCACAATTGGTGTTTATCGGTTCATTTTCAGTGCCGTTACCGCAATTGACTGCAGCGATGCGTCGTTTGGCAAATGCCGGCATTAAATGCGATGAAGATATGCTCCGATGATCGATGATTGACGATTTGAACGGTGGCCCACCCAGAACGCTTTGCGTCGATTGTGTATCTTTATCCTTGTCTTCGATACACATTGAGTGGGAATCACTGGGTGCAAAGCGCTGATAATAGTTATTGGCTCGCTCCCGATTTCGCATGGCGCGCCGCGAGCTTATTAATCCATTATTGGAGCTGCTCAGACTGGAGTTATCCGTCTCTGGGGACAGGCTGATTTTATTTGGATTTGCATAGTTGCTGGGGACATTTGCGCTAGGGTTAACTTTCCAAAAATTTAAAGTCTGCAGTTCATTTCGATTAGCACATTGGGGGCGCTGGCGACTACTTCCTTCATAACGTAGTGCCAACAAATCTGCTCTTGAGTACCTTAAAACAGGGGGTAATAAAACAATTTTTTTATTAAACAGGTATACATAGGTATTTCCACAGGCATATACAAGAACTTGAGAACTGGTCAAAATATTTATCAGTAAAAGTATGTTTTACGAAGATTGGAAACAGCTTTCACTAGACGTCGGCATTAATACATACACGTATGCATATGTATATTTCTTTTTGATAATTACATATTTACGTAAATAAATTCGTCTTTTAAAAATGCAGAAAGTTTTAAACAATACTCTTGGGCCTAACGCTTAACTTATTAAACATAGGATAAATAGTATTCTAGTAATAGTCGAATAAATAATGCTTACCTCGCTTGATCTTTTCTTATATCCATTTTTTACGAAGTCGAGTATTTTAGCCGGATTCCGTCCAGGTTAATTTTATTTAAGTTAAAGCTACTATTTTGGAAAATGTTAGCTATGCGCATATATTTCAAAATAACAAGAGTACTCAATTACAAAAACGCGCTTATGTCTCCTAACGAGCAAAAATGTATACATACATACATATGTACATAAGTTAGAAGCATCTGCACACGATGTAATAGGTCCCTTCTTGCAAAACAGAATATTATACGGTATTATTTAAGAATTAAATAAAACTATCAAAATACACACAGTGACATTTGTTCGTAACATATATAATTTAAATAAAATAATTTTGTGAAAATCACGACAAACTATGGATGGAAAAAATAGTGAAAATCATCGATTAATATTTCATAAAATACGAGTGGAGTGCGAGAAATGGAATTCCTAAGGTTTGTCTTGGATTTTGGAACATGGGAAAAAAACAGTTTTGCTATGGAGGCTATTTGTCAGGGAAATAGCCTCCATAGCAAAACTTGGGAGTGTAGACTCAAACAACAACCAAACTCAAATTTTGGGTCTAGCGGCCAGCATACAATAATACACACGCAAAGTACGTGAGAATGCATGTGCACCCATGCATTAAAAAAAGCTGGAAGCACAGCAGAAAACAAAAACACAGAACTCTAAAAACCAAAAAAAAAGAGCATGCAATCACATATTTTTGTGAAAAAATATTGTGCGTGTTTTACTAACACATGCAAATCGTTGCTCTGCTGGCTGGCTCATGATGACGCGGCGGTAACCGAACGCCAGAGCCGAAGACCCTAGGATTTAGTTTTCTCTGTTCGCTGTGCGATATGTTCGTTGTATGAACTGGCACATCTATATACTGTATGGTTAGTGGCTCTATCCACCAAAGAATAAACTAGCGATTTTAATAGGTTAGTTAACTATTGCAATATTATTTATAGCCTTTTCCCACACAGCACATCTACGGGGAACGGTGGGATTTTTTAACAGAAGTGAAACCTCGATTCCCACTGGCACCATCCACCATCCATCAAAAAAACAAAGTTTTTGTCTGAATTGTGATATTTCACAAGTTGAAATGAATAAATTGACAATTTTATTGGCTATAATAAAACTATACGTTACTCTTTGGACTCCCTTGGCTGCTCGCAATTTACTGGAGTGTCTCTCGCTTGGATTTCTGCTGCTTCACCTGTAATTTCTGCTGCTCCTTCTGGGCTTCCAGCATTTCCCGATCAATTTCCAGTGGGGCTTTGGTGGGGCACCTTGGCCGCAGAAAGAATGTTAGGGCTTCATTGGATCTGTTCTGGTCGATATCAACGGAATTCTTTCACTCCACTCCGCACTCCACTTCAACCAGCGTGTATTTTTTTTTATATGACTCCAAAATACTAAAATACAAAAATACATACATACATATATTTATTAGACTCACTACCACCAGTTTCTGCACCCCAGATGGATGGTGGAATAACTGGGAAATTTTCGGAACGCTAAAACCTTACGAACCATCCCCGAAATGGATGGTGGATGGTCGCCTGTGGGAATAGGCTATTGAACAGAAGTTATACAAAATATACACAAATTTCATAATATTTTTATTTATTTATTCATCCCAGATGGGATGTGATTTGTTGAGAGACTTACTTTCATTCAGTCATTCTTCACTGGGTTAGCTCAGTCTGTGTTTTTATGACCAAAAGCGTAAATGAACGTTACGTGAATTAAATTACATGTTGTAGTGGTTTCTTATTAGTTATTTTTTAGGTAGGGCCGGACTAAGTGTGTTATTCGACCCGTGCCTAGAGCCAGCCTGGTTGGGGGGCCCGGTATATAAAACTGGCCTAGTCGTTAACGGAGAGCTCAGGGACTTGGCAACCCACTGTTCTAAAGATGCCTTATCCGGGCAACGTGGATCTCTGCCCGGACGTACCTTACCCCTTCTCTGCAGTTCGTGGGAATAGAATGGAAGATTGTAAGCAACTAAAAAACATAGATGAGTCTGGCACTCTGCAAATGCCAATAGGGAGCAATCCCAAACAGGGAAAGGCAGCGGCCCAAAGGAAAAAACATGCGCTGCGAAAGGCGCTTGGGCGAACCCAAAGGGGTCCATCCCGGATCCGGGGTGGGTGGTAAATCGCCTCCCAAAACCGATACCTTGGCAGAGTGGCTATGCAATTCTGCTGCTGCTCTACCTGCTGGTAACTATGGCACAGAAGCGCCGAAGAAGGGAGCCTCTCAGCCAAAGAGGCAACGCTCGCAGGAGACTCGTGGGCCAGCACCGAAGCACTCCAGGGTACTGCCAAACACCTCGTTCGCGCAGATAGCCAGAGAGAGGACGCTGATTTTCGACCTGGACAAAGGCAGCGAGGGCTCAAGGATCCCAAGGAACCAGTGGAAGTGGCTAGAAGCGGCACTGGCCCCCGCTGCTTCGAGCAGCCACCACTGTAAAGCAGCATCCGCTGCTCTAATAATCCGCCTAGAATAGAGCGGAGCGGACGTAGTCCAGGAACCTTGGATAGTGGGAGACAAGGTTTGTGGACTAGGGACAAAGGAGTATGATTGTAGCTCAAAATGAAGGTAAAGCCCGACCCGCATTCTTGCCAAATAACTGGGCAAAGTTCAACGAACCGCCGCCCTATGTAGCAGTGGAGCTTTTCGCACCAACCCAAATGATGCGCTGAATGATATCCAATGCGTCCAGAGCCTTGACCTCGCAGGAAAGGAGCGAGCAGAAACAGCAGCTATACGTCTAAGAGACTCCAATCAATGGGTGCCACAGCGTATAGGTCACTCAGCCATACTAAACAACAGCAATATCGCCCCCGCTAAAACGGACTACCAAGTTCCAAGAGAGTACACAGATACTCCCTTCAACACAATCATCGCTCACAGAGACGAATGGCTCGGGGACTCCTAGGCCCAGATGGGGCCATAAACATCTTCCAACTATATAGCCGACGAGTTGGCCAGATCTGGTACTAAAATCTGGTACTCCAAGATAAGGAGGATATCTGTATGCCAATGGTCACCTGTAAGCTTATCATAAAAGAGCAATACAAGCGACTGACAGACTATATGTGGCAAATAGTGCCACGATGTCGCATAATTCGGCAAACATGGCAGACCAAAGACCGCACCTCTGAGCACTGCAAACTGGGCAGGAAAAGGTGCAGCGCAGTCATACGTCACAAGACATTAGATAACATGCACCCACGCTAATAGGCTGGGTGCCCCACATAATGATTTCTGCCGCAGCTGCAGAGACGAGGAAGAGGAGGAGACAGTGGAACACCTGTTCTGCTCCTGTCCAAATGGGAATCACGCGATATTGCTTTCAAGGTTTGGGATGGTGGACAATTGCAATGCGTGTACGAGACTCATCGGTCCTTTTAGTTAAATATGTATTCCCATCGCTTTGGGACTTGTATTATATGAAACTAAAAGAACAATTTGTGAATTTTGGGTGAAATGCAGCCTTATTGATATCGATATTTTGTCTGTCATCAGAAATTCACAATTTGTTTTAGTTGTGGTTTATTTGGGTGCAGTAAAATTTGAGGAGTGACTAGAAATAAATTTATTAAGTATACGAAAGGTTTACGAAAATAAAAAACCAATTGAATAAATATGTCGGGTCTTGATCATTATTTGCACTGGTTTCACCATTCTGGTCCGCCATTTTCTAACAAGCATCATGCCATTACCGGCGGTACGGTGGTGTGGGCTCAACTTTAAAAAAGTTATTTCTTGTTTTCTCTGCACAGACGAAAAGAGGTGGCAAAAGTCATTTTTAGAATAAGCGCTTTGAATAAAAATGCGTATACGCATCTGATAGAGAACTTTGCGCGGCTTTCCAAAACGGAAACTTTGAGAAAGTCTGATCTTTATTTTACAAGATTATCGCGCTAGTCTCTTTTGTAGTTGACCAAAAAAATTTGGAATAAAAAAAGGAAATTTTCTTTTTTAATTTTTTGTAAAATAAAATGAATTTAAAAATAAAACATACAAAGTTTATTACTAAAAGTTCTTTATCGACGAAAAAATTAAAAAAAATTATCATTTCATTGCCTTTTTATAGGCTATTCACACTGACGACCATCCACCATCCATTTCGGGGATGGTCCGTAAGGTTTTGCCGTTCTGAAAATTTCCCAGTTAGTCCACCATCCATTTTGGATGTTCCTAAACCGCACGTTTCTATGCGATAGTTAGCCGATGGTTTTCATATGCAACCCTAAAAAGCAATGAATGGCAATAAAAAATAGTTCGCGCCTAGACATATTTCAAATCTTAATTCGAATTTTAAATCGTTGAAAACTAAAAAAAGAAAAAAAACAACAGACACAATACAAAATGGAGAGACCTGAAATTGGTGGTAATAAGGTACATATGTACCTTATTGGTACATAGGTGTATGTACATATGTATTTGCTTTCTTTTTTATGAATAGTATTTTGCAGCCATTAAATAAACAAACAGAACACGCAAGTCGAAATGGACTGCATATATTGATAATCTCGCTACAAACATTTGACGGATTCACGGGTGTCCCGAAATAATTCCGTTTATTTCGACCGGGACAGATCCAACTACGGCTCTAGTATTATTTCTGCATCAGCTGTTTTTTGACGGATGGTAGATGGTGGATGGTGGCAGTGTGAATCGGGGTTTCACATCTGTCAAAAAATCCCACCGTTCCCCCGGGATGTGCTCAGTGTGCAGAGCCTATTACACTAGCCACATTTCCTATCGATATCGGACTAGACGCATAATAGGCGTTTACAATGGCAGACGCAGGATATTTCGTCATGAGAATAGTTAATTTTTTTGAGTTCTTCCTCCCATCATGAAAACCATCGATATTCTCCTGACATATGTATATCTAGCAGTGTCTTTATGGCTTCAGGGATTCACAAAAATGTCTTATCTAATGATACAATTAGATAATTAATTAATTAAATAATGAAACGTGAAATTGCCATTATTGACTCCGCCACCTGAGCCAAGGACTTAACAAGGATTTAATCCGACATTCAAGATACACGGACAGATTCACCATCGAATTGGATCATTGCAACCTCTCGAAGATGCACAGCATAATTTTTAACAAATATACGTCATGGGAAACATGGAAGAACAACCTGATCGACGTCAAGAGATAAATGCAGCAATGAAAAGAGCAATTCTTAAAAATCTGCACCAACTACTTCATGAACATCATGCGTTGGTCAGGCTGTTCAAGAGTACATTAGAGCGCATGCCAAATCATGACTACAAAGTAGTGATCAGAGCGGATAAACAACCATCTGTAACACACGAACGCACATTTAACGCTCCAACAATAGATGAAGTTGACATCCTGATAGTTGGTGAAAACATGGAAAGACCTGATATTGTGATTGCACGTCGCGATACTGGGCAACTTCAAAAAATATCTGAAACACATCGTTCATATGACACGTTGCAGAACCCGCTCATGTTCTGGCAAGGAGAAGATGGATATTATTTATATCATATATCATATTTATATATCAATGGTGAAGAAACTACAAAGAAAGTTAGCTCAATGAATTATTACGCATATCGTTTGATGATTCGGCAAAAGGCTGACAACTTTTTGCTGCGGTTTCGTCGAAATAGAAACGGAACGTTTAACTTTCGTTAGGTTGAACCAAGCCAAATTGCGTTCTGAAGAGTATATACATTTACGTGATGCAATTGGTACTGAAGGAAATGCAGCTAATATTGGTAAATTAACTATTCTGCCGGCGACGTAAATAGGTAGTCCATATGGTCGTCAATACGGTCGGCCAGATCTCTTTATTACTGTTACCTGTAATCCAAAATGGATAGAATTGGTTCAATTGCTGCTTCCCGGACAAACATCAAGTGATCAACACGACATCACAGCACGTGTATTCAGGTAAAAAAATGAGGTCCCTGATGAACTACATTGTTATGTGTAAGAACGCGTCTTTGGAGATACTTCATGCTGGATGTATTCAACCGAATGGCAAAAACGAGGCCTGCCACACGCACACATTCTTATTTGGTTAGTGGAAAAAATTTAACCAGACCAAGTAGATTATATCAAATGTGAGTTTAAAAGACAATTTCCGATACGTCCTTGCATTCGCCATGACTATTAACAAATCACAAGGCCAATTCTTGAAACTATGTGGTTTGAATCTGGAAAATCAATGTTTTTACCATAGCCCATTATGGCATGTTCACGGGTCGGAAGACCATCTGCGTTGTTTGTTTTTGCGCCTGAGAATAAAACAAAAAATGTGTATCACAAGGTGCTTGACTGAAAAAAAAGAAAGTTAGGCTGGGTAAAAAAACACCTATTAAAAAATCGTTAAAATACAAAAATAACATGATCAAATCAGAAATCTGCTTATTTATTGCCTCTAAGGCGGAAAAAAGTTCATCTAAAAATTGTTCGCTATAAATTAGCCACATTTAATTAAGAAATTTTTTTTTGTTGCGTGGCAGAACAACATCTGCAGGGTCAGCTAGGTTGTATTAAAAAAATCAGAAATAAGTGTTATTTTTGATTTTTTCAATCAAAATGTGGAAATATAAGTTTTTTCTGATATAGCTAAATATGCTTAAAATATGAATTTTGGTGTATTCCATGTTGGCGTAACATATTTCCTTCGCATTGATTTATTTAGGTAACATTTGCATTCATAACTCCCTGGTGGCAATAGTTGCGCTGATGGACAGGAAAATCAAACAATAGTCATTCAAAAGCTGACCGAAGTCCCCACGATAGTTCCCTCAGTCTCTCTGTTTGAAAAAATGTCTACAAATAAAAATGAAGCGTGTGTGTAAAGGTACATACATAAGTATGATTAAGATTCGGTTGGGAATAAATGAAGGTTGTATTATTATGATTATACTAGGGGGCAATCCCCCTACGCACTGGCCTCGCTCGTGCGCCTCAAAATACCGTCGATGGACCGCGATTTATCAAGAATTTACGTACAAAAACTAGTTGGCGATCAGACATTTGAATAAAATATCAGGCGACGACACGAAATAAAATTTCGGGCGGAGACGACCCTTAAACTTAACTCACTGCGTTCTACATATGTATGTGAATTTCATTTTGGAATTCATAAGCTCATTAGCAACCGTTTTAAAATCATAAGTGTATTATGACTTGCGAAAACACGTGCAAGTACAATCGCTCTCTTCGGCACGCTTTACGCTCTTGTCTTGTGTTGAAATAGTTTCAGTTAAACTTATGTAAAATTTATTGTTACATATATGTAGAGCGATGGCGTATATATGTAGGTGCAAGACCGATAGCACAATGAGATTTTATGAGATTGTAACAATGTTCACGGTGGAAAGTGCAACCAGCGAATTTAAGTTAGGAGCAAGTTATTGATACAGCGACGATCAAAAAACTATTTTATATAATAGAGAGATATAGACAAAGTCAAATTCCTAAAATATCATATTTTATAATGAAAGATACCTTACCTGTATTGCATTTAAATAAGCACGAGACATTTTAATTTTAATAGACTTTTATATTTCGTTAGGCTTACTTAAAATCAACACAATTTTTATTGCCTGCTGCGCTACTTTCATAACAATATAGCTGCCGAATATTACCAAGTGGATAGCTCCATGCGTTAGATGAGTCCGAAAGAGAGTTAGGGCTCAGTGTCGTTGGTCGTGGATGATGCTCATTAAAAGGGTTTACTTGCGACTTAAAGAATACTGGAAAGGCAACTCTGTGCTGTACTTGTGATTGAGCAGATTTAATGGCCACTGATTTCGAGTAAAATTTCTTTTTCGAAAATGTAGTTGTTGCCTTTTTTGAACTATTGCGTTCCGGTTGGTGCTTAAAACTCTTTCCTCGAGTGAAAATTCTTAAATGACCATTGAACCCTTTCGTCTCCTAAAATGAATTTTAAAAAAGTGATTACATATTATATTGACAAATGAATTTAGGACTACGCGTATAAGTATATGGACGGTATATAATATCCATTTATTTATCTTAAATACCCTAATAGTTTGAAACCAGTTACATACATACATACATATGTGTGGATCTTAGTCTTCGAAATTTAGTTATTAGGTTTCATCAGTATACTCGAAGGAAATGTCTTCATCGACATAGATGCTAAATGTATACATCCTTCATGAAACCGAAACTACTTGTAAACTCAGTAAGCGTAAAATACCTGAAAACATTGCCGATTGCAGCGTAAGTTACCAGTGGTTCCCTCTGGCCAGTGAGGTCTGTGCGAAAATCCATGAGAGAAATACTGGAGGGCTGGCCCGAGAAAAGAAACAATCAATGGCCAGGTTCGAGCCAAAAATGGTGTTGGGAGTATCGGTGATAAAACAAAAAATTCTTGTTTATATGTGCTAAGGTCTCCTTAATCGAAAACAAGAGATTAAGTGTAAATTGTGTTAAACAAGATAGGTAGGCTAACTTCGTCAGAAAAACTAACTGACAGATCCATCGGTTATTTTGATACAGTATGTATATTCTTGACACCGATCCATCAATTTTTTATTTTTTGTTTCAATAAGTATGATGTGGTATTCCAATTCCGCTCATTAAGAGCATTGTTCGGATCAATCGTTGCATTGAATTTGAAAGAAGGCTTATCTAGAAAGTTTCAATCGATTTGCGAACAGATATGTATTCTGTCATTAAATGAGTCAAAACTTTCGTTATTGTCAAAAGTGTATATTTGTGTGTATATTTCCACGAGCAGCATTACCAAAACAAAAGCTTAAGAGAAAGATATCGCAATTAAATAATTTTCATACCTCATTACATTTATAGCCTTCCTTGCACATTTCGGGTTCCGCATTCAAGGAAGTCCCAGCAACTTTTACTTTTCCATTTTGGTTTGATATAGAGCGGTTAGTATTATCAAGCAAGCAAACATTTGATTTCAACTCAAGTTGATCCTCGGCATCCGTTGTAATACCATCCACATCCACATCAGCATCAGCATCTACATCAATATTTGTACTTGGTGTCTGAGAATGACTTGAACTTTCACTTTCAGATGATATATCAGCTGGTGAATGTGGACACTCTGCGAAGTGCTCATTAAGAACTTCATCTTCCGTTGTTTCGATATCCACTACCTCGTCGTCGTCGTCATCATTATCATATAAATTTCTTCCTATTCCGTAAGCCGATTCTGATGAAATTGATTTATCCGAGCTGTTTTTGTTGTGAATGGATAATGAAGTCGAAAAATTGATTCGCTCACTTTCAATATTGGATTGGATAGTGTCTAATATTGGCGAAAAACCTTCCCCTGTTGGTATGCGGTGCGAGGCAGTTGTAATACTGTTATGCGTTAGAACTGTTGTTGTTCGGGCCGTTTGAGTTGGGGTAATGTAAACGTTGCTATTTGAGTCACTAGACCTAGTGTATAATGAAGTAGATACAATTGCTGCTGAAGCGACAACTGGTTTAAATGCAGAGCAGCTTAAAATCGATGGAATGTTATAATCAGAAAACGTTAGACCACTGCTGCCGACATCAGACAGCTTACGATTTTTGATAATGCCACAAATAGAAGTAGACGAAGTTTCGTTTTTCATATTAAATTGATGACGCTCCCGCTCCCCCAAGCGAACGGCATTAGCTGTCGTTGGTGGCATATTCGTTTCTGCCCTAGCCCATGGCATTGGGCATGATTCGAAGTCAAGAGCCGATTCACAAGGCTCGGCGCCGCAGATTTTCGAATTTTTCGATTGTTGCTGCTGATGATTTCCATCCTGTTGCTGCCACATATAGTCCACAACAAAATTTCTTGAAAGGGGCATTATCGAAAGGTCATGGTCGTTGCGAAGCGAGTGAAGGGGTGAAAGGACCGAAGAGTGATGTAAATTGAAAGGTACTCCAACCGTAGCAGCTGCTACAGCCGTAACCCCGACCACAGCGGCGGCTGCAGCCACGGTACTGTAATTATATTGGTGATCAACGGATCGCTTTGATAATGGAGCCTGCTCCTTGCATGCTATGTTTTTAGCATCTAGTATCTCACAGTCAGTTGGTGAGCTACAAGTACTTCCACCTATTAGTGTAGTAGCTGACGATGACGTTGGTGAGCTTTGATTTCGATTGCGATTAACATTACTATTGCTACTAACGAGTCTTTTCCTGGTGCCACCATTAAACATTGCCTTGACATCTTCCCATGCATAGATAATTTTTTCGTCGTGGGCGTTTCCACTAAGCGTCATATGCCGTCGCCAGGAATTAAAGTTGGCAGCATCGGGCTGAACATACCTGTCGTTTGTTGTGATGCGATGTGAATGAAAAATGAATTTATTCGGCGAGAAGAACATTCCACAGAATGCACATTTGATGCATTTGGCTCGTGATGAGTTATACCGAGATGGTAAGAATGACCCACGACATCCCCATGCACATTTATGCTGCACATTAAATGCAAAGTCGTCAGGCAATCGAGGTGGTGAGTTGTCGCCCAAGAAACTTTTACAAAGACGCTCTGCTTCTCTTCTAGTTATCATTCCGCATCGCCGTGAACTTACCGGCATGGCACCTGCTCTTCTCAGAATCTCCAACTGTACTGGTGTACATTGGACGCAGGTAATACCAAGCGCCACACGTCTATTATGTATTTCATTGTAGCTGAACTGTTTTAGAAGAGTATTTGAGATTTGCGCCAAGCAGAGTCGCTCTTGCCCCTCAATGTACAAAGACACAATTGGTATTCCATAAAGCAGAACCGAGCTAACCTAAAAATAATAAACGTACATTAATTGAGGCAATAAAATCTTCCTATGGTAGAGCAAATGTATGTAACGGGCAGAAAAAATCGTCTCCGACACCATCAAGTATAGGAATTCTATATGTAATTATATTTATTGAACAGCATCAAAAGTGAAGTTGATATAGTCTGATTTTACGCAAACTGGTCTCTCAGTGTTAAGTATTTTATCTATCTCAATGATGCATTGCCAATAGTTTTGTTGACAAAAAGGCTATAAAATGCTGCTGTCATACAACACTATGTGGTTAACCTTATCTAATGACTTTGATAAACTATGGCTCAACTATAAAACAACTAAAAAAATGTCTTGCATTTGTTTCCATCATATTGACACACAAAAATAGGTTTACTCACAATCCATATATATAAAATATAAAATATGAAAAGTCTAGAGTTGGGTTAGATTATCACACGAAACAATAGTCTTGACAATACAATTTTCGACGCATCTTTTTACAAGTCTGGAAGTGCATTAAATTTCGCGAAACTTGATCTAATATTAACAAAACGAATACAAAAAGAAGAAGTATGCTCAATTACTTTAATCTGTGCTACAATATATGTATGTAAATCAGAATTTCTGTTTATTACGTTGTTTTAGGGGGTATTTAATCCAAATGTGGAACAGGAAGTGTAAAGTTGCAATCAGATATTTACGGGTAGAACCATTTTATATTTTCCCAACTCCCAACTCCAACTCAAAATTTTAGTCCACAACACTACACTATTTTACATTTTGCTGAATTATATTTAGAAAAAAACAATTTTCTTACATTTTACTTTTAATTGATATAGGTATGCTAGCGCTTTGTTAGTGAGATGAGATCTGTTTATAAATTACCGTCATTAGATACAAATATATAATCTCAACCATCTCAACTTAAACAGAATTTATATGCACGCTACGTGTGCCATGCCAGCCATTTCTCTACTTGGCATTCATCATCAAGTTAACAATAAAATCGTATTCTAAACTCAAAAAGTTTTTCACCGCTTTGGACTTCCAATCTTTATAAGCCATGAAAAAGAAAAGAAAAAATGAAAGCACGTAGCTAATGATACCACAAGGGAATCATTTGTTTACTTTGGGTTTGTTTTAGTAAGAGAAATTGACGCACCCTTAAGAAAGATTTCCAAATTGTCTCCTCATGGCAGCTGACTATTCATTGTGAATGTTAGCTTGCGCCGTTTTAGCAGAAAAATACGTATGTAAATCTCAAATCGCCTCAAATAGATGTAAAATGCACATTTTATAGCTAATCATGCAGCTGAAGCAAATATATTAGAAAAAATGCATGTCTTGAAAAGAAAAGGTTTCTTGAAAATTTGTCTGCTTAATTATTTAAGATTGGAATATTTAACATAGTATGATCACAATTGGGGTTCTTTTGCAATCTAATTTTCTTGCTTGTGGTTGAATTACATAGTGATCCGATCTAGGCAGTTCCAGTAAACATACTTGTAGGTATATGTAAATATGTACATATGTATAATAATCCTTGCATTTGGTGACATCTCTATTAAATTTTACTAATTTAACTAAAATTGCACACTTTCTATTAAATGTTTATATTTTCCGCATAAATGAATTAGTTGATATATAGTTTTCTAAGTGTGCTTGTTACGCACATTTAAGCATCAAAATATTTTATAAAAAAGACTAGGAAACCCTTCTTTAAATAAATAAACATTTGTTTAATATACATATGTGAAAAATATATCTCAAATAATGGATCTCAATCAAAAATGAAAATGTATTGTCTTAAATATTTAAAATTACGTTCTTAAAATGAAGACAAACAATTTATAAAAAACGGAATATATTAAAAAAAAAATACATATCACAAGATATGTACAATTACACTGATACGTCAAAATATACGGTAAAAATGTATTTCATACTATCTCCGTAACTACATAAAGTGGAACTATAAATGTAAAAGAAATCGTAATCTGTTCTGCCCGTAACGTATATTTCATTAACGAATAGGCGTACTGGTAGAACTTGTAGGTTCAATAGTGTCTTTTATGTGGAATTACGTACATGATTTGACCTTTGAGATGTCTGACTGTTTTCCATTCCATTGGGTGGATTCGATGATGCTTCAGTTTTTTGTACGGTTTCCGGAAACGCCATTTACTAAAGAACTAAAATAAACATACAAATTGAAAAGGGCATTCAATTTAATATTATTCATCAACTAAGTCTAAAGAATAATAACTGTTGAGAAAATTGAATCAAATATTTGTATGTATTTCATCTAGTCAAATTCTGCAGAGAGAGTTACAATTACAACGTACAGCGCATACCCTTTATTAAAAGAATACAGGGTTATAATATTTAAACTCGTGTACATGTAAGTAAAAGCTAGAAGGACGCATAGTTCACAGAGATCATAACTATATCAGCTAAAGAAACCGATTTGATGTCTCAAGGTATAAAAAGTATCTCAAAGTCTTGACAAGCCCTTCCGTCCGCTGAAATTTTGCAACCACAATTTTGCAAAAGGACCAGCCGTGGATTAGTGTGCTTTGACTTTTTTCATAGCGATTCATACATATGTATATATGTAAATATGCGCATATATAGAAACTGAGTATTGGATATCTTGATGTCGTGGCTCGTGTAACAACTATATGCAGACCCTATATTTGGCTGTATGTGATCGGCACACATTCACATGTTTTGCACTGTCCTATGCTTTGCCGACCGCTGGTATACATATAGTATATAACAATTAGACTCGCCGATTGGTGATGTCACTTTAATGGTGACTCAAGGCTTATAGCTTCGACTTGGAACATAGGCGCTAAGTAAGAACGGAAATCTTGGGAAAATGGCGGACCTTGGATATACATATATGCATTTTATAAATTTTGTTTTATATTTTGAGATATTGGACTTGCACTTTTTGCCCATCTCTCAGAGACTATAGGATATTCACTAAGTACACGTGAAGATATTGTATAATACATCCAATTATTTACGTTTGTTTAACTACATACATGTACATAAATATGTTAGTAAATATAGTTTTTTCGCTTTTTTTGTAAATAACTAAAAAATATGTTTTTACATAAATCAGAAATATTATTCAGATATATATATACATTTGTTTTTGGATTTTTGTTTAAGTACCCAGCACTGCTATTTCAATGAACAGCCGATTTCATTGGTAAGAGTATTTTTCTAAAGTCATAAAAAACAGAAAGATAGAAAAGAATATGTAACGGAATTTCTTCTGTTTTTTCATGCTCACATTCCATTCTAATCAAAATGAGTAGATGAATGTATGTATAACTTGGAAGACTGGATTAATTTATTTATAAAAAGGCGAACTATATGGAGCATATGGAAATGAGTTTTTATTGACTTTAAATTTCTTGGCCTCGATTGACATTTCCACGGTAATGCCCATTTGTAGCCTGGGAGGGAGGCGCGACGAACTGTACATATGTATAAACACTTGAAGTTCGACGACCAATCTAATCCCAATCGGCTCTTGCTTCGATCAGTAAATATACAGTAGACAGTAGACAGTCTTGTTGTTAGGTTGTAATAACGAACAACGCTACATACAGATGGAAAATACATATACACAATTGGGCAAATACTTGAGGTCTTTCGAAGTCAGAAAAACAAGCATATTAGCTGGGGAATTGAAAAGATTCTGGTCAGAAATGGGACTAATAACAATTTATGTTACAAATTTGTTTCATATAAAATAATCAGGCGTTTGCGCATCGCATCCCTTATGCCAAAACTCCCTCATTCAATTATAGAATGCGTGTGAATGGCATAATTGAAAAGGAGACTGGTCCCTAGAGTACATTCGTTAAAGATAATAAGGTTAGCAAAAAAGTTATACAGTACAGATTGTTAAGCTTAATGCCATTGTTATTACATACCCACGCTTAAATCGCTAACGAAAGGCGAAACAAATGATTACAACAGGACGGACTCCTTAACTCGACAAATGATTACAACAGGACGGACTCCTTAACTCGAGAAGGGAGACGGTAGAACCAGAACCCCAGTCACCCACTAGAAGACCAGAGGGTTGAACGAATTACAAACCAGTGAGGTAAATAATGACAAAATTATGTTAGTATTTAGAAAAAACAGCAGATTGTTAACAATCTGGCAGATGTACTTAGAGAAGCGGGGTGGGATGATGATGATTCCCTGAGGCTATTGAATTTTCCATAGGGTTGTTTTTAATCATCAGTTTCACTACGACTAGGTGTGTTTTATATTCATATACATATGTATATGCAAGCTATGCTCTTGTCTATTGTAATTTTGACACAAGTCAAAATATAACCTTAAAATAAATTAAATTCTTAAAATAAACTTAAATGGTTGCTCCTATTTGTTACCTACTGTTAACTGTTACTAGTATGTAAACATACTGATCCCATAACACTTTGCCCAATTAAAATGGTAACATCCACACATGTGCTATACAAATTCAATTATCTCCAATTAATTTGAGTGCTTTGTTTATACGGGGCGTGGGCGTGCCTCACACTAACACTTTTGTTGTCCATCCAGTGAGTTCTCATATTTCAAAGTTTGGGTAAAAAAATGAGCCCACTCGTCGGTCGTGTCGTCATACAATCTCTCGATTTTACATGCCCGATGGACTATTGAAATCGAAAACGATTACGTTTCGGTTCGGTCTGGGCCTGGGTCTGGTCTGAGGGTTGAAGCACGAAAGCATATGCCCTTTGACGAGTACGAATACAAATACAGATACTGGGGTAGATAAAGACTAAAATACCCACTGATGAGTTGGCAATAATTCGCTTGAGTGGTTGCTGTCAACAGGCAAATAATAGGTGTTCTATTTGAGGGCGGCGGAGAGACATTACACAGGACACAGGCTGCCATGCCATTGCCGGGCCAAGTGCCGTGCTGAAGTCGTGCTGGTGGCAGTGATGGCCTTTTGTTTACACGTACAACATCATGCATATTTAATTGGGTTAAATTGCTTGACGATTAACGTTTGTAAATGAAATGCGCGGATAATTGAGTTTACTTTGTCTAATTACAACGATTTTTATATGTACAGAACGCGTATCCATGGAAATATTGAATATGCGGAACTAACGCTTCGTCTCCATTAGCAATTTGTGGCTAATTTCTGATTAATATGTACAGGTCCCGCCGTATACTTGCAATACATGTATTTTAGCCCGCTTAGATTAAGAACTATATTTTTTCAGTGGCAATCCATCATACGTTAAAAAGTTTGCAGATAAATCGTTCTCATGATAGCTAGACGATGAAGTCATTCGATGTTCGAGAAAAGTGTATTTTTATATTAAAATTTTCCGCAATCCAATCGCAAGTTATTTGAGTATATAAGATTATCATTGATGATTATGCGATAGTGGCAGTCTCATATTTTGCAAAAGTTTAAAACAAACTTGATCCTAGTGTGCAATCACACACTAAATTATCCAGTTTCAATAGTCTCGGCGATCTATGCCCTCATCAATATGGAGAGACGGACAGATAAATGATCGATAAATGTCGATACGGATATTGATGCTGATTAAGAAGGTAATCGATTATATTTTATGGGATAATTTGAAAAATTTTGGAATTATGGAAATTAATTATTCTGGATCCAGATCCCAGATCCCGGATCCCATTTTTTGGATAAATTAAATACATCTCTGGGTACACCCGTTGAGAAGTGGGATAAAAAAGTATGAGGTTCGGCTCGACTCACTTGCAGTTTAAAGACAATTTTCTGTTCTCAGATCGACACAATATGTTGATGGTATAGTAAATTCTGCGACAGAATGTGACCAAGCAACGTCCACTGTATTTATAGTTTAACCGTCTATACATATTTTTGGATCATTCATAATTTGCTGATGATATTTGGTCAATGGCTGCCAACCCCTATTTTCCCAACCCAACTCTTATGGAGATTTGGTGCTCGCTGAATATTTTGTCGATATGTGTACTAAGCTAAGTCAATAATTTAATCTGTTTTCCAATTGTGTTATCAACGGACCTCACTGAAAATCAGAATATTAATCTCTAGACTACGCCAAATAACATACTTTGTAAAATACAGGCTATTTAATAAAGGAAATTGAGATTGATTGAGATTTGAGACTTGTTTTCTAAACATTCTTTCTAAATGGCAGTGAGTATATGAGATAAAATGCTAGATTTGTATAACTTTAGATTAAGCTATGTACAAACAGGACGGGAAAAAATAAGTTTAAGAAATGAAAGGAATGTAGGCTTTTCATTCGATTATTCTTATTGCCGGTATATGATTCTTATAGAGAATATGGTCTGATCTGGCCGATTCCCGCCAATAATTTGCCTATACAAGGCAAAATAATCCCGCCTATACAATTTGCCTATGTAAAGATTTCCTTTCAAATAAATTTAACGCACTAATACGAATACTAATCGGACCATGCAAGAAATAATTAAATCTACAACGCAGAAGTAACAATGGTGTAAAGTTTCTGTTGAATATGATATGGACAGTGAAGTTTATGTGGCTCAACATGTCAGAGCTATCTACATCACATTTGATCAAGGTATGCATAAAAATCACACCATCTAATATATAAAATTATCGTGTCATAAATTTTGTGGCTTAACTCCTCCGAAATGGCTCGACCGATTTTCATGAAATTTTGTGTGCTTATTGGTGAGATCTGCGCATCGGCGAACATCTATTTTTCATCACAATCAGACCACTCCTTCGGGTATCTCCCAAACACCTATGTCCTTTTTTTTTTGGATGTACCCGAAGGAGTGGTCTGATCGGGTCAAGATTTGGTATGCATAATTTTTTTACAAGCCCTTATGTTTTGACAAAGTTTGATTCAGATTGATTAGTTTTAAGGCATAGCATCGTTGTGAATAAAGGAAGTGATATGGCTGTATTTAGAATTACAAATACTAATGTAAATCTGGAGCTGCAGCACCTGTAAAACCCAGAAAATTGTTACTACGATTACCAAGTAATCTCGCTAATCTGAGCCAATAGCATTTAATGTAAATGTGGCGTCATGAAATTCAAAGAAAATGTTATGAAAAATATTAATTGAAATCCCAGTAGGCCGAAAAAAAAATTCGGTCCTGGGGTTTAAATATTGTGTATGAAATCATTATTCGTTTCATCTCGGAAGCGAAAACAGCTAAAAAAAACAACTTATAATCGAAAGCACATAAAATTTCATGAAATTCGGAGAAGTTCAATAGCAAACATTGTAATCCGAAAATTTTATATTTTTGAGCAATGCCAATAAGAAGCAGAGGGGCCAATTTGAGTCTTCAAATCATCACGTCTAGAACCATACGAGATATAAGAGTACGAATTTCAGGTGAACAAATCCAAGAAAACAATGCAGATGAGCGTGTGAGCATGGCGCAGTTACGTGAATCACAATCGCAAGAGGCCCGAGATAAACGAAATCAACAAAGGCAACTAGAACGGAGACTTCATTTGGAGCAACAGAAATAGTTAACAATATTGCTGCAAACGGTCAACGTTCAATATCAAATGCCAAGTTTATCACAAAGTGGGCTCATTGCTGCCAATGCCAAACGAATCTCATAAAGTTTAACAAATCTACTTTATGGGTGGCGAGGACTCCAAACGTGCACTCGCCAATCGCGTGGATGCACGTTGCGACTATCATAATCTCAATTCACATTTTGCCAGGCGTATCGTCAGCAAGCAGGACGCTCTGTTAAATGAGCACAATGAATTATTTAAATTATTCAAATCACACATGCACAAACTACAAAGTGACAATCACGCTATTGTCATCAATCCTGATAGAACACCAGCTGGAGAGCATATACGGAGATTCAATGAACCTGTTGTTGACGACGTTGCTGGTATCATGGTTGGCGACCGTACAGCTACGCGACAAATCGTGATTCGAAGAAGAAATAATGATCTTCAGTTTATTAGTGATATATACTTATAGTAGATAGTTATTTTTATTGAACTGGAAAAATTTTCCTAGAAATAATATACATGGCAAAACAACGTTTGACAAAATGGTAAATATACATTTTCATCACAGTTAATGCCGAGCAAAGCAAAAAGTAAAAACTTTTTCGGGCTGGTTCTATACGGTGCTGGTGGACTTATAACTGAGGGCCGTATTCATTAGTTAGACGAACAAGCGAGGTATAGAGTCTTGGTTATATGTATATGTGGTGGTCTATAGGTGTCTGTTTTCTATTTCCTTTGACCAAATCTTTGTAAAGCCAAGCACGGCCACACCTTGGACCTTATTTCCTCTGGTAGAAATGTGTTCAGAAAACATTATTTTGCGATCTCTAAAATTCTGTCAAGAGAACTGTCCCCGAGGGAGAAAGGGGCCAACAAGGGGTTGAGACCATGAAATGATATCAATTTGCATTTAATAGGATCGTTCTTATATAAGCTATAATATAAGGTCATCTAATTTGGTCATCTCACAATGTCCAAGCACCATTAAATAAAGTTTATTAATTTTTTTTGGATTTAGTAAAATCAAATATGGTTATCTCAAGGAAAATAATATCGCAACTATGATATATGATCATCTGAATATATTTTTCTCTCCCACACCCAGAGTAGCTTAGCAGTAAAAAGTGATGCCTGGGATGTACCCAATGACACCGCCTCTCGCTCTCTCACTTTCTCATCTTTATCGTCAGTACCAAATTCTGTAAATTTACATATATGTACATATATTTGCGACGGGAACTTGGGGAATCATTTAATAACGTAATATCAAACTATATACTATAGAAATTAAATGCATAAATGCAAAAAACTTGAAGTTTCGCAATTGGAATATTTGAATACAATACTCGTTTTCATCTTATTACAAAATTACTTCGCCGACCATGTTTAATCCTATTATTTAATTTCTTTACCTACTAGAACATCCAAATGCTGTAATGTTTTAAGGAAGCCTTCTTTCAGTTATCAGAAGGCTTGCTGTGAGATACTATATCTACAATCGATATATACCGATACAAATGTAGCGCGATTTTATTATGACAAAACTTGTTCAGTTAATTCAAGCCTGTGATGTGCACCTATGGGTTTCATAGATTATAGACCGTTATATAGATGCATGTATATATACATATATATGTATTTATTTTTTTGCATTGTAATGCCGAGAAAAATCAGGGCTCTGAGCACTCGAATATCACGCCACGAAATGTTATCGAAAACTGAATGCGAAAAACAGTTTTTGGTTGACATTGAGACGAACTGCACTTGCACCTCATCTCATGAAAAATCCTAAAAGGGGAAGGAAATTCCACAAGCTTCGGGAAACTTCCCAGCCAATAAGACACTTTTGCCACTAGGTACGAGTCCATTCAGTGTTAAATCCAACCAATTGGAAGAGGATATTAAGGGGCGTTAGCAATTACATGCGTCTGCGCTCTTTGTACCATAAAAGTCCAAAACATACAAAGCGGTTATGTTGTATAGTACATAGCACATACATTTTTTTGTATTTCGAATTCATCGAACTGTGAATATTGCTTTTAATTTAATTAACTGTCCCAACCAAATGTTGGCATGAAAATTAAATTAAGCTGGCTATGGGAGCTATAGGAGGGTCAGGAGTCAAAAATGTGTGCGGTTTATACCACAATATCGTAGAAGCCGAGAGCTTCACATCATACCTCGAATGCGTTAAAGATATGATAGTTAAAGACTTATATTAGTATGAATGGAATACTTTACTACCAGGTAGTCGAAATATATAGGTGTGAGTTTTGCGTTGCGTTGGCATATTAATAAAACTATAACTTTACAACTTTTTAGTAGCCTTAATGAATTAATGTTTTAAAGTGTTTTAAAAACGCAATCAAATATATTTCCTGTCTTTTATTGTATCAGTAAAAAGAAGAGTTGTTCTTAATGTAACAGAATTATAACTCCTCTCCTCTTTTGACTCTTGTGGAGTAGTCATAGATTTGATCAGGACGACAAGCCAAGTTGATCTAATTTAACCATATGTTCCTTTGATAATATGCCAACTAGATGTTCGGGTCGAATAATTTTCGATCAATAAGTATTCTAGTCCAATGTATCGGAAACTTTATTAGCTCGTCCATAAATGATACTATGTGAAGTTTAAAAAAAAGGTCCTTTAGCGGCTATAGCCTCTTCGTTTAAGAATACTTTTTATAACCGGTACTCCAAGAGTATAGGGATATTTTAGTTATATTATCATTTCAGTCTCGGTTTATGTGCAGTGAAGAGATTTAATCTCGTAGTTAATACAAATATGGCTAAATAAAATATGGTAAACAAATTCAAATTTTGAATTATAAACTAGCGAAAACGGCGAACGTTGTCTCGCCCCAATTTAACGCCTTCAGATAAACGCTTAATAGCGTGGCATTTCTGAATAGAGGAAATTCATTCAAACGGATCGCTTTCGCATGTCGAAAATAAATTTTATAATGCTATCGCTGGAGGTCGTTCTGTTCTTTGCGCTGCTTTTGCATCCGTAATGTAAAAACGGCATGTTCTCCGGGTGAACTGCCAAATGCACGACAGTCGGGTGACGTTCATGAATCGGAAATGAAAACAGCCGCAAAATGGCCTCGTCACAACTCACTTAACGTCCAATGAAATTTCGTCACCTCGTCGTTGGGATCGACAATGCCAAACACCGCCTGTTCTTCAAATTGCAGTGGGTTGAGAACGTTTTCGACAAAAGTGGACCTTTCATCACTTTTATCACGATTATTATGATCTGCATTTTTATCTGGTGAGCGACGCCGATATTATGGATATCCGTCGATTCCACTGATTGTGTCACTCCCCAACGGACGGGGAAAACGCTTTGTGCAATGTGTGTATGTGGGAAACCACGCTTCTGCTATTCAACCAACGGAGTTCACCAAACACCTTTTGCTTAACGATTCATGAGTACTCTGATCTTTTGTTTAAATACTGCAATGGAGTCAGTCTTTGTCATCTTTGCATCCTGAGCGAACTCATGCCTCCAATGTAGGCTTCCCACATAAGTATCTGGGAGATTGATCAAACAACCGATGTTTGCGGCGTTACCCTCAGTCACGAAAGTGGTTGCATTCGTCAGATCTTAACTTCGACTGATTGAAACGAATCAAGTTGACGCTCCCGTACACGACCTCTACGTACATGTCGACGCAGTACTGTTGAACCAATTGGCGATATCTCAACAGGTGATTGTCAAAATCTTGCCGAATCATCAATCGATACGCATAAAAATTCATTGAACTGTCCTATTCGGTTCTTCTCCTGAAATATATATTCGAAGTTAGTTGTAGAATGAATAAGTAGTGATGACTTATAAGCAAACCTGTCGTTCGATTGACCATCTTTATGATAAAGTGATAGCAATCCTATCCATGATAAAAAATCAATGGGTATTGAAAAAAAAAAAATAATTTTTATCCCAAAATTTGCTTTTATAAATCTCTCTCCTGGCAAATACAAACAATTAAAAAAATTTGAGCCAAATCGGCACAGCCAAGGGCGTACCCAGGATTTCTCGAAGGGGGGACGAATGAAATGATAGCCTTAACAAGACCCAAAGGTCATGCTGTGATGCTGTGTGTTCAGAGCAGAGATGGCACTCCGCTATTAAGTGTAAACAGCGCTCTGGTGCCAACTGGCTCTCGATTTTTTTTTGTGGTGCGCTCTTGCGATCCACACGGCGCTCATCGTTTACTGAGCTTGGAAGCTAGTTATACCCGATACTCCAAAAGATACTCCAAAATGGGTATATTAGATTTGTAGGGAAAGTGGATGGTATAAATGTAGAGTCGCGGCCGTAGCTGCGTTCACAACGTTCCCCTTCGTTTCATATATACGAAAATACATCAACATTAACAAACATCAGCTCCCCCCACCCCATTGTACGCCCTTTGGCACACCTGTTCTCAAGTGACTTAATACTATAAATTTCCATTTTTTTATATATATAGATGTTTACACTTCCATAGATATATGTATATGTGTGTACCTTCAACTTAGGAATAATAAAACTACAGCGCTTCAGCTTTTTTTGCCTGACCTTCAATTTTGTATTGCTTAAACCAGGATGTCCTTACACATTTTTTTGGGATTATACATTTTTTATGCCCGATACTCAAAATGAGTATTGGGGTATATTAGATTTGTGGTAAAAGTGGATGTGTGTAACGTCCAAAAGGAAGCGTTTCCGACCCCATAAAGTATATATATTCTTGATCAGCATCAATAGCCGAGTCTATGTCTGTCTGTCTGTCTGACCGTCTGTCCGTCCCTATTAGCGCCTAGTGCTCAAAGACTATAAGAGCTAGAGGAACGACATTTTGTATCCAGACTTCTGTGATATGTCACTGTTACAAGTATACTTCAAAACATCGCCCCGCCCACTTCCGCCACCGCAAAGGACGAAAATCTGTGGCATCCACAATTTTAAAGATACGATAAAATTAAAAACGCAGAATCGTAGAGAATGATTTTATCTTGTAGACTGCAGAATCTGAATTGGATCGTATCATTATTATAGCCAGAATGAAGAAAAAAATTTCATTTTTTCTCGCCCTGTCTGTCTCTCGCCCTGTCTGATACCATAGCCGGCTTTGCATAGCGCAAAACATTAGCGCCTAGATCTCAGAGACTATAAGAGCTAGAGCAACCAAATTTTTTATCCAGATTCCTATAATATCGGACCTTGACGAGTTTGTTTCAAAATTTCGCCCCACCCCCTTCCGCCCCCGCAAAGTGCGAAAATCTGTGGCATCCACAGATCTCAGAGACTATTAGACCTGACTGTAGAGCTCTCACTGTTACAAAACTATTTGTAATTTTTCACTGCAGAACTCACTGTTGATAGCTCACTGCTACAAGTGTGTTTCAAAATTTCGGCCCACCCCCTTCCGCAGCCATAAACAACGAAAATCTGTGGCAACCACAATTTTGAAGATAGGAGGAAAATTAAAAACGCACAATCATAGAGAATTGCCATATCTACCAGATTGCCGAATCTTGCCGAATCCGAAGATAAGATCGGATTATTATTATAGCCAAAAGTAAGAAATCAATTTGCAGTGGCTACGCAGCGCCCGTCGACACGTTCTGACTGATTTTCTGTCTCTCTCGCACGCACTCTTTGTCGTTAAATGAACCCATACTGACTATGTATCGGGTATAAATGTAGAGTTGCGGTCGCAGCAGCAACTCACAACGTTCCCCCTCGTTTTTTAATAGGAATTATCTTTAATTTAGTTAAACCCTCATTTCCAATCGCCACTGGAGGGGATTTGTGCCAGATACAATTTGTTGATCTTGAGAACCTAGGCTGATATATTTGCCATAGGTTGAAGGATGAACTGAATTTATCTATAAAATATATATTACAAAAATTGAATTCACTTTTTTATAGGTTTTAATAATTTTTTTTTATCTTATATTACGGTATTTTAATTATCGAATCTTCTCTCTTGGAGACTAACGACAAGTAGGCAAATCTTAATCTTATATATTTATTTAATTAATTACAATTAATTATTTAGAGTACGGACCTAACTATTATTGGTGGATGGGGAGGTCTCTTCGCCGGAGTCGTGTATGGCTAGTGTGCCAAGTTAAAGACTGCGCAAGTATATTATGATGGGTCTAAAGCTTGACCTGGTACTTTGCTTTCACTTTGGCGATTTCATCTCTAACAGATCTTAAATTTAAGTCTTTATGAATATTTTCATTCAGTATGTACCATGGTGCCCCAGTGATAGTTCTTAGTATCTTCGATTAAGCCCTCTGGATTATTTCTAGACTACTAATGCAAGCGTTTCCTCATAGTTCGGAGCCATAGGTCCAAATTGGCTTGAGAACTGCATTGTACAAAAGTTTTAGTGGCGAACGGACGGTTAGAAGCCAATGTAGATTATTAGCTTTAAATTTCAGTACATTTCTCTTAGCTTCGATGTGTTTACACCAAGTGAGCCGTCTATCCAAATGGACACCAAGGAATGTTACTTCGGTGGTTTGTGGAATGTTGATGTTGATCAGAGACACTGGTGGGCAAGTTTGTCTATTTAGGGTAAAGATGCGCCAGTGTGCCAGCCATTTTTCTAAGGCCATGAGATGATATGATAAGTGTTCCGTTGCTCTTGTAGGGTACTTAGAGCGACTGAGGATGGTAGTATCATCTGCGAATGTCGAAGTTGTTGTAAGACTGTTTGTCGATATATCTGCTGTGTAGATATACAGTGTCGGTCCAAGCACGCTACCCTGTGGTACACCGACTTACACCAGTACATCGTACTGCGAAACTGCTTGGCTGTAGGTATGACTCCAATATTTCATTTATGTTCTGTGGAAGTAGTATTCTGATTTTGTGAATCAGGAAGACACCGAAGCAATACTCTCGTCTTTCAAATGCATTTCGTATCTCAGAGTTTATCCTGCTTACTTGTTCAATGATTCCATGTTTTTTGCGAAATCCAAATTGGTGCTCCCAATGCACTGTTACACTGTTGATTGGTAGGTGTTGCTTGATATGAATTTTACTCTACAAATTCTGCTTCGGTAGCAGAGGCAATACACTGCGGCTAGGTTCAATTAACCGCTTTGAGTTTCGATATAAATTGATGTTGACTGTAGATAAGTTGTAGCAAATGATGATATCAGATAATGTCTGATGCGACGCTTGATCAGAGTTTCAGTACCTCCATGAGCCTTACCATCGGGATGATTTGTCGCATAGAAGTTGTAGCCATTGAGATGAAAATAGTTTTTGTTTGTTAGGTGAGTCTCGGCGACAATGTCATGTTGATCGAGGAACTGCAAGAGCTCGCATTTGTGCTGTGAAATGCCATTCGCATTTTAAAAAGATATATTTATATTTAAGCAGATTTCTGTTCGGTTAGGAGCTCCAAGAGGAGATTTTGATTGCGCATAAGTTCCTGCATCGTTTGTTGTATTGCTACCATTGTTTTTCTTATAGTTACCAGCATTGATTCAATTTCACTAGGCATTTGGAATGGATTTACGGGGGTACGTTGGTAATTTCTGGCAACTGGCCTGCTGGGGTTTGTTAAAGTTTTGGTTTAGAGACTGGGGCGTATGACTCGTTTGTGTAACTTAACGCCTTAGCAAAAGAAACTCCTGGGGTGGTAGTTGATGGTATATATATCCTTATTTACTGGGCAAGGCTCAGTGAGATATACATCCGCGCAGGCAACGCAGACTTCGCGTAGGGTGCAATAAGTTTTCGTTTGTCCATATTCCTGACAATTTGTGCATTGGACGGGTCCATTTCGTTTGTGTGGTTCCTCAACGGTGATTCTACGGTGCAGTGGATATTGGAGCTTGAAGGTTGAGTGAAATTAATTTGTACCTATTGGCATACTATCAGGAGTCAGTTCTACCTTGATAATTGGTTGGGGAGTTTTGTTTCTATTTATTATTTTCATAGCCATTTTGACTTCAAAGCACTTATCCTTAAGTCAAGCTATTATCTCATTGACTGATTATGATTGACTGATTTAATGATTAATTTTTTTATTATCGAGGTATTTGGCCACTGATCGATAGTTATGTTCGTCATGGTCTTGTATTTTCGTTTCATTTATGTTACCCCTTTTTATAGCCGTGACATAGAATTTGTTTTCGCCAATTTTTTCAGTTAATTTTTTTTACCAATTCGGTACAATTTGCCTGCCGCACATAAATTGGTGGAGGCTTTACTTGCTTGGCCTTAGGTGTTTGAGTTATCATCATATCATCTTCTCTTCTTTTGGGTCACTAAGAATCGCGAATCTATTGTTTGTTAGTGCCTTATTTAGCACAGTGTTTTCAGATGTTTTGGGTTTTTTGTTTGTTTGTCTTTGGCGGCGCAGACCAGACAGTGGCAGACAGTGAGCTCTTAGTTTCATTTTGAGTGAAATGGTCTATTAAAATTAAATTAAAAATTAATTAATTAAAACATAATTTGAATAATTTTGCATTTTATTGACAACGCGCTGTCCTTGAATCGAGGGATAACATTTTATTTCACATTTTATTTAAAGAGGTAAATGGCAAGGCGGAGAAAATGTGGGCATTCATCGGCATCCTCGCGATACATGGGATGAGCATTTTCTCCACCTTGTCCGTCAGACGAGCATGCGAGAATGACTGAGGTCTCGGAATGATAGATGTGCGCACAGGTGCAAGAGCTCTCGTGCCGTCCAGGCAATCTGACAGACAGCGGTGCGTATGCGTGACGGGTATGGGCATGGGAATGGGGCAAAGGTTGCTAATTCTCTCAGGAATGGACGCTTAGGTGGTTTGATCATACTAAAGACTAGCTTCGGTAATTTTTTGGACTATCAAACCTTTATAAAATCCTAACATCCAATCAATCCGTGCAGCAAAGCAAATCAAATTCTAGATTATAAATATGAGGAAGCCACTTTACTGCTCAGATCAGAGCCAGAGCTGTGTTTTGACCCGCAATAAATCATAATTCTGGCATATCCATCATCCGAGAGATTCATCGCATTTCCAGCGCGCAATGAACTCAAACTCTAGTCTAACAACAGAAGTTAGCAATCGTCCGTACCATCAGTTAAATTCATTAGAGCGTATATAGTTGATAAGAACTTGGATTAATGCGACTAGCTCTTTGTATTATAAACCATTTTATATCTTTTATATATTTTGCATTTAAATCCAGGATTTTGCAGTACGTGCAGTATATTAACGCCATTTCATATTTTCATTTTTCATATGCAGAGCTTAGGATTTATGCGGTAAAAATATAACAAATGAGAGTAGACGCGTTTTTAATGGCTTTGTCTGTACGCTTTAAAAAATCACGTCAATAATAATGCATTACTTAGCGAAAACAACTAGTAAAAGCCAATTTCAAGTCTCTTAAGGTTTTTTTGCAATGTGTTTGTGTTATTTAAACTTCGCGCCATGTTCCTAATCGGCACGTTTCTATGCGATAGTTAGCCGATGGCTTTCAAATGCAACCCTAAAAAGCAATGAATGGCAATAAAAAATAGTTCGCGCCTAGACATATTTCAAATCTTAATTCGAATTTTATATCATTGAAGACTAAAAAAAGATAAAAATACAACAGACACAATTCAAAATGGAGAAAAGAAAGTGTCGCCGCTGCTGGTGCTACCCGTGTCTCTTCCGCCATCAACAACGGCACCGATCCGATCTAGACGATCCTGCTTATGAAACATATTAAACATTATAAGAGACTAAGGTATGTATATAAAATTATCGGTGCTGGGTGGAGCCGGACTCAACCATGAATGACTCCACCCAACAAGGATGAATTTTGCGGGAGCAGTCTCACCTCACCCCCTCCCAGACAGAAGCGATGGGACAACTCCATGGTTCCCTCCGTTCCAGCACTAACTATACAGTATATAGGTGTGCCAGTTCATACTACGAACGCCAGAGCCGAAGTCTCTGGGGTGCCCTGACCAAAACCCGTGTGTGACGCTTTCGTAGTATGAACTGGCACATCTATATACTGTATGGTTAGTGGTTCCAGTTGGAGTTCACTGGCCAACTCCCACCACCAGAAATCGTCTTCTTCTTCTTTGAAAATTTACAAAATTTTGAGAAATTGATATGGAGAGAGATGGGCAAAAGACAGATACTTAGCTCGATAGTATCATGATAGTAGCAAAACCATCGATAATAGCGGATAGTGCTTTAAAATGATAGCTTTGAAAGACTTTAATTAGTCATATGTCCGATACTATCGATAGTATCGATTTTTAAATCATTCCAGTCAAAACTATCGATGGTTTGACAGCTCTAGTTTCTACAGATGACAAACAGACTTGGAAATTTCGAATTTTCGATAAATATCGGAATATTATTTTAGCTAACTGCCCTAGATCAAAAGCTGGCCGCCATGAAACATATTGATATTTTAATACTTTCTATCACAATTAATTCCAGACCTGAAGTCCAATCTAGACTGCCTACACTGAGTTTCATGGCGGCCAGTTTTCGATCGAAAACGTCATAAAAGTACGCTGTCACACGGTAACACTTTTGGATGGTATTTTTGATGACGGTGGTCACTTTTAACATAATCATCGAATTATTCATCGGAGACTGCCCGCCAGATTCGAATCTTGGAATCTAGCCCGTGGAGATGACAAATTTAACGTAAATCGACAAAGCTCAACTAAAAAAGGATGAACAAATATTTAAATAATTTTCCTTTCTTTCTGTATCCAAATCGACTGAATTCCTCTCTTCTCATGTGTCCTCTTTCCTTCTTATTTTCCCCAGCAACCACACTTGCAACATGCTCATCTCAGACGCTCTCTCTCTCTCGCTCAGACTATGCTCTCAGCAACATTGAGTCTAAGCCAGATATATCGAGCATCGTGTACTAAAGTTCCATCGTATTCCTCGTTTTTGATATTCGGCTCAATATTGCTAGCTAGGACCCTCAGCTCTCAACTCATAATTTTATCCGATTGATAAATTAATTTCTTACAAGACTTGTTGACTTAAAGTTCTCATCTTTATTCGATTGTTTATACAATAAGGTTTAAGCAAAAAAGTTCAACAAAAATTTCCACGCTAACTACACATTTGCTGCATATTAACTACATTTTTATGTACTTACCAAAAGCGACACCTGAAGGAAAAATGTGTGCGCTTGAAAAATGTTTAGCCGTTTTTTTCACATAAGCCCTATGGAAGCGCCAGTGTGAAATACCTCCGTTATGTTATCTACTTTTTGATACTTTTGACTTTTCATATAGGTGGCGTTGTTTTTCCCCTTCAGAAACGGAGAAAACAAAACTGTTTTCAGTTTCAAGAAATCGCCGATATGTGGCGCCACCGTACAAAAAAAGCAAAACTGTGCCCCCTAAAGTATGTTTTTTTAATTTTTTTTATTCGGAGGCCACTTTTTCATTCGGCCCATGTTCGGAGGCCACTTTTTCACTCGGCCCATGTTCGGAGGCCACTTTTTCAAACTGTCATACTGTCATACATTTGAACGACACGACGCTCTGTCATACTATTATATTCTATGTTTGCTTACACTTTGAAGCGATCTTTTTACTTTTGTCCAAAAAAACTACGCCAAAGGTTAAGTAAATTTCTAGCGAAATATATATTGATTTTCTAAAAATACTAGGAATATATAATGAATAGAGAATATACATAACGTTATTCTGATTTATCTGTATCTTCATTTTTGCGCTGAAATAAATAAAGAGAGAACAATAAATATTTTTCATTTTATTCTGTAAATATTACAACTTACGATGCGTGTACGTATACGATCATAAATGCATCCAGCTTGATTTCCACTTGGCGACCATTTGCTTGGCGACTCAAAAATTAAGTGCTTCACTACCTGTAGTCCCATTTCCTTTGCACCGTTTGCGATTCAATTCAACTCCTTTTTTATAATAATCTATAATGCTATCGCATACACTTGACCGTTGCAGCTTGTTTAACTTGGTCTTGCGACGTTGTAATGCGTTCCATTTGATTCTGGAATTGGGGCTTGCATTGTACACCTCCAGGAAGCGCGGGGCTGTGATCCTGTCTGTGCTATTCCCGAGTACGGCGAGCGGAGAGTATGGGAGAGGGAGACCATTAGGGAGAGGTTCTTCGTCTCGCAGAATTTGCTCTAAGCACTCCTGCACGTGAGCACGTATCTCCTGCCCGGCGGGCGGGCAGTACACCTGTAATTCATGTAATTCAGGGGCGGGTCCAATCGATTCTCCGGCTGGCAAACTCTGGACGGGAGTTTTTAGCACCGTACTGTCTTTTGTTTGGTCCGGATTGACTGTGGGATCCTGATGCTGCAGTGGTGGTGTCCTGGTGTCCAAGGAGACAGGAGTCTATTGAATGGATTGAATGAATAGAATGAATGGAAGAGTTTATTATTGGATTTCTTACCTCGACATCGTTGACGATCATGAGCAAACTGGTGCTGGGTCTGGGATTGGGATTTTGGCTAGGGCTAGGGCTGGGATTGGGATTGGGTCTAGGGTTAGGGCGTGGCAAGTACACCAGCGGCGGCGGCGGGCCGGTAGTTCTGCTGTTCTGTTGCTGCTTTTTTTCTTGTTGCTGCTGTTGCTTTTGTTCTTCATCTTGTGCAACAGCAGTCCAATAGGCAATCATTTTTTTTGCCATATCTCTGTTCGCTCCTTGCTGAGGCACTTGTTTTTCTTTCCGGGGATGTTGTTGGGGATGCTGCACCGGTGGTGTGCAGACATGCGGCGGATCACAATTATAATAATAGTAGAAATGATTGGACATTTTCAAAAGGTCAATTTGCACGCAAAATGAAAAGTGGAAGAGAAGATCCCGTTATGGTTTCATATGTTTGCATACATGAACATAGCGGCTGTAAAAAAGCGCTCAGATTTGATTGTATGTGTGCCTCACAAAAAAGTGACCAGATCGTGGAAAAGAACAAGAAGCGCAAAACAAAAAAACTCGAAAATAAATGTGTGTGCACATATTAATTATACATTAATAAATAATAATAGCAAAAAAAAAAAAATTTACATACCGACGGAGAATCGAACCCTGGTCTCTATATATACATATGTATGTATGTATGAATATATTTAATTGAAGTATATGCAAATATGAATTATACATTTATAAATAGAAATAAAATATATAAGAATAGAAAATTTTATGTAGAAAAAAAAAATAGAAAAATATATAGAAAATAAAAGAAAAAAAATCTTTATATCCCGGCGGGGATTCGAACCGGTCTCCGTCCCGGAGAAGGTGAAGTAAAGAAATTTTAGAAACAACAGTTAGGAGAAAAGAGAGAGGTAAAATTGAAAAGAGTTATGCATTTGTATGCATTGTATACATGAACATATAATGCAGAACAGCAAAGAATTCTTTGCAGTATTTCATCAACCACACCACTAAGCATTCGGTTCACAATGCAATTTTACCAATATGTTTTACCGTTTGCTCGCAATTTAACTGAGGAACAGCTTATGAACGCTGCGGAATACATAACTCGAGAAAGCCATTCGCAAGAGCTCAATAGAGGCATCATTAATATGATGTCCAACTTGCAGCGATACGACCAACCGTTCGTGCTCATAATGGACGAATACCATCTCCGTTGGGACCAGGCAGGGAACAAGTGGAAAGTACTGGCCATCGCTGGTTTTAATCTGGATGGATCCAACTTTCATTTTCTTTACATGAAATTGGTAAGTAAATAAGTATAATATACTCATTCATTTATTGTATTTAAAATTATTTTACAGGCCTTAGTAGCGCGTGAGGTGTTGGGGCAGGAAGTGATTAACGACTGCTTAATGCTTGTGCTTCAGGAAATTTTCCGACGCGGCTTAAGCCACCGGCTCATGGCCGTGATATCTGATGGCTGCCCCGCAAACCTCAAAGGTAAATTTTCAGCCTCCCATGACTTTCCGGTCCTCTGGGATCTAATCCACATCAGGAAAAATTTGGCAAAAGCTCATCAATACATGGACAGAGTGCTCGGACCACTCTATAACTTCGAATTTAACGCAACAGATTGGCGGGATACAGCTTACCCAATAGTACGTCAGGATGTGCTGGGCCGTATCAACGAAGAAGTACACCAAACGAGGGGGAACGTTGTGAGTTGCTGCTGCGACCGCAACTCTACATTTATACCCGATACATAGTCAGTATGAGTTCATTAAACGGCAAAGAGTGCGTGCGAGAGACAGAGAAATCAGCCAGAACGTGTCGACGGGCGCTGCGTAGCCACTGCAAATTGATTTGTTACTTTTATTATAATAATAATCCGATCTGATTCGATTCGGCAAGATTCGGCAATCTGGTAGATATGGCCATTCTCTATGATTGTGCGTTTTTAATTTTCTCTTATCTTCAAAATTGTGGTTGCCACAGATTTTCGTTGTTTATGACTGCGGAAGGGGGTGGGGCGAAATTTTGTAGCAGGGAGCTATCAACAGTGAGTTCTGCAGTGAAAAATTACAAATAGTTTTGTAGCAGTGAGAGCTCGACAGTCAGGTCTAATAGTCTCTGAGATCTGTGGATGCTCCAGATTTTCGTCCTTTGCGGGGGCGGAAGGGGGTGGGGCGAAATTTTGAAACAAACTCGTCAAGGTCCGATATTTCAGGAGTGTGGATACCAAATTTGGTTGCTCTAGCCTTATAGTCTCTGAGATCTAGGCGCTAATGTTTTGCGCTATGCAAAGCCGGCTATGCTACGTGTGTGTTAGAGAGAGACAGGGCGAGAAAAAATGAAATTGTTTTCTTCATTCTGGCTATAATAATGCTACGATCCAATTCAGATTCTGCAGTCTAAAAGATAAATTCATTCTCTACGATTCTGCGTTTTTAATTTTCTTGTATCTTTAAAATTGTGGATGCCACAGATTTTCGTCCTTTGTGGGGGCGGAAGTGGGCGGGGCGATGTTTTGAAATATACTTGTAACAGTGACATATCACAGAAGGCTGGATACAAAATGTCGTTGCTCTAGCTCTTATAGTCTTTGAGCACTAGGCGCTAATGGGGACGGACAGACGGACAGACGGACGGACGGACAGACGGACAGACGGACAGACGGACAGACGGACAGACAGACAGGGCTCAATCGACTCGGCTATTGATGCTGATCAAGAATATATATACTTTATGGGGTCGGAAACGCTTCCTTCTGGACGTTACACATATCCATTTTCACCACAAATCTAATATACCCCAATACTCATTTTGAGTATCGGGTATAATAAAAAAGCTGGTTCGCCGTGTTTTCTCATACCCGGGGATCACGGAGTTCAAAACCTTAAGCCGGTTAACAAGTTTTGACCTTGAGTTATGCGGCGAAGTTATAGTTACAATGGTGAAGGCAGTATTCGATCATCTACCGCGAGAAGGTCGCATAGAGTTCCACAATAATCCGTATAGATTTACGGCCATTATCGTAGGACTGTCGGAAATGGACACCCCAAAACCAGACGCTGCCAATCCAGGGTAGCTACATACTCAAGCACGTTTACGTTTACGAGTACGAGAAAACAATAAAAACGATTTGAGTAATACAAACTAACAATCTTGTGGGGGTTTATTATGTGGTTTCCATTAGCCGCAGCTGCATTTCAATTCTGCAGCTTAGCTAAACGATTCAAACGGCTATAGAGTTGGCCTTAAATTATTCAATTAAATAATTAACGCGACGAGTCGTCGTCCAGTGTCTTTGGTTATGCGATCGTGAGGATCTACCCTTGGACAACCATGACGTGCGTTTGCACAGTGTAATAACAGAAGTAAACCTAGATCTTTTCGATCTTATATTTGTATAGATCCGAGCTTTTCAGCGAATTGTATAATCAAGATAAACTGACATTTTGGAAGGGACTTCCAGATAGGGGATCTTCCGTAATGCGAGGCGCTGCCGCCAAAGTGCGATTCTGAGGTGGAACGATACGAACCGCCACCACACTCTGTCCAGCTGGAGGGCGAGCCTATGCGCATCATTTTCTTTTGTCTGTCAAAAGAAAAAGGAGAATTAATGGAGAGTTGAGAGAGTGAAAGGAAGTCTTATCCTTACCTAAAGGCAGCCGCTGCCTGGATTGCCTCCTCGAAAGCAAACAACGTCTTCCCAGCCAGCTGTTGAGCTTGTCAGAGCTTGTTGATTGGGATTGTGTGAGGCGGTCACCATCACGGCTCTGTTAGAATTCAGATTTCACCAGCTCATTCATCGAATCGAAGCGGCGCGCATGCAGGACCGGAATCTGCCGTGCCGAAGGTTATGCGGTTGCACAGTCTCTTCCGCAGCCTGGTCAATGCATGTTTATACATATATATGCTGTACATTTTTAGAGATCTGCTTACGTTTCCCACTCCGGTCCTTTACGGCGTCCATGATCTGGCAGGATCCATTTGCGGATCTGGTCATCCAGTTCATCATACTCTTCAGCTGGCATATCATTTGCGATGTTGGCTGACACATGGTGAAAACGACGGCACAGATTATGTGGATTATGTGGATTACCTAACGGTATATTTCGGTAAATATTCGGTATTTTTGATGAATGCGGACACATAACAAAATCGAAAAATGTAACACGGGCACATTATAGTACAGACCAATTGCTCTCAAACAGTGCTCGATTCGCGCTAGGCTGCCACCTAGAAAAAAAAACAGATGTTGAACACATGTTCAACGTTGCCAGCCTGGCTGGAACGAACGGATGTATGAAGTTCACCGGAAAACTGAAACAACCTCGTTTTTGATCGTCGTTTCGTTTCCGTTATTAAAACCGTTTCCCTTTCCGTTATTGTTCGTTAAAAATAATATAAAATAAAATAGCGACAGCCGCTACAAGCACACAATTTGCACGGTAAAGAACGTTGTCAAATTGTAGAACAGAACCGTCTGGATGTGGTCAACAAAAAGTGCAGTGATGTCCTCATAGAAAACAGCAAGATCGGTGAGACGCTTGCTGCGTATTGTATTGTGTTTAATTTTTACGAATTTAAATTGTTATTTGATTTTGATTTTAGATCCATAGTTTCTTGGTCAAATCTTACGACAACCGCTTGGTGAATTGGTAATGCAATTGTTTGTATTGAAAAAAAGAGACTGATGTAAAAAAAATATATATATGTGCATATATATTATATAAAAATCTCCCAAACGTATATAAGAGCTACTTCTGCCTTTTGTCTGGGTGAAAAGTTTATTACGGGAAAATGAAGAAGCGTTTGTTGCTGGCACAGAGTTCCAAAACAAAATTTGAAATGGCCAGCTGCTCCATCAGCAAGCATCTGAAGACGACCAATATCAAGACCACCCTCGTTGGCCGCGCTTTCCTGCCAATCGAATTTAGTAGCCAAAGCTCCTTTCGTTCCGTCAACTGCCAGGTAATACAAAAATTTCCAGGAAGATCTATTTGCACTTTTATCGATTCCCTAGTGGCCTGTGCCACTGCACACATGTATATCTTTATAGGATTGTATGAGCCTAAAATTCGGTGTTGCTACATATCCTTTTGGGATCATCGGAATCATAGAGATTTTTTAATAAGAAATCTTGGAAGACCTCCTAATACGGCTGCATATGTAAAACAACGCTTCTAAAGTTTTAGTTCAAGAAATTCTAAATTTTTGCAGAATAAAATATAGTATAAAATATACTAGAAAGTTGTCCTCGTGGGGCTCAGCTTTGTCCATTTGGGATCATTTAGAATTCGCTAAAAATAAAATTAAACGGGGAGGAACGTTGTGAGGTGCTGCTACGGCCGCAACTCTACATTTATACCCGGTACTTAGTAAGTACGGCTCCACCCCGCCAGAGGGCGCTAACATTGATCTGATCTGGTACAGATTCGTCAATATGGTAGATATGGTTTTGCGTTTTTGATTTTTTCGTATCTTCAAAATTGTGGATGCCACAGATTTTCGTTCTTTGTGGGGGCGAAATTTTGAAATCCACTTGTGACGGTGCGAAATCACATGAGTGTGTATACCAAATTTGGATTATATAGCTTTTATAGCCTCTGAGATCTAGGCGCTCATCGGGACAGACAGATATGGCTCAATCGACTCGGCTATTGATGCTGATCAAGAATAAATATACTTTATGGGTTTGGAAACGCTTCCTTCTGGGCTTTACCCACATCCATTTTCCCCGAAAAATTTATTTTTTTATTTTATTTTTTCCCCTATACTCTTTTTTAGCATCGGGTATAAGGGTAAGGTCAGGCCTGCGCTGCGTTTGATGGAAAGCAGTGAATTTAATTTCCAACGAGGGGGAACGTTGTGAGTTGCTGCTGCGACCGCAACTCTACATTTATACCCGATACATAGTCAGTATGGCTACATTAAACAACAAAGAGTGCGTGCGAGAGAGACAGAAAATCAGTCAGAACGTGTCGACGGGCGCTGCGTAGCCACTGCAAATTGATTTCTTACTTTTGGCTATAATAATAATTGGAGGTGGGGCGAAATTTTGAAACACACTTGTAGCAGTGAGCTCTCTACAGTGAGCAAAAAGAAATACACTTGTAACAGTGAATTCTGCAGTGAAAAATTACAAATAGTTTTGTAACAGTGAGAGCTCTACAGTCAGGTGTAATAGTCTCTGAGATCTGTGAATGCCACAGATTTTCGTCCTTTGCGGGGGCGGAAGGGGGTGGGGCGAAGTTTTGAAATACACTTGGGCAGGTTCGATATTATAGGAATGTGGATAAAAATTTTGGTTGCTCTAGCTCTTATAGTCTCTGAGATCTAGGCGCTAATCTTTTGCGCTAAGCAAAGAACTGGTTCCAAATTAATTTTTTCTTCTTCGAAAGTACATTTTTTAAGACTTACGTATTTTGTAGCTCTAAATATCCAGAATTAGCTATGAAACTAGAAATTTTAAATTTGTTCAGCAGATAAACTTTCCGTTAAAATACAGTAGTGGTCATTAAAATATGGACAGTACAAAAAATTCGACTATTTTTCTTTTTGTTAAGTTTTGGTATGTTTTTCAAGAAAAAAGTTCATTAAAGTAACTAATCAATATAATAAGCCAAAGAAACACACACAAAATTTAAGCCCAAATGTACTTGTTTTCAAAAGGATCATGAAATCAAAAAGAATTCACTTTTATAATTGTAAAAAAATTCATTCTATGTTTTTGGTCAGGTCAAAAAATTGTACGTTTAATTGTATGAGTATTGAAGAGTATATGAACTAGTTTAATTTTTTTTTTAATCTCTGTGTTTTACAACTCGTTTTACACGTGAAGACTTGGAATCTACTAAATTTCCGATTGTTTCGATTTTTATATTGTTATGCCACACTTTCTCACTTATTTTTATAGCGTTTTCCGACCTTCCCACGATCATTCGTCATAATATCCAAAGCAAAAAAGTGTAAAAGCGCCAAAACTAAAGTTTTTCGACCGCAAGGCCAATCAGGCTACCTTATCAGCTTCAGTAAATTTCATTTTTTACATTTTTATTTTTATTTTTTAAGACTTCTTACTTTTGATATGAAAACAAGTCGTTAATTAACATCAAATTAATATATCTACATATATTGTACAATTAAAATGTTTCCCAACTGACAGAGATTTTGAATTCGCACCATCGGTACATATGTACATATGTATATAAAATGGGTATATAAACTTTGGCGTAGCAGACGTGAGTTGCTTTTCGATTTGTTGTCTTTAGTCCGGCTGTAATCATTTTACGATTGACATTCATGGATGTACTTTTTGTACATAGCTAATAATTGTTACTTAATCATCATGTTGCAGAAAATCGCTTTCAATTGTACGATTGCCTACGAAGATTGTTAACACAAAGGTAGTTGAAAATAGTTCGAAAAAATTGGTTAGACAACCGAAGCTCCTCGCTGATTAATTACCCGCTTAATTGGAGGCTCAAACAGAAAGTAAGTTAAGAATATCCGTTTGTGTCTACGGCATGCCAGTAACTTAAATTTTGTAGATTCCAGGAGCTTGTCTCAATTTAAGGGTGGGAGCGACGCGTGTGAAAACTATGCACCCAATGTAACTCAAGAGTCAATAGTTGCTTCTCTTTCACTATCGCGATCCTGTCTTCCTCACTCTCTCTCCAAGTGCGACTTGTAACCAACAATATGACCAAAGCCAAGGCAAGTGCAGAAATTCCCATGCAAAATTGTGATAACCATGAAATGTGTATATCAATGGGGTTATTGTTTGCTATTGTTTCAGCAGCAGCAGGGGTGCAGCTGAAGCACTGAGGAACAAGCTTTACTAGCTTGCTGATGGTGATATATGTATGTATGAAGATACTTCAACTTTGAAAAGAATTCTGCTACCTCTGTTATACTAAAAGCAAGGAAATGCCAACGACAATGAGAATTAAACACATTGATCCCACCACTATGCCGAAGCGGAGGCATCGAGATTTATCTGAAAAATTCTTATCACATGTCACAATTTAGTTCCAGTCGAGGAGTCGAACAAGCATGTCGAAAAAAAAACACAAAGCCAAGAGGGATCAGCTGTTATTTTTCCCAATGCGGTTGCTCCGACTCCAAAATTAATGACACAAAATGAAATGTGGAAAGTGATGCTGTCAACAACACTTGTTGGATTGGATTGGATTGGATTGAAGACGCAATGCCACTGAGAGGTGAGCTCAGCAAAACAAAAACAAGGCAGAACCGACCCATATAGTCGGGTGCCGTGACAAAGAGAGACAGATGTCCAATACTTAGTGGATGCGATTGAATTTTGTATAACTTTAAAAATAAAGATATCTATACAGGTGCGAAAGGTTCTTCTCGATTTAAAAAAATGTTCGTGGTACAATTCTAACTTTTTGCGACTATATGGCGATATATAATCATCAGATTTTAATGATTTCTATTAAAACAGAAAGATACATAATTTGAAATATCTGACTGCCGCTCGCTATAAAGATCGCCGCATGTCCGATATGGTCATACCACTTTATTAGTATTTAAACTTATATAAGGCAAAAAGGTATACACATATACTATGTATGTATGTATTTATATATAATACTCGTATGTTAATAGTTGCTATAGATTTGTTCTCGTCTACAGAATTGTTATAATGAACAGGACGGGGCGGGGGAAAGCCGTCTGCACCATCAATCTGCTATCTGAGATGGAGATGCCATTCGCAGTGAAATTGAACAAGCGGCAGTACGACACGGGCACTGGCGAAATGTCTGGCGTTAATACGGCTATTGGTAAGGCTCAACTCAGGCTAGGGTTCGTTCAGAACTCACAAATTTATTTTGAGCAGCTTTGCTCGATGCTGCTGCTGAAGCTCCCCTTTTCCTTTTCCGGGCGAGTGGCTAATTGCCCAGTGAAGTGGCAGCTCCGGCTACAACAAAGCCAAAGCGAGTTGTGCTCAGTTGGGCCCCTGATGATGACGACGACCATCCACCGCAGCCGCGGCTAAATTCTCATTGTAATTGTCATCATCGCATCGAGTCTTCATCTTTCACTGGGGGCGCATCGTATTGTTACTTAAATGATTTCTGTGTTGTTCATTATTGCATCCGCAGTAAAAATAATGAAACAAAGCATTTGTTCATTTCAGCTCACAGAACACCCTACAATTTATAAAATCCAAGTACAACAGGAGTGGGCGTGGACCTTATAACATGATAGTTGTAAGTATGCAATGCAACATAAATATATAACAAAAAATTATGTAACTGTATAATATAGAGCTAGATTCTATATAGCAAAGGTTAATATTACCTATGCACATATTTATGTATGTATTAGGCAAACTATAACTATAACATGCAGTGGCTTCGGCTTCGAACTGGTAGAATCGCAGCGGCAGAATTGTGCTTTGAAAGTAAAAGTTGGCTAGACTTGCTATTTTTGGTGGGAACCGTATTTGACTGATAGCACTGTGGATTCAACTACCAACACTAATTGATCGTTGTGTCGCATGCTATCCCTGCCTTAAAGTCTAGATTGGACTTGAAGTTGGATCAACTGGGCGTGCTAATATAACTTCATCAAGAGAGAAACGCCTACTTTTCATATTAATGCTGAAGTGACGCAAATGTGTGTGGCTCACCAACAAACACGCACGCGTCCGCAGACGACAGCACCCCAAACGTAAGTCAAACACACAAAAAGGGTCAGGTCAGGCAGTGCCGAAACGAAAACGAAATTGGTAGTGCAAGAGATGTAAAAACGTAGTGAAAAGTATGAAGCAGGAAGGGTGGTCGGGTCTGCTTGCACCAGGGGTAAAGTTTCGGGTTTGGATATCCCTTTGATTGTTTTTTGGGATTTTCATTATTTCATCTCAATGATTTTGAATTCATGAAAATTGCCGAAACATTTGTTATACAATAATTTAATTTGCTGCCTATGACGAGGGACAGACAAGATTTGAATTTGCGTCGGACCGGGATGTTGAAGCATATACAAATGTAAGCACCAATTTATATGTGCATCCTGTATATATGCACATGTATTTAAATATCATAACTGAATATCATAAACCTGATTCTACATCTATCTATGTATATAATATTATTTTTATACCCGGTATTCCTAGAGTAAAAAACCCAGATGGAAGTGTTTCGTTTACGACTCCTTACTCCATAAGAGTATATTTTCTTGGTCAGGGTCTATAACTGATTCATGTCCGTTTATCCGCGCATCAGACCACAATTGCTGATTCGATATAGTCAGACTAGCTTTTTCCATGCAAACTAGTCCCACAGTTTTCAAGCAGACTCTCTTCGAGAACTTTCCTTTACTGCAAAGCTGCATTAGAAAAGAGATTTCAGCTACGCCTGGAGTTTGTTTTCCTCATTACCGCTATAATAATGATCCCAACGTATCGATTTGTATTTCTTATTCTTTACGATCTTAATCAGTGTGGAAATGCGTAAGGGGGTTTGGCACTTGGTTCAGTGTGATACGGCAGTAGTCTGCCCAAAGGCCCGTTATACGAACTAATATACTATCCGAGATATAGGCAGCATGTGTATTTTGATTCACCCATTGATTTTACATAGTTGTTTATGTTACTTCTTACTGTTACACATGAGTACTCTAGGTATCGGGTATATACACATGCTGATACACCTAATTGAAGATGTAGCGACATGCCTCCAGTGAGTGGTTATCTTATTGTCGACTCGACCCGATCCACTAAGATGTACGTGCACACTTTTTTACGCATAAGATTACAAAAGACATCTTACGAGGATAGATGATAGTTATCAGGTAGTGAACTTTAATCAATTATAACAGCCACAGTCAACCGACCAAAGGATATACGATAGATGCATTTTTTCAATGATTATAAATGATGGATGGATGGTGGTCTCTCCTACCATGAGTTAGATCCAGATGAAGTGATCTTTTTCATCAGTCAAGTCAATTGAATGCCGCAGGGAAACATGGACACACAACAGGTGCTCGACTCTAAATACGTATATATGTATGTATGTATATTCTTGCTAAGGATCAGCAGTCAGGCGAGTTGCTCCATTCATCTTGGCAGTCTGCCCGTCGGTCTTTCTGTAAAAAAGTAAAGTGTACTATTCGTAACAAGCACACGCCCTTTTTCCATTATTTTCTAGGTGCATAGGTTGTACTCCATTTAAGTCATTTCGAGACCAAACAGTTGCGAATTTTCGATCACAAAGCACAATTAAATAATAATGAAACAGATTTTCAAATGCAAAGGGTTGAGCCTTCATATTTAAGGTAAATTGGAAATTGGCAATTACAGTAACAGCTCTTGTAATCCTTCATTTGACGCACACCTAAATACAACTGGGCTTAGCTTTGCTGACCACCACCACCTACCTACTAATCCCTTTTTACACGTTTATAGCTACATGTTTGTCTAAGCGTAAGTGTATATACATACTCGTATGTACATACTTGAATGGTCGATGGTATAGGGTCAAGTCAAGCCAAGGCCGAGTAAAACGAACGCCAAGGTTTTCTCTGTCGTCCATATACATTTGTTTTAGGTACATCCTAAAAACCGCAATGATAATTTCGCCGTCGCGACGTTAGCTTTTTTCAGACTTCCCGTGTCAGTCAGAGTTAGGGTTCCTTTTCCGGCAGATCTTTACCCGCCTGTCGGATTGATGCACAATTGGTGCTTGTCTGGTCCAGCACTTGGTAATTGGCAGCCAGGCGACCAGACCACCGATCGATAACAATAAAATTGTTAAAAGCGCAAAATGCCGCAAAGAGTGTAATTTGTCGAGCACATGAACAGGGAGAGGAACGACCCAGGTCCAAAAACCAGGCGTATTTGAATTCATCAATGGCGTGTTTAAGCAGTTTGTCAGCGACACGTGGCAGAGCGGCTGTTGGCCTTTCGAGTTTGCTGGCAACAGCAGGCGGTGACGGTGACGTTGGCTGTGCTAAAGGAACGATTACAAACGAGGAAGAGGACAAGAACGAGGGCCGGGCCGTGTGTCGATGCTGATGATGATGTAAAACGTCAGTACTATTCAAAAACAGCCACCACCACAACCCCACCCTCACAGCTCACAGCTGGATACGAGGTGCAGTAAATAGAGATTTAAACGCCCATACTGGCTGGCTGGCCACTTTGCCGCTTGGCGTTGTCAACGCAACGCCACGCCACGCAGCGACAATGGCTCAGTTGTAATACCCATTCGTTCCCACTCATTGTTATAAACTAAATTGCTAAAATTCGTATACCATGCAGCACGGCTTGTAAAAATCAAACGACGCCTTAACATAAGGGTATGCTTCCTTGATTCCTCCTTTGGGAATCGTCATTTCGTTTCCTCTCACATTAGTACATAGTTAACCCTTTAACATCACAAACTTACTGAATCAATTTTTTTCTTCAAATTATCACTTTTTTACTTCCGGTACAGTAATTGTCGGCGCGTTCTCAATGTAAGCGTCATACAGTTCTAAATAAGACATTTTTATACAAAGTATCCAGAATATTATGTTACTAAACCCTTTATCTTACAGAATTAAAATTGGAATTAAGTCAGCTATTCTGACACAACGGCAAAAGTTACTTAAAAAAAAAAAAAAATAAATAAAATAAAAATAAATAAATAAATTAAATAAAAAAATAAATTTAAGAAGAATTAAAAAAAAGCCAAGATCCAATTTCATTGTATCAATATATTGTATATTGTATCTATAAAAATCGCAAAGAATGGTTCCATTTTTCTAGCAGCTTCCTTTTTATACCCGGTGCTCAAAGAAATTTAACTAGATTCATTGGATGTATTAAACAGTCAGAAGGAAGCGCTTCCGACCCCATAAAGTATATAAATTCTTGATTAGCTAAAGCTGACCCAATATAGCCATGTCCGTCTCGTTTGTCGCCTAGTTCTCAGAAACCATAAGAGGTAGAGCAACCTTTGTGTTCAGACTCCTGTAATATCACACTAAATCACACTAAATTTCAAAATTGTAATAGGCGGTGGGAAGAGAGAGACAGGGAGTGATGTAACGGAAGGTGCGATATGAAAATAGCTAGGGTATATAATTTATTAAGTAGATGGAATAGATGGAATGAAAAAAATATACATATTATATAAGGTACATACATACTTAAATTATAAGATTACATAAGTATATAGAAACTGAGTACCGGATAGAAAAGTCTCGCGGGCGCACTCACCGTCAAGACTGCCTATTTACTTAGTTTGAACAATATACCACTCCCACAGCGTTAAATCAGATTCACGGTCGTGAACTATAACGACTCGGCTGACTCTGACTTTCTCTTAGTGAGGGAACGAATTGAAATGTATAATCTCATTTCTTATATTACTCAAAACTAGACAAGTTTAAGCATAAACTGATATGATTTATACATATCTAAGAAGTAAGAAATTCATTGTCGAGGCAATCCTCTGTCTTCTTCTCCACTGCAGTTCAGAGGTATATTTGGGGGGGACCGCCCGATACGATTCTATAAACTCGAACAATAAATTAATAAACGATGGTAGCTTTTGGTAAGCAAATATTACGAATCAGATTCTGCACGCTCCTTTGTTAATTTCCCGTGCACACGCTCACTCACACTCGCCCTCTCCTCTTACCTCATACCAATGCCACTTAATAAGCGCAATAGCAGTTAAGGACGATACGATGATATCGATGTACCCTCAGATCCAGTCCCTTGAATAACCCACAGCCGGCGCATTAACTTTCCATGCCTTGCTTTGCGCCTTGCCCTGCCTTGATTTGTCCTTCGTGATGGTGCGCAGTTATTTAAAATAATATTTCCGCATCCGGCAAATAATACGAAACGCGTGCTGCTGCCAGCCAGCGCTTTGCTGAGCTATGCTGTGCACAACCCAGCCCCAGTCCACGTCCAGGTCGTCCCGGTCCCGTCCAACAAGTACTGCCGACTTCATCACTGTAATTGGACGTTATCAATAATGTTACCCTACAGGAAGAGTGATTTAAAGTCCATATCAATGAGATGAGATAATTTTTAGTCTTTCTTATAATAAAAACGTTCGTTAGAAATATTAGAAAAAAAATTCCATACATATACCATTATGAAAATGCTTTAAGAAAACCGTTAACCAAGAAAACGTATACATATGCTGTGTTTATTTTATTGATGGTGAAACTGTCTGAAGACAGTGGGATGCAAAAGTGTATTGATTTATTGATTTAATGACTTGAGTTTATCCCACTGTTCGGTGATAACTAAGTATTTGGATTTATTGTTCCATCACAACAAGTTTTTGTTTGGCTGACTGATTGTTCTTGCCAACGATATCCCGAACCCAAAAGAACTACTTCATATCTACGTATTTTACATAATTTGAGATTTTTTTACTATTTTCTCTTTTCGCCAAGCCTGCCAGTTTTTATGCACATATAATCATATATATTTACATAGTTATTCGATGTAGTTGTTAACATACATATGTATATGTTAGTATTATCTCTTCAAATGTGTACATATGTACAACTTACATACGAGTATGTACATATGTATTACACACAAAGATATATCGCGCCCTTTAAAAACAAAAACAACAACCACAACGGCGGGAGCATGCAGTTTTATTCAAGCGCAAATCCACACACAATGCATCATTTTATTTAATTGTTTACTTCAAGGGTAGGCTCAGCGCAGCGCATAGCACAGGGCAGGCACCCCTAAGTAGGGTTGACTGTCAAAATGTTCGTGCTCTTCTATTTGTCTAACAAACTCTGGGATGGGACGGGAGTCGGCCGGCAGGCCAAGCACTCGTATTTGTTCGTCTGTTTAGTGTAGCAACTTTGACCTCTTTTGTTCGTTACAAAACCTTGTCGGCATCGGCTGCGGTTTTTTCTTTTTGGTTTTGGTCTTGTCTCTCCGATTCTTTGTTATCTAAGCTAAATTACACTCTCGTCCTTTTGCTCTTCTCTTCAATTGTTGTCTGTCCCATGCTCGGTTTTTGTTCGACTCTTCGACTGCGAGGGAATCTGTGGCTGACGACTTTTTGTGAGCCAACTTGGGCATTCTTAGATGAGATCGCAAAAGATCGAGAGTAGTGTTAGTGCCGGCTGTTTTTCTTTCAGCAATGTTCCGCCCATCAACATTTGTTTGTTGTCGACACACGCCTAATGAAAATATAATGTACCGTACGAGTAAATTTTTCATTTTATAGCCTCAACACGAAAAAAATATATAAACAGACTTAGCCAATTGGCCAGCCTATTGGAACTCCCATCTTTTCTCACCTTCTCACCGCAGTAACAGTCTTCTCTCAAATCATAGGGTATGTATGCATGTACATACATACATACTTTCTGTTATATTGCTGAAGGTATACGAGTCTGTTTTATCCTTCCAGAGTGTATTTTGATTTTGACTAGATCCGAGCAGCACAAAGAGCCAAAGCCTTTTCCACTCAATAAAGAATATGTATATCCATATGTAGTAAAAAAACTTTGTTGCTTTTGTCGATATTCCCATCAAATTCAACCATAGCTGCAGCTTGCTTAATGTGTTTCTTCAAAGCTCATTGCCAAAAATTACCTAAATTATATTATATTTTCTAAGCTTCTTTGATGACTATATAAAATTGATTGGTCAAAACTACATGTGCGGTAATACTTATTACATTTTTCTTATCGTGTTTTGCTAAGAAAATAACAAGACAATCTGTCCTATTATATTATGAATGGAAAAGTCACTAAAATGTATCATCATTTGTTTTCAGTCCTTTTCTGCGCATTGGAAATATCTATATATGTATGTATGTACATAGTGTAAATGTGCCTTAAAACTAATTTCAAAAGTAGTCACTGAAGGAATATAAAATGATGACGGATGCAAATGTGGTAACCTGACTAAACGTTTTCCGACTGGCCGTTTCTCTGTTTTAATGTAAAACCCGGTAATACATACATATAAATCCCATATTGAACATGACATTCCATGGGCGGGCGGTGTTGAATTTTTATAATGTACGCCAGGGCAACAGAATATGAAATAAATTAACGTTTATTCACACATTCCAGAAAAATCAGATTCGTCACCTCCACAATGCTCCATGAAATTTTTGGCACACGCAGAAGGAATTACAAAAAGTCGAACCGGGAATAAGTATTTCCCTTTGAAGAACAAGCACCCTACACAGATGCCGTCAGTGAGAGAGTGGGCCAAAGGTTGTGTGATTGGTGGCTTGTGGGTGGCGGGGGACACAGGGTGAGGGGCTTATCCGGTGGTGCGTGTGACTTCAAAAATCCCAAAAACGTGTCGGGCGGCATGTTGAGTGCCAGTAGGCTTGAATGCTGCTTGAATTTTCGGGGATGGTTGTAAGTTCTTGGATGATACTAGTTACTGTTCTGCTGGTGCTTGCTTGGTGGTGGAAATTGTGTAACTGACATATACGGCAATTTGCAAACTCAAAGCCTTTGCTCTGAGATATGAAGTAAACGAATTTCAAATTGTATTTTCTAAAATTTCTAGATTTAAAAATCTCAATTTTCGGATATATGTTAAATGGTTTATTTTTCTATTAAAAAATCTGAATTGTTTCATTACCATTTACATATGTACGTATATATAATATGCATGTACTCTTTGTTTTAAAAGTTGATTTTCGTTAGTTATTTATTTTGAAATATCTTTATTTTTTATACATAAACATGTATTGTGACTCACTCCTCGCCACCTAGTGGCTCTGAGTTTAAGGTGGTTTCTGCTTTTCAACAAAACAAAATATTATAATGGGAATGTGCAAAAGCCTTTAACATAAGGTATGTCTCTGTCCAAGTACATACAAGTATGTATGTAAGCAAAAAAGCTTAAAAAAACGAAACTTTTACATGCGTTCATTCATATGCATATGCAGACGAAACGAAAGATGGAAATGGGTTCTCTTATGTACATATACATACATATGCATATATATGTATGAATGAATGCAGTTTTGTTTGCCATCGTTATTATCATCTGAATTCATAAAGTTAAAGCCCTCTCGTTTTCAACTAATAATTATCAAACAACCAACCAAAAGTCCCTCATCATGACAGAAAGGGTCAGGACGAAGTTGTTCTACACCGACATGTTATTGTTGCCATCCCTCTTCTACTCAACTCCCATTCGCTCTCTGCAGTTGTATGCTCTGTTTCTGTGTTGTTCATCTCTCTTGTGTAGCTACTGCCATCTCTGTTTTTGATATGGAAAACACATACCCATACATCCCATGGACGCGTTACCCACAGACCGCAACCAGAACGAAAGAGGCAGATAGAGTATAACTCTGTCAAAATGGCTGGCAATGATGATTTCGCTGTACTGTTGCTCTTGCCAGTGTTTTTTCGCATGAGAGCTCATTAACGTTTCGCTTGGCTAAGTGCGCGCCTCGCCTCGCCACTGAAACCAGTTAGTAGAAGAAAATTTTGTTCAGAGGAAACTAAGACCGACGCCGACGTCACGATGGCTGCGATTTGATTATTTCGAATGCACATACTAGTTCTTAGATTAATAAACGTGAACGCAATCCGTGGCCCTGCCTGCCGCCGGGTCGCTGACGGCACGGCAGCACCTGCCTGCACCTGTGGCAGATAATATCGGGACCAATTTTTAGTTCAATTTTAGTTCCGACTTACGAATCGGATATTCCGTTACGCTAAAAACTAAACTGTACAGAGTGTCAAAATCTGCTAAATGCAAAACGAGCTGGCGAAGAGTACAAAGATTAAAATTGAAGAAAAGCTAACTAGCCCGCCGAGTACCGCTAACGTACAGGAACAACGGAGTTATATATTATCGTATAGTGATAGTCTAGTGTTGAATAAACAAGTGAAAAATATAAAATATATGTATACACAAGTAAAAATCATGCTTGCAACGACAACGAAACGAAGTCCCACTCTTTTGTAACCATTAAGCAGTGATTCGCGCGAAAACAAATACTATACTGAATTTGTATCAAATACGTTCAAATTGGCATCGAAATTGGAACAACCAATACACCAATCAGCAATCATGATGCTAACAACTGAACACATAATGCATGGGCATCATCCCCACTCTTCGGTCGGTCAGAGTGCGTTGTTCGGGTGCTCCACGGCGGGTCATAGTGGTATTAATCAGTTAGGCGGCGTCTATGTAAATGGCCGTCCACTGCCCGACTCAACGCGACAAAAGATAGTAGAGCTGGCTCACTCGGGCGCTCGTCCATGTGATATTTCGAGAATACTTCAAGTTTCAAATGGCTGCGTAAGCAAAATATTGGGCAGGTGAGACACAAACCCCATATATCCTCAATCCCGTTCTAAAAATATGTAATATTCGTATTGAAATATAGCTTACAGTGGTTAATTAATCAAACGTAATATTTAGTGGTTTTTTAAAGTATCGAATGGATTACCGTGTTAGAGCTGGTATAACCTCCGAGACCGTAAACCTTATACATATATTTACAGTGCACATTCGTTTCTAGTCGAAGCTAGTCTTTGTTTGTGTTTGTGTATAGGTGTATAGTATTTCTTATACACAGTATAGTATAAGATGTATGTATTATCTTGATCAGCACCAATCAGAATAGTAGACTATTCTAAACTACGAGTAGAGCTAAGCTATTCTATTTGAGTCTTCTTGAATAATATAATCGTGTTATCATGCACTGATATTTTATTCTCTTTTCGTTTTAGATACTATGAAACGGGATCAATCAAACCTCGAGCAATAGGTGGTTCCAAACCACGAGTAGCTACAACGCCGGTCGTACAAAAAATTGCCGATTACAAGCGGGAATGTCCCAGCATATTTGCTTGGGAAATTCGAGATCGACTACTTTCGGAGCAAGTTTGCAATAGTGATAACATTCCAAGTGTAAGTTCGAAAGTATCGAATTGTGTACAAATTAAATTGTATTCTCGTAATGAAAAAAAATCTGTTTGAAATACATGACACGTCTTTAGATTTACTTTAAAACTTATTTGACTATTTAAGATAAAAACTTGACAACAAAGCGTTTCCGGCCACTGTTGGATCAACTCCCTATTCGATATACTAGAAGTCAGTCTGAGTATCTGTATGAACACACCTATTTAGTTATTCGATACTCTTAAGAGGTATAGCAACCTAATTTAATGGGATCCACAATTATAAAAAAACTTTCACTTAAAAAGTTATATTTAATAGTTTATATTTATTTTTTCAACTTAACCATTCAATGACTGATTAACGGGGCTGCGCGTTCAAGTGGTTTAGTCATGACATTACCCGTACCAAGGAAAATATTTAAAGGAGGAAATATTTAAATAGGATTGTATTTAAAAAATAACCTTTTGACGAACGATTCAAGGATTTCATTGATTGATTTTCTATTGACAAATTGTTGAATATAAATTTAAAAATTTTGATTTCGCGGCCTCAGAATAATGTTGCTTGATTTGGGACCCACGGAATAATCTGGATGGGCGGAATCTGGCATTCCAGTTGGGGGGGCTGAAGTTTTTGATACCTTTGCGTATATCTTGGAGTCTCTATGACAGGTATATCATTTATTCATTAATTTTCGGCTGGGATACATAGAAAAGAAAACATTAAAAACCAGGAAGCCAACTTCCATGCATATCCTTGAAGTCCGACGACTGATAGTTGACCAAAAAGCCTTTTTGTTAGCCTGCTAACATGCCGTTTCCCACGTCACACACGTAACCAACTCTATTTCGTTACCATGGCAGATTTTCAGCAAATGTGAGCGTTTGGTTGACTGCAAGCGCCTTCAGAAACTAAAAAGGTTTTCTGTTAAACTTGTTTTTTTGTTTGACCGTCTGTTCATATGACCGCTATACTCGTAGTAATCTGATTCCGACTAAGTCTTTGTAACAAATATGAATGTTTAATTGGATGTTTATGTAAAGATAAAAATTATTCTCGTACCTATAGTAGCCATCTAATATAGTAGTCCGATCCGGCTGATCCTATCTACCTATTCAATAAAGAAGACTATGTGAAGACAGACGGAAATAGAAAGCTTTATTTTCGAAATGAGCATAAAGAAAATTTCAATGTATAAGTACCAAATTATTTCAGTCAGGTTTTTTTACAAAGACTTGTTTGAAGAGATCTATATAGTCATCCAAATTCGGGTTTCGGTCTCAGCAAAGTTTCAGCCAGATCCCGATCAGAACTATATTTTTGAATATTATGAAATTTATTAATTCATTATTTATAAATTTTCCTTATTAACTATATCTTAGTTTTTTTACTATAGTCTAACTACCTTACAAATCTTAGTTGAAAAATACGACAAATGTGTGTCGTTGTCATAGAAAGGACGACTACGGTTGCTGTCTTTCTTTCTTGCTGTCTGTTAGAACAAGTTGATTTGTATTTCAGAATAGATTTATTAAGGTAATCACTAAACTAAAATACTAATTCCACAGTAATTTTGTGTGTAGGGTTGGCAGAAAAACTAATTCTTAATCCTGTAGCAGGAAAAGTTTCTGCGATCAAGATTGCAGTAAAGTATATCCAAACAAAAGGCTAGGGCGCACAAAGGATTAAATAATTTCAAAACAAAAAGAATCCATTGCATTTAAAACGGATTAGGGAATGGATACATAGACCTTGGTCTAGTTTCGGAGATCTTTCTCATTTTCAATGGTCTCAACCGAATGAATACATTTTCATTATTCCATCAGGTAAACAACCGCATTGTTCGTCTAATCCCACAGAAGAGCTAGCCCTCTTTCCTAGTGGTAGATTAGGTGGTTGGAGGTTGTAAGGATTTCTGAGGCCACAGAATGTTAAATCAGCACATTCAACATACGAGTATTGTGGAACATTCATCTTAAAATATAAAGAAAGCACGACTTCTAGTGCCGTTTAGATATCTTGTGCGTCGAATATATGTATGCAACTGTGCTCTAATACAATTAAGAACGACATTAGATAATGACATATCAGTTCTCGACCGCCAGATTGCCGTCCCGTCCGACTAAGCTTGTTTGTCCCTAACCAGATCCTAATCGCCAAATTGGTAGGGCGCCAGAATCTCAAGGTGTACAACCTTTAATTTCGCTCTTCTTTAACATAGTTACTTGATGATCAAAATATTTGAGTTCCGTTTTGAAAAAATTAGCATTTCTTTGGATTTGGTTGTAGTCCTGTTGCCTCGATCTGCTTAAAGACTAACTGTAGCTTTCTCAAGTGGTTGTCCAAATCGTTCCCATAACAATAATGTCGCATGTCTTTCAATGTATGCATTAATCGCTCAAAAGTAGCCCGTCATTACAGAGTCCGAAAGGCACTGCTGATTATTGCCATACACCATATCCAAATAATAAGCGCAGCTTTTTCTTTATCTCCTTCATATGGCGACCTCTGATCAACTTGTCAATAGCCGCTTCTTAGGCCCCATCTTATGTGCATAGGAAAGGATATAGTGATTGGCACCTATATAGTAAACGAAATTTTTTCCGTTTTGCCTGCTATCTTTGCGTACAAACCAAACAAAACATGTGAACATATACGTGCCGACTCTGTTCTAGAGTAATAATTGTCCGATTACGACGGTTTTTTGTCGATCGGTAGATATATTGGCATCTCATATTTAATCGCAAGCGTAACGACTCTAGCGTCCAATCAGGAAGAATTCTTATAGTCGGAACTCGAAGGTGCCCCTTCCCTGTAAATTGAGAAACACTTTCACAGCTTAATTGATCAAATTTCAAAAGCCCAGGGTATCCGATTGCTGAGGTAAATTGGTCGGATATTTGTTATGGACAGTAGGAAGCAATCTAGATCCCACAATGTAAATATTTTCTTGATCAACATTAAAAGACGATTAATTTTTAAATTTTCGCAACGAATTTCGACCCATTTAAGTGGTCTTATTTTATGAATAGTAAAACGATTGGGCTGGCCTAGTATCGAAATATATACATACATATACATGTATGTACAGGTATGTATGTTCCAAGAGATCTGTTGCAAAATAAGCCTTTTTATACCCGATACTCAAAATGAGTATTGGGGTATATTAGATTTGTGGTAAAAGTGGATGTGTGTAACGTCCAGAAGGAAACGTTTCCGACCCCATAACGTATATATATTCTTGATCTGCATCAATAGCCGAGTCGATAGAGCCATGTCTGTCTGTCCGTCCCTATGAGCGCCTAGTGCTCAGGGACTATAAGAGCTGGAGGAACGACATTTTGTATCCAGACTTCTGTGATATGTCACTGTTACAAGTGTATTTCAAAACTTCGCCCCGCCCCCTTCCGCCCCCACAAAGGACGAAAAAAATAGAGAATGACCATATCTACCAGATTGCCGAATCATAATCAGATCGCACTATTATTATAGCCAAAAGTAACAAATCAATTTGCAGTGGCTACGCAGCGCCAGACAACACGTTCTATGCACTTTTGGCGCTAAATGTAGAGTTGACTATGTATCAGCAGCAAATGTAGAACGTTCCCAGCAGTCGTTTTTTCTAAGTATAACACGACTTTATTAGGTGTTTGTAACGAAAAGAAGGGCGGAGAAGCAGTATGTATGTACTTGTAGAATTTGTCTGTTCTTAAGACAAATTAACAGACGAATCGATAGCTTGGTTTTTTTTTCTATATGAGAAATTAAAGGGAGTCGTAACTTGAGTCGCGATACACGTGCTAGGTATGATGGTCAAAAAAGACCGCGCTTGTCTCTTAATTAAGTTTGATCTTGTCATAATAGATGGGAAAAACATTGAGAGAAATAAAGGGAGCGCGACTTGCTCTTTGTTTATTCGCTATCAACCTAATGACATAAAGGGACTTTTTGGCAAAACTATGAAAGGTTTACATTTGTATCAGTTTGATATCATAGGAGTCTTCACACAAAATGTAGGGTTTCTAGCTCTTATAGTCTCTGAGAACTATGCGACAAACAAGAAGGACAGACGGATGGACGGACGGACGGACGGACAGACGGACGGACGGACAGACGGACAGTCAGATATAGCTATATCGGGGGGGCTAGCTATATATGAGGTTGGATGTGTGGGCCATCTCTACACAGTACAGGGTATAATACACAATACATATATATATAAGCTAGAAATTATACAAAATGGAATCACTATATTAAAAACTGCTTAGTTTGGTCCCCTGTATATATGGCGTTGAGTAGTACCGACTAGCAAAAGTTTTAACTCAACATTAAAACGATATGCCATAAAACTTGTCCCACGTCCGACTTCTCCTTTGGATGTTATCAGGGCTGTCCGATTCATTTTCTTCAAATAAGAATCTGAGCAGAATCCCAGCCAAATACCTTTGAAACTGATCGAATTGTATCGAAACAGATAGAGCGATGATAATACTAGTAATAAATATATAAATTTATGATCGTATCGAACGAGTATGTATGCAAATATGCACTTTAAAGCGTCGGATATGCTTTATTGTGTGCTTTGAAAACTTTTGTACAAAATGTAAGTACACTCTGCAAGAAAAAAATAACATGAAAAGCTTCTTGGTCTCTTGATTCAATTTCTTTGATGTTCTTTGATGCTTTCATGTACAAATAATAACGACCAGTAATTCATTATACCCATACTCGGCCCAACGTCAACTCAATTGTGCTAAATGAGGAGTAAAGTGTCCAAAGAAATGTTGGACCCATGGCACGTGGCGACACTTAAGGCAACTGCAAAAGTGGCATTTTGTATGTTTGTGGTAATGACGTTGGGTATATCTAAATATCTGTACCTATTTACATACATGTCATGCTTATATATATAATCCAATTTTGGTTTTGTACCAGTTATAGATTTGGTTATATGAAGAACCTATTCAGAAACAATATGTTTTCTTTTCAATTCTATAACAGCAGTCGCGCAAACTTCAGAAAAAATATGTTTTCTTTTCAATTCTATAACAGCAGTCGCGCAAACTTGGCGGTTTCTACTTAAAAGTATGTATGAATACTGCGTACACCAACGAAAAGGATAATGCAAGTGACTCAAAAATTGCGGAGATACTTTGTCCGTGCGTTGCAAAAATCTTATGAAAGTGTACCGACCTTTGCAAAGGGTATCCTTCGCAATGCTAACTCTTTTCCCTCCGTTTTCCGGCATCAACCGCGAACATTTTGAGACACGATTATTATACCCGATACTCAAAATCAGTATAGGGGTATATTAGATTTGTGGGGAAAGTGGATGTGTTTAACGTCCAGAAGGAAGCGTTTCCAACCCCATAGTGTACATATATTCTTGATCATCATCAATAGCCGAGTCGATTGAGCCATGTCTGTCTCTCCGTCCCTATGAGCGCGTAGTTCTCAAAGACTATAAGATCTGGAGCAACGACTTTTTATACCCGATACTCAAAATGAGTATAGGGGTATATTAGATTTGTCGTAAAAATGGATGTGTGTAACGTCCAGAAGGAAGCGTTTCCGACCCCATAACGTATATATATTCTTGATCAGCATCAATAGCCGAGTGGATAAAGCCATGTCCTATAAGCGCCTAGTGCTCAGAGACTAAAAGAGCTAGAGCAACGACATTTTATATCCAGACTTCTGTGATATGTCACTGTTACAAGTTCATTTCAAAACATCACCCCGCTCACTTCCGCCCCCGCAAAGGACGAAAATCTGTGGCATCCACAATTTTAAAGATACGAGAAAACCAAAAACGCAGAATCGTAGAGAATGACAATATCTTTTAGACTGCAGAATCTGAATCAGATCGTATAATTATTATAGCCAGAATGAAGAAAACAATTTCATTTTCTTTCGCTCTGTCTCTCTCTAACACACACGTTTCATGGTCGGCTTTGCCTATTATTAAAAGTGAGTTCCTAGATCTTAGAGACTATAAAAGCTAGAGCAACCAAATTTGGTTTCCACACTCCTGTGATATCGGACCATGACGAGTTTGTTTCAAAATTTCGCCACACCCCCTTCCGCCCCCGCAAAGGACGAAAATCTGGAGCATCCACAAATCTCAGAGACTATTAAGGCTAGAGTAACCAAATTTGGTATCCATACTCCTGTTAGATCTCACTATAAAACGTGTATTTCAAAATTTTGCCCCCACAAAGGACGAAAATCTGTGGCATCCACAATATTAAAGATACGAGAAAACTAAAAACGCACAATCATAGAGAATGCCCATATCTATCAGATATCTCAATCTGGATCAGATCAAATCGTTTTTATAGCCAAAAGGAACAAATCAATTTGCAGAGGCTACGCAGCGTCCAACGACACGCTCAGACTGATTTTCTGTCTCTCTCGCACGCACTCTTTGTCGTGTCGTTTAATATTAGCGGCGTCTGCCGGAGGAGAGCTATACTGACTAAGTATCGGGTATAAATGTAGAGTTGCGGTCGCCGCAGCAACTCACAACGTTCCCCCTCGTTTTATCCAGACTTCTGTGATATCTCACTGTTGCAAATGTATTTCAAAACTTCGCCCCGCCACCACAAAGGAGGAAGATCTGTGGCATCCACAATTTTTAAGCTACGAGAAAATTAAAAACGCAAAATCATAAAGTATGACCATATCTATTAGATTACCGAATCTGGATCAGATCGGATCATTATTATAGCCAGAATGAAGAAAAAAAATTCATTCTCTCTCGCTCTGTCTCGCTCTAACACACACGATTCTTGGTTGGCTTTGCCTATCGCTAAAAATGATCGCCTAGATCTCAGAGACTATAAGAGCTAGAGCAAGCAAATTTGGTATCCACACTCCTGTGATATCGAACCTGCACAAGTGTATTTCAAAACTTCGCCCCGCCCCCACAAAGAAGAAAATCTGTGGCATCCAAAATTTGGAAGATAGGAGAAAATTAAAAATGCAAAATCATAGAGAATGACCATATTATCCATATATCTATGGTTTATTGCTGAATCTGGATCAGATCGGATCATTATTATAACCAAAAGGAACAAATCAATTTGCAGTGGCTACGCAGCGCCATAAAATTCAGGTGACAGATTTCGTATTTGGAGCCAGCAATTTATTAGAAAATTGTTCTCTGAATTTGAGTAGCAAAATCTCAATCAGTATATACAAAATCTTAGTATAGAATAAAATAGTAAAGTATTTAAAACTTATTAAGGTTAATTTATTTAAACATGTGTGCATGGTTTTGTACTATCAAATGTTTTGAGTATGTAAATTTAGTATAAATTAGAAAAATTAATCATTCCATACGATGTGAGTTAAATATATATATAGTTCAACATATTGACCAATATTTTAGCTGGTATTTCGATATATCTCTCTCTCTTTTCCCACCAACGAAGTACCATCCAGCCGTTATACTTCGTCCAGGGGTACTTAGACGAGGAAGACAGAGAGATAGAGAGAGGGAACGACCGCGTGACAGAAGGTCAACCACGGGCAATTGTTTCATTCATTCTGGTTATAATTATAATTCGATGTGATCCTGATTCGGCAATCTGATAGTTATATATGGGCATTCTCTATGATTGTAGATGAAACAGATTTTTACACTTTGTGGGGCAAAAATTTTGAAATACACTTGTAACAGTGTAATAACATAGAAGTCTGGATATAAAATCTGGTGCTCTAACTTGTATAGTCTCTGAGATCTCGGCGCTATGTGTATGTTAGTGTATATTGGTTCAGCCCTACAATGTCTTGAACTCCAACACCAATGGAAATATGCTAATGGGGACTATACAATGGAAGGTGAGAATGGTCGGGTTTGGATCGAATTAAAATATATCCCAGTTTATACGAAAGACATGAGTATGAAAAGTGAGCAAACGAATCTCAGTATTTTTCAGATTGATTCACAGAATTTTGCAGTGGTTCCAAAATCGGGAAAACAAAGTTTTTCTGCATATTTATATACATATATGTATTGTCCGAACATTGCAAGCTTTAAATTTTAATTTTTGAAGCAGTGTGTGGTAGCAAAATAAGAAACAAATATACTGTGGATTCACGCAGGTTTTTAGTACTTACACATATACATATGAACATACATAGGTATATATATATATATTTCACATATCTTCGAAAAGAAAAAAAAATGTGAGTTGTGAAATCAAAAATTCAACTTGAAAAATAATAATTTTACCGCTTCGTTTCTCGTTTTCATATTGAGGAAAATTAAGAAAAAGAGTAGACTGTACTAATCGCTCTCGGCTTTCTATATCTCTCCCGCTCGCGAATGCGGGGATTGGCTGAAATCGTCGTTAGCCAATCGTGTCTCGTCTTTACCGTTGCAATGTTTCGTTAGAGGGTAGGTTACGAAAGTTACTCTTCAATACACAAACGTATGTAATACACATGTATACACAGCTGTGCACATGTATGTACATGTGTATTGTATGTACATATGTGTGTGAAAACTCTCTACAAAATATATTTTAATGGGAGAATACAACAGATCAGAATAATTAATTTCAGTAATACTTTGTTTATGTACATATGTATGTACGTACATGTGGATATATGTATGTTTTTTGAACTGTGCTTAATTGCAGGTTTCATCTATAAATCGAGTCTTGCGCAATTTGGCATCGCAAAAGGAGCAGCAGGCGCAGCAGCAAAACGAATCTGTCTATGAAAAGCTCCGCATGTTCAATGGACAAACCAGTGGTTGGGCATGGTATCCAAGCAACACAACGGCACACTTGGCCCTACCGCCAACACCAACGGCCCTGCCTACGCCAACGAATTTATCTGGACAAATTAACCGGGACGAAGTTCAAAAGCGAGGTAAGTAAGCACCCTTGTTCTTAATTACAAATAAATAATAAACAGTTGCTTTCCATAGTCGAAAAACAATCGGTTGCGGCAGTGGAGGCTAAAAGTATATATTTAAGTATTAACTTACAGTTACATAGTTTTCCTATCTAATCAAGCTTGAATGCTGTTATCAAATGCTGTTCGGACGAAAAGATTCACGCTGCTACAAGCTAGATTTGTGTAGTGGTTAAAAAAATCAATAAGCAATTGCCCAATCGCACGATGCAGCCGCTTAACAAATTCAATCGAGTATAAAACCAGTCCAAACGTTGGAAACCTGTTTTAGTGTGTACAAAATCTGCAAAATCCGGTTGCTCTAGCTCTGATGTATAGTCAATGAGAACTAGGCGTCAAACGGGACATACATAGCTATATATAGCTACTTGATAAGGTCGGAAACGCTTCCCTTTGGCTGTTACATGCATTTCCACGAATTTAATATACCCTTGAGTACTCTTGAGTACTGCCTCACCAAAGGAATCGTATTTTAGAGGCCTTTACGCGATTATTAAATTTAAATCATAAGATTACATAGTATGTAAGTATGTACACATGTATATTCTTTTTGGGGCTATCGACTACTAAACCCTTCTTGTAGAGCTTGATTTTGCTGTTTTCTGGCAACAGCAACTAATTTATACGAACTTTGCATTTATTATTCTTGGATAATACCTATTTATATCTTCATTGAACAGATACATATAAATATGTACATATATATGTATGTATATAAATTTATAAGTATGAATGTATGAGTAAGACGCTTCGGACAAAACACAGTGCTCTGTGTGTGTTAAAAGAATAGCATCAGCAACCCTCCACCTTCAATGCAATCTCTCGAATCTCTCTTGATAGTATTTTGTCACAGATGATCAAACAGCATGCCAAACAAAAAGTTAATTTGTTGGTCATTTGTTGTTTGCCATTAAATCTAATTGAGGCATAGCATTCGCTATTTTGCTTTGGCTTCTGTTTCTTTTGTTGACTTCAATTGTTTTTGTTTATTTTGCGATCAATGAATTAGAATGACATATGTCCTTTTTCCAATAAACATACCCCCACCCATGTGCCCGTACTCTTATCTCATATTATCCCGTCCAATCAACTTGATTGCTGTATCAACCACACACACACAAACAGACGCAGCCCCACAACATTAAGGCATATGCAAGCATTTTTATCAAATACGAAAAACAATCTGCAAAATTAATTAAACTAAACCAATTTTCTTATTCCGCCTGAGTTTCGATGCATATCCGGAACAATTTTTTAGCCGATTGACCACATTTAGATTTTGTATTAATGACTAAAACGAATTCCCTCAAGACCTTCAGAAGGCAATATTACATTAGGTGATAAAAGATGATAAAAGGAGTGCAAAAATTAATATTAGAACATAACTAACATAACAAATCAATTCGTCCCTTTTCCGAACAGCGCCTTTTGGTAGACAGAGAGAGAGAGAGAGAGCATGCGGCAGTCATCGGCTCCGATACCAATTGTTAATTGTTAATTCCAGTTAATTCATTTAATTCAACGTTTTCTTATCATTTCCAAATACTTGTGGTAAACGGTTTTTACGGAAGCATTGAGCTAAATCGGGTGAAAATCTGATTCTAACTGAAATTACATTTTATCGCAAGCATTTCAGTACTCCTACGTCCGCGTTTAAATTTACTAATACCAAAAAGTAATGGCTGAATTTTCTAGGTAAAAGTCCACGTATCATTAATTAAGCCTCTTTTTTTGTTTTTAACAATATTTTTTCACAAAAAAAGGTGTTTAATCAAAATAAAACCTTTTTTTTTTCTGAGTGGGCATATACTATATATAATTGGGGAAAAGTCGGTCGAATAACAACGTTCTTTGTTAGGAAAACTTTGTACTACATCTTGTATCCTTTCTAACTATCTCTCACAGAAACACTGATTCCAACTCAAGCACCACTGTATCATATCCCGCCTCAAATAATAAATTTTTCTATGATTTCCATTTTATATTCTCTGTAGATATATATCCCGGTGATGTATCTCACCCCTCGCACGAGAGTACGTCAGATGGCAATTCCGATCACAATTCATCTGGAGACGAGGACTCTCAAATGCGGCTACGGCTGAAAAGAAAACTTCAGCGCAATCGAACCTCTTTTACCAATGAACAAATTGACAGCCTGGAGAAAGGTAACTATTAATTGAATCCTATAGTATAAATAACCATATTTATTTGTCTTGCAATTTACAGAATTTGAGCGAACACATTACCCGGACGTATTTGCGCGAGAGAGACTTGCTGAAAAAATTGGTTTGCCAGAGGCACGTATTCAGGTTTGTCTTTCAGTTTTGTTTAATTATATAAAAAAACCTTTTTACGAGGTAAATGTATGGTAACACAGAAATTTTGAAGTCCCAAAATTTCTTATATTTAATTTTGTGACGAAAAGGGTCGATTTAATAGTCGGCAACCGTTTTTCAAAAGCTACTGTGTCCGAACTTGTACAGAAAATAAGTCAGATTAACGATCTAATTTTTTGTATGTTAGTGTTCTCTAATGTGGCGCTACAACTTTCATTCATTCAATGATTAACATTAAATATTTAAAATTCATACTAGAAACTGAAAAAATAAATTGCTAAAACAATAGTCATGGAAAATGTTCAGTCAAGTCTAATCTGCTGGTCCGAGGAGAACATTTAAGAGATATTATGTATGTATGATTTTTGATAGTACATCTATTGACTTGGATGTTGTCTTTCGTCACAAACTTTGATATCAGACATTCTGAGACTTTAAAATGCTTTTGGCACCAGGCTTTTATCTTTTAAAGAGATTTTTATAGCCTTGCAGGTTTTTATAATTTATTTTAGATGCTTTTTCACTCAAAGAAGGAATTCCTCCACATAAAGGTTTTCCCATGAATCGAATGTAAATCTAAAGCTATCTGAATGAGACTTAGCACCCAACATCATGTTTTAAAGGGAAATATTTTTACCTGGACATCGTATAATACTTGCCAGAAGTACCCTTTATCTGGCTTTCCAGAGTCGCCTCGTCTGGAGTCTTTGTAACCTTAGCTTCTGCGAAATCGTGTCCTACGGCTCCTTCTTTTTTCCGCTTTCAAAGTGAACGCACCTTACTGGGCCATCAGTAGAACCCTAGACGAAGGCTAATCTTTCAGCGAGCCCTGTGGCTTGTCCTGGAGATACAGTAACAGAAGTTCCATGGATCCAAAAGTGGTCTGAAATTCTACTGTGTATTGCATATATACCTTATTCTGAGCTCTATCGAATCCCCAAAACAGTATCGTATCAATACCCACTAAGTTGCGTTGGTGGTGTTGCAGACAGGCATTAGATTAGGCGCACATCAGGGTGGTTTTAAAAGTGCCTTCAGCATTGTCATTGCCTTGCCGTCAAGGGGGACGATATGTCAGTCCGTATGAAACTGAGTTTGACACGCCAGCCATCCAACTGTAAAATGGGGCTGTCCACACTAAATGATTATTCTAATGACTCTTTGAAAAAGCAGACCCCTGGACTTAGTATCACAGTAGACGCGGATTCACCAAGAGGTGCTTTTTAGCACATATTAGGTTTATCGTTTTAAGAAAAACAACTAATCTAAGACTACTCCTTGATACAAAAGATAAAATCGCTTAAAAAAAGTACATATATGCGCGAAATATCTCATTTCTATAAAGCATTGGAACAAAATATTTTTGTGATTTTATTTTATTTTTTCAAATAAATAAGTTGGCATCGGAAAATTTGTTTTAAAATAATGTGAAATAATGCTAAATAGGCGTACACGCTATACAATATATATATATATATACATCTGTGCATAAATAAATGAATGTCTTGTTATTCTTCAACTTCTGTTGTCTTTTCTGTGGCTGCAAAGACATGAAGCTGTCAATCCTGTGTACATGGCGTTACCCGAAAAATAACTTTTGCAGCTATACAAATGTAGCTATGATTCAGTGGTCCTTCAGTCTCTTCAGTCGCCCTTTGCTTTCAGCTCGCTGCAACTCTATCTCTGACACCCTGAAACTCTGACAACTCTATCTCCTGCACATTGCAGAAAAGTATCCGAACAGTAAATTCTACAACCAGTCTGAGTTTGTACCTAGCTTTGGTACATTTTACCATAGTTATCATGGATTTTTAAAGGTATCTAAAGCTTCGACCACGAATGTCTTCGTACTTTCTAGCTCTTAATGTAAGTAATTTTTTCGTATTTTGACTAAACGAGTCAGACCTAAGCGAGGGGATACAATCAGACAGAGTCAAAAATCAACCCAAAACACTACAATTCACCCTGCGAATTCCGTTCATTTTTAATGGTTTTTTGTCGTCGGGCACAGTCGGATAAAACATTCAACATTCGCTCTTGATTCTTTGTCTAAGTGAATAAAAACAATTTGACTGTAAAAACACTTGAAACATCTCGTGTTTTTCGCATTGAGTAGCCGATGACGCGGGCACATTGGAGTACACTGACGAACTTAAGGGGAAACATGTCGGATGAAGTGGAAGCGGCAACAATAACGCAAAGTAATAAATGTCATGGTGTAAATATTAAGGCCCAACAAATATTGTAATCCTTATTCACATTCACCCCTTTGTCATATTGCTAAATTTCGATTCTCTTCATAGCTACTATGTGAAGGGTGTGTGTCTCCGACTGCGAACGCGACTGCATGACCAAAGTAATAGCTTCATTACACTTCAACTGCAAATTTTCAAACACCGACGCAAAAGTGCTCAAATCAATTCGTTTGACGCGAGGACTTGAACGAATTGTCGCCCTCTGTGACACTTGAGTGTTTATGAATTTAATGTCCTCAGCAACAACAGGCACGTCATAGCTGCTTCGTTTTCTTCTGTACTCTCTATCTGTATTATCTGTCGAATTAAGATTGACATCCACGATCCATGCATGGAAAAAAATGTGCCAAGCTATTAATTTTATAGAACAGGATAAATATTCGTTTTGCACCCATTTAAAAGGTACTATAATATTCCTGATTTTTTCAACGCAAAGAATTTATGAAATCAGTTAAAGCAGTTCAAGGGTAACAGACAAAATTTAATTCAAGAGTTCAAAGCAGGAAACTCAATATTTCGTATTTATATTTTTTTTTTTGCTCAAAAATTATTATAGAGCCATTATTAAATCTCTTCTTAGTTTTGATGGCTAGATATCGGGTTTTAAAGTTCATGGTCCGTTTTGTTTATTTGTACGAGTATCTTTTCTTTACAATTTAAATTTGTAAGAGTAATTCTGCAATTGCAGTCTTATTGAAAACCTTTTTCTACAACAAAAATTAATTTAAAATCAATGCAGGTCTCACCCGAGACTCGAGAAGCAAGCTGGGGAGCGAGAATGTAAAAACAAACGAGGGGGAACGTTGTGAGTTGCTGCTGCGACCGCAACTCTACATTTATACCCGATACATAGTCAGTACGGCTACATTAAACGACAAAGAGTGCGTGCGAGAGAGACAGAAAATGCGTCAGAACGTGTCGACGGCAAGATTCGGCAATCTGGTAGATTCTAGGCCTAGATTCTCTATGATTGTGCGTTTTTAATTTTCTCCTATCTTCAAAATTGTGGTTGCCACAGATTTTCCTTGTTTATGGCTGCGGAAGGGGGTGGGCCGAAATTCTGAAACTCAATTGTAGCAGTGAGCTCTCTACAGTGAGCAAAAATAAATACACTTGTAACAGTGAGTTCTGCAGTGAAAAATTACAAATAGTTTTATAGCAGTGAGAGCTAATAGTCTCTGAGATCTGTGGATGCTCCTGATTTTCGTCCTTTGCGGGGGCGGAAGGGGGTGTGGCGAAATTTTGAAACTCACTCGTCAAGGTCCGATATCACAGGAGTGTGGATACCAAATTTGGTTGCTCTAGCTTTTATAGTCTCTGAGATCTACGAACTCACATTTAGCAATAGGTAAAGCCGGCTATGATACGTGTGTGTTAGAGAGAGATAGGGCGAGAAAAAATGAAATTGTTTTCTTTATTCTGGCTATAATAATGATACGATCCAATTCAGATTCTGCAGTCAAGAAGATATGGTCATTTTCTACGATTCTGCGTTTTTGGTTTTCTCGTATCTTTAAAATTGTGGATGCTACAGATTTTCGTCCTTTGTGTCCTTTGGGAGGAAAAGGGCGGGGCGAAATTTTGAAATATACTTGTAACAGGACATATCACAGAAGTCTAGATACCAAATTTGGTTGCTCTAGCTCTTATAGTCTTTGAGCACTAGGCGCTGATAGGGACGGACAGACAGACATGGCTCAATCGACTCGGCTATTGATGCTGATCAAGAACATATATACTTTATGGGGTCGGAAACGCTTCCTTCTGGACGTTGCACACATCCATTTTCACCACAAATCTAATATACCCCAATACTCATTTTGAGTATCGGGTATACATTAAATAATTTAACATTTCAAAAACAAACCTTATGGTTAATATTGCGTTCAAACTTTGAAGACACATTTGATTGCGCAATTTTGTTTTGACAATATTCATTTGACTGAATACTCTCTCAACCGCAGCATTTGACCATGGCAGTGAAGAATATGCAAAGCTGCTCGAAAGTTATGTTTTATATTACCATATATTTATACACGAAATTGCATGATATACCGAATTACGAACAACCAATATGATTTTTGTCCGATTTCTCGATAAAAATTAACAAAAATTATAATACAATCAAAAAACAAAAATTGTTTTGTACTAAATTTGTTTAAGCCAAAATAAGCTAAATGAAATTTGAAATAAGCTAGATTTCAACCTATAAGTATTTCAATTATTCTTCAAGCTATTTCATTTTAAAATAAGCCAAATCTAGCTTAAAATAAGCTAAAATGGCAACAGTGATTGTACTACGAAGAGTATGTGAGAGAGAGAATGATCCGAATTCGGCAGTCTAAAATATAATCCGGAATTCAGTCTAAAAGATATGGTCATTCTGTAAAATTCTGTGTTTTCGGGTTTTTCGATATCTTTTAGACTGTGAAAACTGCTTTTAGGCTATCGGATATAAAAAGCAAAAAAAAGTAATTAAACTACATTTCGTATAGTTTTTATGGTGTGTCATCTAACGATTAATATTCGTGGGATTTTCAGGGTCATCTGTTAATTTGCAAATTTTAATTAATTTTAATAGTAATCAAACTTATAAGGCATATGATGATAACTTTAGTTTTAATGTACACTCATGTATCTTAAATTTAGTAATATGAATTAAATCTATAATGCAATATAATACAACTTTTTCATGAACAGGTATGGTTCTCTAACCGGAGGGCCAAGTGGCGGCGAGAGGAAAAGATGCGCACTCAAAGACGGTCCGCAGATCATGTAGGTGGCAGTAGCGGTAGAGCCAGCACAAATAATCAGTCTGGTACAGCTGCATCTTCCTCCGTCACACCATCGAGCAACTCGACGCCCGGTATTGTTAGCTCAGCGGGCAACGGCATTGGTTCGGAAGGAGCATCGTCAGCTATAATCAGCAACAACACCCTACCCGATACATCCAATGCCCCAACTGTAAGTAATTATAGCACTTAATATGTTTTCACAATAGCTCCATTTTCATATGTGATAGGTTCTCGGAGGTGATGCAAATGCCACGCATACAAGCTCGGAAAGCCCACCACTTCAAGCTGTAGCACCACGCATACCCCTAAACGCCGGTTTCAATGCTATGTACTCCTCTATCCCGCAGCCCATAGCAACGATGGCAGAAAATTACAAGTAAGTTGATTAAAATTCGAAACCTGTATTGCACTAAACGTAGCGACACACGTTACACGAGTGCACTGGGAATTCAAATTGTGATTTGTACACCCTTTAGCGCAAAACAAAAACATCTCCGATACAGTTATCTATATATGTACATAAATAAATATGTATTGTTATTATTGTTTTATAATCTGATAATAAATGATTTCTGGTCGCGACTAATTTGGGCGCATCGGTGGATAATAACACTATTAAATAATTATTAATGTTAGATCCCCATTCCATATTCCCATTAGAGATACCACAGTATTTATACCCAGTACTCAATAAGTTGTTGTTCGGGTTTTGGTTTCGATCGGGGAATAGCTCGTATATAGGCAGAATAAAGAAAGCAATTTCCCCCATTCCATATTCCCATTAGAGATACCACAGTATTTATACCCAGTACTCAATAAGTTGTTGTTCGGGTTTTGGTTTCGATCGGGGAATAGCTCGTATATAGGCAGAATAAAGAAAGCAATTTCCCCCATTCCATATTCCCATTAGAGATACCACAGTATTTATACCCAGTACTCAATAAGTTGTTGTTCGGGTTTTGGTTTCGAAGATAGCTCGTATATAGGCAGAATAAAGAAAGCTTAGCAACAGAGGGCTTTTCAGAGCTTTTCATGTATTAGGCATAGCAAAATAAGAGCCAGCTTTTTGATAAAAAGTTGTATCATTTCGTTTATTTTTATACCCGGTACTCGAAGAGTATAGGGGTGTATTAAATTTTTAGTGAAAATGGAAGGAAGTGTTTCCGACCACATAAAATATATATATATTCTTGATCAGCATCAATAGCCGAGTCGATATAGCCATGTCTGTCTGTCTGTCTGTCTGTCCCGATGAGGGCCTTAATCTGAACCAGATCGGATCAGAATAGAAAACAATGAGACAGATGTAAATAAAAAATGTAAAAAATATTGAATAAAATCTAATATATACAAATCTCCCAAATGGCTAGAACGATTTTTTTAAATTTTTGTTCGCCATAAAATTAATTTATTCTTTTGCGAACAGCGATACAATCCCGTAGATTGTCGTGATTTTTCAGCTGCTTAAATCGTTACTTGGCAGAATCGAGAACAGTATTACCCAGAATAGTGAAAAAATAAGATCTGAATTGATCTTCTGGTATGAAGATTGTTCACCCTTCTCAATTAATGGTTAAAATAAAGAATAATTTAGTACTTAACCCAAACGTGCATTGGCCAACTAACGAGCTAATATGAGACACAAGGGACTTCAGGGAAGCCAATCGAATTCGGCCCAAAAAATTTGAAAGCTTGAAAACAAATACCCCCGCCATAAAGCCGGCCCTGAGCATAAACGTAATAATAAATAATGAATTTCGGTGCGCCGAGGTGTCCCCTTATTAATTTCCTTTTGTGAAATGTATATATTTATATGTATATGTAAATTTACAATTCAGCTCTAGTAGTTGATCAAGCTGCGCTTTGGAAAAATATTAACTGAAACTTACACATTTCGATAGCTCAATGACCTCTTCGTTAGGCTCGATGACGCCCACATGCCTGCAACAAAGGGACAGCTATCCCTATATGTTTCACGATCCGCTGTCTCTAGGATCTCCGTATGCTCCGCCCCACCATCGAAACGCGCCGTGCAATCCAGCAGCTGCACACCAACAACCTCCTCAACACGGAGTTTATGGTAACAGTTCTTCAATGACATCGAACACAGGTAGGGTACAGGTGTGAAAGTTGAGTTATACGACAGTAAACTAATCAAGAGTCTCCCTCTTTTATTTTGTACAGGTGTTATCTCTGCCGGTGTGTCTGTTCCCGTGCAGATATCAACGCAGAATGTATCAGATCTAGCGGGTAGTAATTACTGGCCGCGTCTTCAGTGATCGTCAATTTTTAATTTGCCTTCTGAGCTCCTATCCAAGGCGGCAGCCGCCGCGGTAGCAGGCGCTGCCGTACATGCAGTTGAGGAGCAGGATAAGTATCAGCAAGCACATTCGGTTGTTAGCAAGGAAGCTACAAATAACAGCGATAGCGATAGCCCACCAAATTTGATTCCACAAATGGCACTATGTTCACACTTGAAGATGAGCATGGGTGCGAAGAAGGGTATGGGTATGATGAAAATGGGTGTATGCATTTCACTAAGTAAAGTTATATCAGGACAAGCTAGAACGCCTCCAACATCGCCATCCGCATCAGTGTCTACTACATCACCGATTTTTGATCCGGATGGTCCTGGTCCTGATCTTGACGCGAGCTACATCCAGACTGTCAATTGCAAATAATATAACAAATGAGCACCCCGACACAATCCCATTCCCTATCTTTTCCCCAACTTAGGCGATACACATATTGAGTAGATCAGATCAGTGCCCTAGTACATCTATTATTTTTGGAAACGCAATTTAAATACATAAATACATATATAGTTGCATAAATTGGATACTATTAAACTAACTAAGCAGAGTTCTTCAGTTACGTACATATGTATGTACATATTTATTTTAATTTATGAAAATTCATCAACATTCACATATGCCATATACATACATATATAAGAAGATAATAATGAATATGGGAATGCAACACCATTGGCGAATGAAGCCTCAAAATCGATCTCTCCATACATACATATGTATGTATTATGTATTTATTATTTATTGGGATTGCTATGCTATCCAACTGTATGAAGTGTGTGGATACATATGAGTGTATAATCGAAATTAATTGCAACGAACTTAATTTCCAATAGCATACGAGTATTTACAACAAAAACTCATTAAGACAGAGACACCGACACCTCCCTAGAATATAAGTCTTCAGTTTTAAATAATGTATATGTTTATGTATTTAATAACTTATGTATGTATTTAGCATATGGTTCGAATTTATATATAGAAAAAGTCGATGATGTATGTAATAAGCCAATGAACTTACTCATGTGCATATGTTTGTATTTCTGACGTTCTTAAAAAAGATTTAATAAAATACTACAAATGTACACATACATTAACCGTTTCAGTGTTATTTTAATAAATAAATATAATACATGTTTTCAATGTCTTCAATGTTAAAACAAAATGTAACATTACCTTTTACGTACAAATTCTCTTATAGCTTATAGTTATAGGCTTTTGCACTACGGCTGCGTCAGGCGTCTTTGCGTCTAGCCGGAGACGGAGTTTTTGTACATACATAGGATAAAAATAGGGACCAAGTTTTGGGGAAAAGTGACGACCTTTTCGAAAGCGGGTACGTCTTTTCCAATTATTCGATTCTTTTTGCATTTTTCTGCCTATCAGCGCAACTACCATCACTAATAAAAAAATAAAAAAACAGATATAAATTCCAATTTTTACGCCTTAAAATTATGGCTGCGGGAAAAGGTAAAAATATGCATACATATAATTCTTAAAACAAACACTTTAAACTAATTGTAACATTAGACAAGACCAAAAAATATACAATACCAGGACCAAAAAGCTGTTTTGCTCAGCATGTCTGGGTCGGGTCTCAAAATCTTACAACAAATACAAAGGCACAGAAACAACGTAACTTCCGGGCCTGTAATTTTCTAGAAACAAATACACAGACTCGAGACTCTTCTAGGTCGCAAGATTTCAAAAACAACTACATTGATTGGAAATGATTCAGTACATTAATGCTCGAGAACACTCATATACAACTACATGCATATTTTTGGGTTGGCTCAGGCTTGTGCCAGGCTCACCTCTCGTTGAGAAATCATTGCAAACTTGAACAAATTATATGAAAAAGGATAAATTATTAATTTATTAATTTTCGTTCGATGCTTCGTGGTATGAATCGTGTTGTTTTTGCAATCTTGCGACCTAGAAGGATCTCGATTGACGTTGTGCGTCGCCCAAGACTGTGTATTTGCTGTTGGAAAATTACCGGACCGAAAAGAACGTCGGGTCTGTACCTGCGTCATTGCGTCTATTCCGCAACAACGATATCGGAATAAATATATGTTGAATAAATATCTTGCTGTTGAACCACAGCTAAAACAATTGTGAAATTTGTATTCATATTTTTCACAAAAAAAAAAAATTTTCAATGCAAAAACTTTGTTATTGTTATTGTCATCAGCTGTTTTTGGCGGACGGTGGATGGTGCCAGTGTGAATCGGCGTTTCACATCTGTCAAAAATTGCCACTGTTCTCCCGGGATGTGCTCAGTGTGCAGAGGGCATTACATTATGACCACTGCAAGAAACAATAACTGCACAACAATATTTTCAGATCGATAATTACAGATGTAAAACTATTCCATTCAGCCCTGTGTAATTTTAAAACATTTTGAAAACTTGCTGCAATAGTGATGGAAATGTTAAGTAATTTACCCCCTAATTCTTGACATTCTAGTGGACGGGGGCGTGGAACAAAACGTTAAGATGTAAACGTATGCAAGACGTGGCCTGGGTCTTCAATTGGTAAGAAAATTAAATTATATACAAACATGTAAATTTAAATTTGAATTATAGGTAAATGTTATGAGTAGAGACTAAAAAGTTTAAAGCATTCAAATAATAAATAAAAGAAAAATAATGTACATATGTAAAGAATTACAGACACATAAAATTGGGAAATTGGGAAATCGTAACGGAACAGGTTTGGCGTCACCTATTACTTCGCATACCTTCTTCACTTCGAAAAGTTAAAAAAAAATGGTGTTGCAGCCTGAGAAAAAAAGCACCATCATTCAGGAGAGCAGTGACGTCAACGTCGACGAAGCAGGGTATGAATCGGTCGAAAAGCATGTCTGAGAGATTTAAACTAAAAATTAATATTTGTTTTGCATCAATTTGGCCAAACTTAAAAGTTGTATATCTTTCAAACCACTTCTACCACTAAAAATCGAATGTACATATACTGATATACATATGTATATATCTAAGCTTAGTCAAAACCAACCTCATATATTTTTAAAAACTTTTAACAATTAAAAACCCAGCTTATTTGATCCAGTTTTCTTAAACTTTTTTTGTTTGTTTCTATATCACTGTCTTGCATCAATTTGGCTAATTTTTCTTTTATTTATGGCGACATTTTCAGTGTGGGCTGACGGAAGCTGCGACTGCTGGTCGAAGCTGTCAGGTCGGGTAAAACTCTACAACCGCCGGTGTTTGGGGCGCCAGCGTCGTACTTCCCACCTGCCCATCGGTGGGTGTACTGGCTGAGGGTGGTGGTGTTGGTCGAAATGATCAGAGAAATCATAGAGAATGACCATAACTGCCAGATTGCCGAATCTGGATCAGATCGGATTATAATTATAGCCAAAAAAAAAACAACCAATTTTCGGTCCCTACACGGCGCCCGACGTCACGTTCTGACTGATTTTCTGTCTCTGTCTCTCTCGCACGCACTCTTGGTCGTTCAATGTTAGCGCCGTCTGCAGGAGGAGAGCCTTACTGACTAAGTATCGCGGATAAATGTAGAGTTGCGGTCGCAGCAGCAACTCACAACGTTCCCCCTCTTTTTTTGGGTTATATTTAAACTTTGACTTGACTTTACAAAAATATAAATTTTTTTTGTATATGTTCTTTAAATATTCCTTTATCTAAGTTCAAAAGCGGTTTGGCTTCTAGATCGACTTAACTGACGCAACCTCGCACTAAAGACGTTCAAAATATGATTTAAATGGCGTATTGTACCTGCGACAGCCCTTTTAAAAAATTCGATTTCTGAAAGATCTGGAAAATCCGCTATTAGATGCGTATATTCTTTAACTTTTGCCACCTATTTTCCACTGAGGCCCCATTGTGCGGGGGTTGGCGAAGCCGCATAGGAACGGCTTGCCCTCTAGTAACTTTATATTTTATTGTTTTATATCAAAGGGAACATTTTTAGACCCTGAGACCTTTAAAAATTACACTCTTGTAAGCTACGCTAATTTACATGTATCCAACTATCTGCATCTAATATTTTTAAAAGGAAAAAAAGTATTTTTATACCAAAATATTATTAGTGGCTGTACCAGTTGTAGGACCATGCAATGTGTACCACTAACCGTATATACTAACGCAGTATGTACCAAAAAAATTTGCTGTGGCAGCTCCAAGGTCTTCGGCGAATAGGCTTTGCACACTGAGCACATCCCAGGGGAACGGTGGGATTTTTTGACAGATGTGAAACTCCGATTCACACTGGCACCATCCACAATCCGTCAAAAAGCAGCTGATGGGCATAAAATTACAAAGTTTCGTTCTGAATTGTGAAATTTTCACGATTTTAAAATAGTAAATTGGCTATATTATTGACTATGATTTGGCTTTGGCTGCACGCAATTTGCTGGAGTATCTCTCGCTTTGTTTCCTGGTGCTCATCCTGTAATTTCTGCTGCTCCCTCTGGACTTCAAGCGATTTCCGAACAATCTCCTCCAGATTTTCCAGTTTAATCCGCTTTGTTGTAGCGCCTTGGTTGCAGAAATAATACTAAAGCCGTAGTTGGATCTGTCCCGGTCGACATTAACGAAATTATTTCGGGACCCCCGCAAGTCCGCAGTACCATCATGCCAAATGTTTATAGCGAGATTTTCAATATATGCAGTCCAATTCGACATGCGTGTATTGTTTGTTTATTTAATGGCTGCAAAATACTTATCATAAAAAAAGAAAGCAAATACATACATATGTATATATGTTTACTTATTAACACCAATTTCAGGTCTCTCCATTTAGTATTGTGGCTGTTGTATTTATTTCTTTTTTTAGTTTTCAACGATTTAAAATTTGAATTACTATTTTTTATTGTCAAGTGAATTGAGGTGAATAATAATATATTTGCACATATGATCTTTGTACTAAAATATATATACATATATATTGATATGTATATATATGGCCTGTCTTATGACGCGGCGCGAGCCGAACGAAACTGGTACGCTAATTCTGTTTTTACACGGTATTTTTTTACACGGTTTTGAAATAACACGGTTTGAAAATCAAACAATTTAATTTTTTTACACGGTTTTATTCCATTTAACACGGTTCAAAATAACAACAGAAATATATAAAATCACACACAGCTCACAAACAGCTAGAAAACAAACGGAAACAAGAAAGAGCATAAAGGGAATATGTACATATTTGTTTCTCTTTCGTTATTTTGTCAATGTCTTTTTTTACACGGTTTTTTTTACACGGTTTTTTCAGGAACCAATCTACCGTGTAAAAACAGAATTAGGTGTATATTCTTTAACTTTTGCCACCTATTTTCCACTGAGGCCCCATTGTGCGGGGGTTGGCGAAGCCGCATAGGAACGGCTTGCCCTCTAGTAACTTTATATTTTATTGTTTTATATCAAAGGGAACATTTTTAGACCCTGAGACCTTTAAAAATTACACTCTTGTAAGCTACGCTAATGTACATGTATCCAACTATCTGCATCTAATATTTTTAAAAGGAAAAAAAGTATTTTTATACCAAAATATTATTAGTGGCTGTACCAGTTGTAGGACCATGCAATGTGTACCACTAACCGTATATACTAACGCAGTATGTACCAACAAAATTTGCTGTGGCAGCTCCAAGGTCTTCGGCGAATAGGCTTTGCACACTGAGCACATCCCGGGGGAACGGTGGGATTTTTTGACAGATGTGAAACTCCGATTCACACTGGCACCATCCACAATCCGTCAAAAAGCAGCTGATGGGCATAAAATTACAAAGTTTCGTTCTGAATTGTGAAATTTTCACGATTTTAAAATAGTAAATTGGCTATATTATTGACTATGATTTGGCTTTGGCTGCACGCAATTTGCTGGAGTATCTCTCGCTTTGTTTCCTGGTGCTCATCCTGTAATTTCTGCTGCTCCCTCTGGACTTCAAGCGATTTCCGAACAATCTCCTCCAGATTTTCCAGTTTAATCCGCTTTGTTGTAGCGCCTTGGTTGCAGAAATAATACTAAAGCCGTAGTTGGATCTGTCCCGGTCGACATTAACGAAATTATTTCGGGACCCCCGCAAGTCCGCAGTACCATCATGCCAAATGTTTATAGCGAGATTTTCAATATATGCAGTCCAATTCGACATGCGTGTATTGTTTGTTTATTTAATGGCTGCAAAATACTTATCATAAAAAAAGAAAGCAAATACATACATATGTATATATGTTTACTTATTAACACCAATTTCAGGTCTCTCCATTTAGTATTGTGGCTGTTGTATTTATTTCTTTTTTTAGTTTTCAACGATTTAAAATTTGAATTACTATTTTTTATTGTCAAGTGAATTGAGGTGAATAATAATATATTTGCACATATGATCTTTGTACTAAAATATATATACATATATATTGATATGTATATATATGGCCTGTCTTATGACGCGGCGCGAGCCGAACGAAACTGGTACGCTAATTCTGTTTTTACACGGTATTTTTTTACACGGTTTTTAAATAACACGGTTTGAAAATCAAACAATTTAATTTTTTTACACGGTTTTATTCCATTTAACACGGTTCAAAATAACAACAGAAATATATAAAATCACACACAGCTCACAAACAGCTAGAAAACAAACGGAAACAAGAAAGAGCATAAAGGGAATATGTACATATTTGTTTCTCTTTCGTTTTTTTGCGTATACGATCAATGTCTTTTTTTACACGGTTTTTTTTTACACGGTTTTTTCAGGAACCAATCTACCGTGTAAAAACAGAATTAGGTGTACTACAGCGGAAGACCTGGGAGCTGCCGCAGAAAATTCGACTGGTACGTTTTCTTTTTTGTATGAACTGGCACATCCATGTATATACTAGACTAGTATTTGTTTGTACTAATATGATAAAGTATCGGTAGTGAAATAAAATTGTTTTGACTCATCTCTAGTTTTTACTTTCAGAGAAAATGTGTAAATTTGCAAAAAATAAGTAAATTAAAACGAAAAGGTGTATTGTACGAGGATGTAGTTTTCATAGGTACCGATTAAATGTGATATAATTAGATATTGTATGTATATCCATCCGGCGTGGCGTTAAAACAAGCACCTCTCATCCTCTCCTCCCTTGATTCAGTTATACATACAAAAGTGCACCAAAGAAAAGTGAAAATCGAAGTCTGCTCGAGAGTAAAGCAAAATTAAATCATTAACTTATTAATCATTAAAAGTGAAGTTATTTTAATTTCGGTAGAAAAAAAGCATCGATGCCCACAACTAAATACATATGTATGTATATATGTAAAAACAATATTGTAAATGTATGTATGCATGCACATACATATGTGCATAGAAAGAAAGAAATTAATGTTGGTGTAAGGGGCGTGGTAGATGCAGGAAATAATCGTAGTTTGGCTGTATGTACGTGTTCACATATGCACATATGCTGAACTTTTCTGCATTTTATTGAAATAAATAATATTCGAAATAAAACACCTTACCGAATATCGGCATGTGTGTTGAAATATGAAAACCTTTTTAATATTTGACTATGCATCCATATGAACATTAATTTTTACACAAATAATTTCATTAGGCTAACACCCAGACACAATCCCAAAAATAAACAATAAGATGACTATCTTTAAAGGATGATTTGTTAATTTCCGATCCCGTCTGCCGCGAAATTATTATTTTTTTTTTGTTTGCTTCAGAATACAGATTGATTCTGGTCCAGCATTCCGACCTTCACCATTATTGTGACTGGGTTCGCCGGCCGCAAATATTCATGGTTTTAAAAATGTTTTCATTAAAATTTCCCACCTGAATATCGCCAATGCTGCATTCTGTACAGAAAGGAAAGGAAAGGAATTTTCGAGTATATCCGTATATACTCGTATTAGCTAATGTACATAAATAACCCATACCACATAGCACACATACATTATATATTTAAGCATTTATATACATATGTTGAGGAAACGAATACATGCATCAACACACCATTTCACTAAACTTAAATTTTAATTATTCTTTTTATCCGTCTATAAACAAGATGAAACTATGTTGCCGCTAATAACACAACGGTATGAAAGACACTAGAGCGATCAACTCGATGTCAAATGGATAACAGATAAGAAGAAACCACTTAAAGGAGGAACCCACAGACAGAGTACAGTAAAAGCACATCCTGCATTTATCAACGAATAATACCATACCTGAGAGTAGACCCAACGACTAGCTAAATTCAGGAATATTAGCAATTGCTAATTGGGTATCCTTTGCATTGCAATACAAAAAGTGCATCGAATCGCCGAGATAAGGAGCGATTAAGGAGATGCATTTCTTTCTATGGTTTCTGCTACTAGCAACTCTGGGAGATCATCATGAGTACTGGCTACGATCAGGACATTCACGGACCGTCGCTGCTCGCTTTCGGGCTGAAAGAATGGTTGCGTCTTTGCAGAACGATTCCATAAGCTTAACTGATGCAAATGTCGCCGTCAATGAAGCAAAGAACCTGAGCACCACCATTACAAATGTGGCTAAGTTCGACACCCGACTAAACCACCTTCTGGTTGACACAATTACGGGACGAGTGTTTGTGGGCGGAGTTAACCGTTTGTATCAGCTGTCGCCGGACTTGGACCTCCACGAGACAGTAAAAACAGGACCCCAGAACGATTCTGTCGAGTGCAGCATACTCGACTGTCCGCTAAACGCCGTTCGTAGTCCGACAGACAACTATAACAAAGTGCTGCTAATAGACCGGGCCACATCGCGCCTAATCGCGTGCGGCTCCCTATTCCAGGGCACGTGTACAGTGCGCAATCTGCAGAACGTCAGTATAATTGAGCACGAGGTACCAGATGCAGTGGTGGCAAATGATGCCAAGTCTTCAACAGTGGCATTTATAGCACCGGGACCTCCTCAGCATCCTGTGACCAATGTAATGTATGTCGGAGTCACATACACAAACAATTCGCCATACCGCAGCGAAATCCCCGCTGTGGCTTCACGATCTCTCGAGAAGACCAAGATGTTCCAGATCGCTTCATCGGCGGTAACAACCGGAACCCGAACATTTATCAATTCGTACGCCCGGGAATCATATTTCGTGAACTATGTATATGGCTTCAGCTCAGAGCGGTTCTCATACTTTCTGACGACCCAGCTGAAGCACAACCACCATTCGTCCCCGAAGGAGTATATAACGAAACTGGTCCGGATATGCCAGGAGGACTCCAACTATTATTCGTACACTGAGATCCCTGTCGAGTGCATCAGCGAGGCCCAGGGCGGTACAAAATTCAATCTGGTGCAGGCCGGCTTCTTGGGAAAGCCAAGCTCGGATCTGGCCCAAAGCTTGGGCATTTCCATTCAAGACGACGTTCTGTTTGCTGTGTTCTCAAAGGGAGATGGAAACGCACCCACCAACAACTCGGCCCTCTGCATTTACTCATTGAAATCCATTCGTCGTAAATTTATGCAAAATATCAAATCGTGCTTCAATGGCAATGGAATGCGCGGACTGGACTTTATATCGCCCAGTATGCCGTGCGTTTTAACGGTATGTACAACATATGTACTAAGTTTGTAAAATAAACATATTCTTTATATATATCTATATATCCGGTTCTCGTAGGAGAACAAATCAGATGAAAGCGTTTGCGAAGAATATGGGAATTAAATATAAATCATTAAATATATTTCAGTGTTAGAAATAGTGTAGGGTATTAAACATGTCGACGACGACTGGTTTTCTCTGCTGCGACTATTGAATTCTGACAAATTACAGCGCTGCGGTTTCGTCACTTCTTGGTGCTGACTGCTGCTGTGACTTCTGATATTTTCAGAAGCGTTTCTGTTTTTCTCCATGAATACCTGGTTGTTCTAAAACGTAGTGTGGCCACACGTCAGTGAGTCTTACGCTCTCCGCGTCTCACGCGCTCATTAGGAAAATACAGCTACTTGGAGGACAGTCACAGAGTAGAGTCGAGGCACTCGACAAAGCCCTCTTGCCTCTAGTTTTTATTCCCGATACCAAAATGCGTATAGGTGTATATTTTAGATTTGTGAGGAAAGTAGATGTGTGTGACGCCCAGAAGGAAGCGTTTCCGACCCCATAAAGTATATATATATACTCGATCAGCATCAATAGCCGAATCGATAGAGCCATGTCTGTCTGTCCGTCTGTCGCTCCAGATGAGCGCCTAGATCTCAGAGACTATAAAAGCTAGAGAAACCATTTTGGCATCCACACTCCTGTGATAACTCACTGTTACAAGTGTAACTAAAAACTTCGCCCCGTGGCTACGCAGTGCCCTACACGTTTTGACGGATTTTTTCTCTCTCTCGGACACATTCTTTGTCGTTCAATGTTAGCGCCGTTATCAGCAACTCACAACGTTCCCTCTCGTTTTATTTGTAAATTAAAAGGCATTTTTGACGTGCTGTATTTTTACGAAACAACCAGGTCAGCTGTTTCTGTTTGCTAGAATCGATGAGAAAATTAAACATATCAAAAAAAGGACCGTTTTGGCTGAAAACCCAAAACGCTAAAGTAAGTAACCTGCAGGATCCTGCCTGAATAACGCAGAATGATAGTTTCAAGGGGAACAAAGTTGAGTTATTGCTTATTGCCTTATAAAAACAGCTGACTTGTGTTTTGATGCCAATACGGAAAGCAACCAAATTTAAAACATCAACCAAAGTATTGAAAAATTGTATTCTCAATTAAATTTTGTATTTCGAGTGTGACAGTGCGAATTTCTAAAATTTTCTGCCAATATTTTGTATATGTGTAAGTTTTTCCGTGCCCCTTGAAAACCGTTGTTTTCCTCCCATAAATCCAGAATTAGATCATTAGATCTCTTTATCTAATGATACGACCGTTTAACGAATTTATTATAAGGTTTTTATGTATATGTGACAGCTCAGAAGGTAGCAGAAAAGGTCTGAAAATATTTGGAAAATCGAATAAACGCAGCTGCGTTTAAAGAATAACTGAACTGGTTTAGATCGATTCAAGTCGGGGCAGATTGAAGACGGGAGGTCGGTTGAAGACTGTGTCAGATTGAAGACCTATTCGATATGCAATACTCAAGTGCAAGATCCAGACTATACAAAGGCATGCGGGCCGAATTGCCAGTGCCCTAATACAAGCGAGGCTTCGAATAGAGCGCAAAAGATCGAGAGAGCAACGAAAACGAACTGTGGGCAGTACAAATAACGAACAATAATAGGAATTTACTTTTACAGCTGCACTACTGGCTATGATCTATGGATTAAATGAGTAATGTCAGGCTACGTAACATAACATTGTAGGTACTGGTGGAGTACTCTTAAATTCTCTTTTAGGCTATCCCTCGCTTTTCACGGCGGCTCCACTGCCTACTCGGCTTCGTTTGTTCGTCAATGCCTTAGGCAGCTGAGTCTGTCCCTGAATCCTACAACAAATACACAGTCTTTGGTGGGGCGCAGTTGGTTCCAGTCCCGGAGAAAAAACATACAATTTTGTATTGTATTATTGGGTATTCCATTTTGAACCATTCGCTTGTGCGAGAGGCCCTACTTTCGCGCATCGCCAAAGACTCTATTTGTTACTGCAAATTTCCAGACAAAACGATCCGATTAGACTGCAGGACGCGTTCAAACACGAAGTGTATGTGAAATATTAATTGAAACCCCGCTTGCGTCCTAGTGTACGGGGTGTCATAAAATACCACGACATAGAATATCTTTTTTGGTATGGTGTATCTTTGCTTTAAGTTTTCAAACAGTAATATAAATACGGGTACGGCCGCACCAACCATATTATAATTAAAAGAATTACTAAATGTTTTACATCTTTTTTGTTTCGCAATTACAGAAACTGCAAACTATTGGCGAGGATTTCTGTGGATTAGACGTGAATTCTCCGCTGGGAGGAGAGAACCCCATCACATCCGTACCCGTGGCTATGTTTAGCACAAGACTCACCTCAGTGGCGGCCACTAGCACCAGCGGATACACGGTTGTCTTTGTTGGAACAGTAGACGGATACCTTAAGAAGGTTGTGGTCGAATCGTCGTCCGTTGCAAACGAATATGCCAGCTTTCCCGTGGATGTGGGCTCGGCTATCAATCAAGACATGAAGTTTGACAACCAGAATCTCTACATCTATGCCATGTCTGAGAGCAGAGTGAGCAAGGTAAAGGTTTTCGACTGCTCCGACTATAAGACCTGTGGAGAGTGCTTAGGGGCCAGAGATCCCTACTGTGGCTGGTGCTCCTTGGAGAACAAGTGCAGTCCGCGCTCCAATTGCCAGGATGATGCCAACGACCCGCTGTACTGGGTCAGCTACAAGACTGGAAAATGCACGACAATAACGAGTGTTGTCCCGCACCAGCTGCAACGCACTACCGCTCGCACCCTGGAGCTAATCATTGATCACTTGCCGCAGCTGAAGGAGAATCTGATATGTGCCTTTACCACCGAGGACAAGGCGCTCTTCACCAACGCCACCAAGAAACGCAACGGAGTGAACTGCACCACACCCCGCACAGACATGCTGCCACAAATTGAGCAGGGAAAACACCATTTCACAGCCAAGTTGTCTGTGCGCACCAGGAACGGACCGGACCTGGTGTCCACGGACTTCACCTTTTTCGACTGCAGTACCCACTCTTCGTGCACCCGCTGTGTGTCCTCAGAGTTCCCATGTGATTGGTGCGTGGAGGCACATCGGTGCACGCATGACACCGCTGAGAACTGCCGCAACGACATACTGGTGACAGGGGTGAGCCGGATAGGCCCTAGCTATAGATCGGGCCCTGGATTCTGTCCCACGATCAATGCAACAGGCGACGGAAGCGAAGTGCTTGTGGCTGCGGGCACGAGTAAATCCATCAAGGTCAAGGTGCATATCATCGGTCAGTTTATTGTGCAGACCCGATTCGTGTGCCAGTTCAATATCGAGGGCCGTGTAACCAGCCTAAATGCTCAGTTGCTTGGCGACACCATCTACTGTGACAGCATGGAGTTTCAGTATACCTCCAGATCGCCCAATCTGACGGCTACCTTCGCTGTTATTTGGGGCGGGTCGAAGCCCCTTGATAATCCGCATAATATTCATGGTAAGTGTTCAACTGAATGCGGAGTATTTGTAAAGTATTAAAATTAGATATGATATTTCAGTTGTAATTTATCGGTGCCGAGACATGGCCGACAGCTGTGGCATTTGCTTGGCCCTGGCGGACAAGTACAACTGCGGCTGGTGCTCGTCCACCAATACGTGTGAGGTGGAAGAGCAGTGCAATAAGAACAATGAGGGCAAAACGGATTGGCTGAATCGGAGCGAGATTTGTCCCAACCCGGAGATTCACACATTCGACCCGAAGACGGGTCCCTGGGAAGGCGGCACGAACATAACGATACGAGGAATCAATCTGGGCAAGAACTACAACGACATCTACTCGGGAGTTCGCATAGCTGGCATCAACTGTATGCCATTCCCGCAGTTCTACATCGACACAAAGCAAATTGTGTGCACGGTGGATAGTCCAGGCGAACAGATGTACAGAAACGGAAGAATAGTGGTCCAAATAGGGGACTACCGCGGCGAGTCAAAAGAGGATTACGAGTTTGTTGATCCGAAAATATTAGACTTTAATCCAAAGTTTGGTCCGACATCCGGGGGCACCGAAGTGCACATTTCTGGAAAGCATTTGAATGCCGGCTCCCGCATCCAAGCTTCCATCAACGACCATTTGCCCTGCAAAATTCTGAGCGCAGATTCCTCGCAAGCCATATGTCGCACCTCCCCGTCGCCAGGGATCATCGAGGGGCGACTAAAGATGTCGTTTGACAACGGCCCCCGCGAGTTCAACGATTACAATTTCAAATATGTGCTGGACCCCACCGTTGAGCACGTCAGCTCCGGACCTACTGGCCAGATCAAAGTTCCCAAGGGCATACCGGCCGGGGGTATTCGAATCTCGGTGATTGGCACCCAATTCACGAGCATACAGTCCCCCAGCATTTATGTGGTGTACAATACGGAGATGTATGCAAGCCAGTGCCGAGTTCAGTCGGACGTGGAAATGGAGTGTGCATCACCTATTATTGAGGCAGACAGCAAGTATTTGGACGCCGAGAGCCCAATGCTCCTCGAGTACGGATTTCTTATGGACAATGTGCAGGGTGTTCAGAATCTGTCAAAGATACATAACAACCACTTTGAGCTGTATCCGAACCCAGAGTACTTCGTGTTTGAGGAGAGGGTCAAGTACTTTAAGAGCGAGTACCTAACCATAAACGGTCGCAATTTAGACCGTGCATGCAAGGAGAGCGATGTGGAGGTGAGAATAGGAAACGGTTTCTGCAACATCACGTCACTTTCCCGCCAGCAACTTACGTGTCGACCTCCGTCCGAAGCCACCGCAACTAAGAGCCCCAACGGCCCCGAAGTGATTGTTCGCATCGGATCCTCGCTGGAGTACCGCATTGGGATACTGAGCTATGAGTCGTCGAACATCATCTTGGACTGGGGAGAGAACGTCATAGTTGCGGTAATAGCCAGCATTGTGATCCTGCTGCTCGTCTTCGTGGCCTTGCTGGTGGCTTATAAGAAAAAGAGCTCCGAGTCGAACCGAGTGCTGCGCAACATGCAGGAGCAGATGGACATACTGGAGTTGCGAGTGGCTGCCGAATGCAAAGAAGCCTTTGCTGAACTCCAGACGGAAATGACTGACCTCACGGGCGACCTTACTTCTGGAGGCATTCCCTTCCTGGATTACCGATCGTATGCCATGAAGATTCTCTTTCCCAACCACGAAGATCACGTTGTGTTGCAGTGGGAAAGACCAGAACTTCTGCGCAAGGAGAAGGGCCTACGTATATTTGGCCAACTTATAATGAACAAAACGTTCCTACTGCTCTTCATACGTACACTGGAGTCGAATCGATACTTCTCGATGCGAGAACGAGTCAATGTGGCCTCGTTGATAATGGTTACATTACAGTCAAAGTTGGAATACTGCACAGATATTCTGAAGACCTTGTTGGGTGACCTGATCGAGAAGTGCATAGAAGGGAAAAGTCATCCGAAATTGCTACTACGGCGAACCGAAAGTGTGGCTGAGAAAATGTTGAGTGCTTGGTTTACGTTTCTGCTGTACAAATTCTTGAAGGAGTGCGCAGGAGAGCCTCTATACATGCTCTTCCGTGCTGTGAAGGGGCAAGTGGACAAAGGGCCAGTTGATGCCTGCACTCACGAGGCCAGATACTCCCTTAGTGAGGAGAAACTCATACGACAGTCCATCGATTTTCGGCCAATGAATGTTTACGCCAGCATTATACAGCAGCCAATCTTCTGCAACAACCTCGACATGTTGCCCTCCCACACAGAAAATGTGTCCGTAAAAGTTTTGGACTGCGATACAATTGGCCAAGTCAAGGAAAAATGCTTGGAGACAATCTACAGAAACATACCCTCCAGCCAGAGACCTCGAAAAGAAGATTTAGATCTAGGTAAGTAGACTACCGTCATGCGTATTCGACAAAACCCTTTTCAAGCCGAAAATCCAAAACCGAAAAAAACGTTTATATATACATATGGGCTTTTCCGTGGAAAAGTCGAATGAGACCAAATAATTAATAATAGCTACCGAAATAGCTAATTGAAACTCATTTCCATATGCTTTCATCCCTATTTTATTTTCTAAATTGAATCAAACTTAATTAATTTAACCAACTGGCTTATAATTTTATAACTTATAACTTTAATCTGAAAACCTATTAAAATAGGCGAAAGCTTATTATTATTTTTTGTATTTTTGTAGTCATGTCTGTCTTTACTATTTTCTCCTATAAGAAAGATGATTTTTACTAAAAGAATTCCGCAATTCTTTCTAAAAATCCTTCTTAGTTGTTTGTTAATCCGTCGTGCCGTCGTGCTGTACGCAATTGTACGTGTGTGCGTGGTATGTGCAGGAGCGTACATGTGGTATGGACGTGAATAAACGCCGCTGTACGAACTGATCGTATGTAGTTCTGCACACAAAATTCCCCAGATTGGGTTTCATGGGTCCGTAGGTGAAATCGTCGATAAATAATTTTGTAAGAATACAGTTTTTTATTTGTTCTCCCGGGGAGCACTCTTGTCTCGCTCCCGGTTCAAAATCAAAAGCGCATCTTTATTCTTTGATATACCGTATAATTATATATATATTATATATATATACCGTAAATAATTATTTCTCATTAATCAATATAAAGGGTATACTCAAAGAGAGAGTATAGGGGTATATTACATTTGTGGTATATATATTCATTTATTTGTCTCTATGATATACGTAAGAACTACTATTAACTGTACAGGTATACTGTTGGGATTAAAGGACCCGCGCACTGCGGTACTGCCGCAAAGCATTGCTTCGCATTCCGTCTGCTCGTTCCGCCTTCTCTCCAGAGACCTGAGCCTTTTCATCACGCTAGAGGCGAACTCCGCGGCCACTTTCCAAACCTTCGGGTCTGCCAGCATCAGTGGCACCATAAATCTGACCATAAATCCTGCTACTGCCTCCATTGTCTTTCGCTCGTGGTGAAACCTATGGCAGTTGAAGAGGATGTGTTGCGCGTCCTCCACTATGCCTGTCACACTCGGCGCAACAGTCTTCAGTGTCATGGCCGAAGCATTTGAGATTGCTGCGAAAGCAGCCATGTCCGCTCAGACCCCGGGTGAGGTAGAAGTCTACCTGGCCGTGCTTCCTTCCAACCCAGCATGCCATCCGTAGGATGAGGGTGTGGGTCCATCGCCCTTTGGGTGAGTTGTCCCACCGGGTCTGCCATCTGTCAATGCTGCTTTTTCTGCCGGCGTAATTTAACTTGGCGTTGGTGCGTACCTGCGCTACACTATCCTGCGTGGCGTAGGGAATCCGCTTCCTCTCCCTTATCAGCTCCCTGAGCGGAACTAGCCCGGCGATTACTAGCGCTGCTTCGTCCGAGATGGTCCGCACAATCTGTGTGTTGCATTTACCCCTCGCATGTAGCTGTTCACCTTGACGGCTTCCGCCCACACTGGGGCGGCGTAGAGTATCTGCGACGTCACGCCGCTCGACACTAGCTTCCTCGTTGCCTGCTTCGGTCCTCTAGTGTTTAGAAGCATCCTGGATAGCGCTCCTGCGGTCCCGCCGGCCTTCCTGTGGACCTGTGGTAGAAGTGGATGTGTGTAACGCCCAGAAGACAGCGATTCCGACCCCATAAAGTATATAAATTCATGACCAGCATCAATAGCCAAGTCGATATAGCCATACCTGTCTGTCCGTTCCGATGAGCGCCTAGATCTCAGAGACTATAAGAGCTAGAGCAACCGAATTGTGTATCCAGCCTCCTGTGACATCACACTGTTACAAGTGTATTTCCAAATTTCGCCCCGTCCCCACAAAGGGCGAAAATCTGTGGCATCCGCAATTTTGAAGATACAAGAAAACCAAAAACGCAAAAACATAAATCAGATTTCCGAATGTGGATCAGATCGAATCATTATTATATCCACTATAGAGAAAGATCCAGATGTAAAAAAAAGCTCACATATACATCTGCTATCTGAGTATCGGGAATTCACAGTATAGTCCAGCATGAATTTACAGTATTCATAAAATCACAGCTGTACTCATGCCCCTTTAATGTGTTCGATGGAGCATGTTTCTAAACTTTCGGCACATACTACAAAGAATTCCTCTTGTGTATGCGTGGACATGTACAGAATTCATGTACAACATTATTGCACATACGGAAATTTGTAGAGTACACACACGGCACTAGCGGCGGACCACAACGTTCCCGCTCGTTTCCTTTGCTTATAAGAATCATAGTTCTCGTGATATGGGATTGTATGATAGCAATGATGTTACTGCTTGCGTTCCAGATCCAGGTACAGATTGGTTTTAAAGTGGAGTTGTAGAGTCTGACCTTGTAGTCTAAACAAAGCGGAAATCGAGCACTTGAAACCAATGGCTTCAATGTGTCTTTAAGGTTGCGAAGTATAGCTTTACCTGTTAGGAGTAAGTGTCACATGTTTGCCTTTTTGTTCGTTTATTTAAATACGTCCACAGCCACCAGCTGATCGGACGCTGAGACAGTTTAGTCGTACCTTGAACTGGACAGCTGGAGCGACTTGTGAACGCAGCATGGTCAGCAAACATAGAAGTTGTTAGCCGTCCGTTTGTGGGGCTATCCGCTGTGTATAGGACAGACAATGTTGGCCTTAGTACGCTGCCTATAGCTAAGCTTATAGAGCTTCTATAACGTGGTCGTCAGACGTAGTGGTGCTGCCTCTCACTGCGAATACTCTATTTCAGAGGTAAAACTCAAAAGTGTACCGCACTAGTCTTGTTCGTCCCAAACAAGTTCCAAGTCTCTTCGATGGAGGTGATACTACCAAAAACCTTCTCCGGGTGTCGTCGTGCGTCCACCATTTGACGCCACCAGCTGATGAGACAACTTGCAACCTTTAGCTGCCGGAGAGAGTGGCGAACTTACGTCTATGGTAGTCTATTCTGTTTCTCTTGGGCTTCTAGCTCTAACCGGATCTCCGAAGACTTCACGTCGTTGATAATTGCTTCCATCAGCCTCTCCTTATTATACCCGATACTCAAAATGAGTATAGGGGTATATTAGATTTGTGGTGAAAATGGATGTGTGTAACGTCTAGAAGGAAGCGTTTCCGACCCCATAAAGTATATATATTCTTGATCAGCATCAATAGCCGAGTCGATTGAGCCATGTCTGTCTGTCCGTCCGTCCTCAGAGACTCTAAGAGACTATAAGAGCTAGAGCAACGACATTTTGTATCCAGACTTCTATGATATGTCACTGTTACAAGTGCATTTCAAAACTTAGCCCCGCCCACTTCCGCCCCCACAAGGACGAAAATCTGTGACATCCACAATTTTAAAGATACGAGAAAACCAAAAATGCAGAATCGTAGAGTGACTATATCTTCTAGACTGCAGAACCGTATCATTGGGCCAGAATGAAGAAAACAATTTAATTTTCTCTCGCTCTGCCTCTCTCTAACACACAGGTTTCATGGTCGGCTTTGCCTATCGCAAAAGGTGAGCGCCTAGATCTCAAAGACTATAAGAGCTAGAGCAACCAAATTTGGTATCCACACTCCTGTGATATCGAACCTGCACAAGTGTATTTCAAAATGTCGCCCCACCCCTTTCCGCCCCCGCAAAGGACGAAAATCTGTGGCATCCACAAATCGCGAAGACTACTAAAGCTAGAGCAACCAAATTTTGTATCCATACTCCTGTTAGATCTCACTGTTACAAGTGTATTTCAAAATTTCGGCCCACCCCCTTCGGCCCCCACAAAGTACGAAAATCTGTGGCTTCCACAATATTAGGGATACGAGAAAACTAAAAACGCACAATCATAGAGAATGAGTATATCTACCGAGTCTGGATCAGATCGGATCATTTTTATAGCGAAAAGGAACAAATCATTTTGCAGTGGCTACGCAGCGCCCGACGACACGTTCAGACACGTTTTCTGTCTCTCCCGCACGCAATCTTTTTCGTTCAATGCTAACGCCGTCTGCCGGAGGAGAGCCATACGAACTAAGTATCGGGTATAAATGTAGAGTTGCGGTCGCAGCAACAACTCACAGCGTTCACCCTCGTTATACCCGATACTCAAAATGAGTATTGGGGTATATTAGATTTGTGGTAAAAGTGGATGTGTGTAACGTCCAGAAGGAAGCGTTTCCGACCCCATAAAGTATATATATTCTTGATCAGCATCAATAGCCGAGTCGATTGAGCCATGTCTGTCTGTCCGTCCGTCCTCAGAGACTCTAAGAGACTATAAGAGCTAGAGCAACGACATTTTGTATCCAGACTTCTATGATATGTCACTGTTACAAGTGCATTTCAAAACTTAGCCCCGCCCACTTCCGCCCCCACAAGGACGAAAATCTGTGACATCCACAATTTTAAAGATACGAGAAAACCAAAAATGCAGAATCGTAGAGTGACTATATCTTCTAGACTGCAGAACCGTATCATTGGGCCAGAATGAAGAAAACAATTTAATTTTCTCTCGCTCTGCCTCTCTCTAACACACAGGTTTCATGGTCGGCTTTGCCTATCGCAAAAGGTGAGCGCCTAGATCTCAAAGACTATAAGAGCTAGAGCAACCAAATTTGGTATCCACACTCCTGTGATATCGAACCTGCACAAGTGTATTTCAAAATGTCGCCCCACCCCTTTTCGCCCCCGCAAAGGACGAAAATCTGTGGCATCCACAAATCGCGAAGACTACTAAAGCTAGAGCAACCAAATTTTGTATCCATACTCCTGTTAGATCTCACTGTTACAAGTGTATTTCAAAATTTCGGCCCACCCCCTTCGGCCCCCACAAAGTACGAAAATCTGTGTGGCTTCCACAATATTAGGGATACGAGAAAACTAAAAACGCACAATCATAGAGAATGAGTATATCTACCGAGTCTGGATCAGATCGGATCATTTTTATAGCGAAAAGGAACAAATCATTTTGCAGTGGCTACGCAGCGCCCGACGACACGTTCAGACACGTTTTCTGTCTCTCCCGCACGCAATCTTTTTCGTTCAATGCTAACGCCGTCTGCCGGAGGAGAGCCATACGAACTAAGTATCGGGTATAAATGTAGAGTTGCGGTCGCAGCAACAACTCACAGCGTTCACCCTCGTTATACCCGATACTCAAAATGAGTATTGGGGTATATTAGATTTGTGGTAAAAGTGGATGTGTGTAACGTCCAGAAGGAAGCGTTTCCGACCCCATAAAGTATATATATTCTTGATCAGCATCAATAGCCGAGTCGATTGAGCCATGTCTGTCTGTCCGTCTGTCCGTCCGTCCGTCTGTCCGTCTGTCCGTCCCTATTAGCGCCTAGTGCTCAAAGACTATAAGAGCTAGAGCAACGACATTTTGTATACAGACTTCTGTGATATGTCACTGTTACAAGTGTGTTTCAAAACTTCGCCCCCCCACTTTCGCCCCCACAAAGGACGAAAATCTGTGGCATCCACAATTTTAAAGATACGAGAAAACCAAAAACGCAGAATCGTAGAGAATGAGTTTATCTTCTAGACTGCAGAATCTGAATTGATCGTAGCATTATTATAGCCAGTATGAAGAAAACAATTTAATTTTTCTCGCCCTGTCTCTCTCTAACACACACGTAGCATAGTCGGCTTTGCATAGCGCAAAACATTAGCGCCTAGATCTCAAAGACTATAAGAGCTAGAGCAACCAAATTTGGTATCCACACTCCTGAAATATCGGACCTTGACGAGTTTGTTTCAAAATTTCGCCACACCCCTTCCGGCCCCGCAAAGGACGAAAATCTGGAGCATCCACAGATCTCAGAGACTATTAGACCTGACTGTCGAGCTCTCACTGTTACAAAACTATTTGTAATTTTTCACTGCAGAACTCACTGTTGATAGCTCACTGCTACCCCTCACCCCCTTCCGCAGCCTTTAACAACGAAAATATGTGGCAACCACAATTTTGAAGATAGGAGAAAATTAAAAACGCACAATCATAGAGAATGGCCATATCTACCAGATTGCCGAACCTTGCCGAATCCGAGTAAGATCGGATTATTATTATAGCCAAAAGTAAAAAATCAATTTGCAGTGGCTACGCAGCGCCCGTCGACACGTTCTGACTGATTTCTGTCTCTCTCGCACGCACTTTTTCAATGTCGTTTAATGTAGCCATACTGACTATGTATCGGGTATAAATGTAGAGTTGCGGTCGCAGCAGCAACTCACAACGTTCCCCTCGTTTTGTTTTTGTTTTTTGGACGCAAGATTTGTTCACATTCATTATAAGTCTGCCTACAGTTGCAGCTGCCTACAATCTAAATTCGCATCAATCGTCCTTATCCATTTAGTGTATTTTGGTATTTGGTAAAAGTCGGTATTATTATAGTAACCTTTAAAGTTAAAGATAGTCCAAATCAATATAAGCGATATCTATAATTTTAAATCAACTTATTTTGCTGCAAAAGAGTGGCGCACAGGTGCTACCGGACGAGTCATTTTGTACGATGAAGACGTCACTTCCAAGACGGAGAGCGAGTGGAAAAAGCTAAACACATTGCAGCACTACAACGTTCCTGATGGGGCTGGATTGAGCTTGGTGCCGAAGCAGAGCTCAATCTATAACTTCAGTATATTATCGGATAAAAATGAAAAATCTCACAAGTAAACACAACAACTTTTCAACATCGTTCAGCAAATGCATTTATTTTAACATATTATTGTCAATCTTAGGTATGAAACTCTTAATATATCGAAGTACACCTCCTCCTCTCCGACATTTAGCCGCGCCGGCAGCCCCCTGAACAACGATATGCAGGATAGTGGTATAAGGTACTGGCATTTGGTAAAACATCACGACAGTGATATGCAGAAAGAAGGCGAACGAGTCAATAAACTGGTGTCCGAGATCTATCTAACCAGACTGTTAGCCACTAAGGGCACGCTGCAGAAGTTTGTGGACGATCTGTTTGAGACAATATTCAGCACTGCACATCGTGGGTCGGCCCTGCCATTGGCAATTAAATACATGTTTGACTTTCTGGACGATCAAGCCCAATTGCATGGGATAACTGATCCTGAGGTTGTGCATACGTGGAAGAGCAACAGTCTACCATTGCGGTAAGGATCCTATCCTATTAACTGGAATACTTTTATTTGAGGTAGATATTGACATTGAGTTTCCTTGGTACTCTTTTAGTTTTTGGGTGAACCTCATCAAAAATCCAAACTTTGTCTTTGACATACACAAGTCGAATATTGTAGACTCCTGCCTATCAGTTGTGGCTCAAACATTCATGGACTCTTGCTCTACTTCAGATCATCGTTTGGGTATGAATTGGTAAAGTTTTCGAAAGAAACTGCTTTACAACTCTGTTTTGTTACAGGCAAAGATTCACCAAGCTCGAAACTACTATATGCAAAGGATATTCCAGAGTATCGTAAGTGGGTAGATCGCTACTATAGAGATATTCGAGATATGTCACCTATATCAGATCAAGATATGAATGCTATGCTTGCTGAAGAATCAAGGGTTAGTAGTTCATTTCTAATTTAGCAATATTATTTCATTTTTTAAAATTATTTTTCTTCATTTCAGCTACATACGACAGAGTTTAACACCAATTGTGCTCTGCATGAGTTGTACACTTACGCTGTAAAATACAATGAACAGCTCACTGTTACTCTGGAGGAAGATGAGTTTTCACAGAAGCAGCGATTGGCTTTCAAATTGGAGCAAGTTCATAATATAATGTCAGCTGAATAAGAAAGAGTCCTAAGAGGGTCTCCTAAAAACTATGTCTCAAAGCGATGCAAATGATTTATGAATTAGCTTGTCTATAAGCTTCTAGTTGATAGAATCATAAATCATTAAAAAGGAAGAAGGGGCTTTCCCTATATACCAACGCAATTTAGAAATATATATGTATGTGTATGTATTTATGTGTGTTGTGTGTGTATCCCATGCGAATGTGAGCTAGCGTGCTTTAAGCTGTATGTTTAGATGGTATTTACTATTTAATTTGTGTCTATTGTGGATGTATACATATATGAATGTGTATTAACATACGAATATACGAATACTTTATTCGATTCATATATTTTTACATAAAAAATATATGCTATAGGTACAATTTTCCCTTTTATTGTCGACTGACCATCTGACCAATGCGAAAATTGTAAAATCCTTTCCCCAAAAAGAAAACTGCCAAACATAAACAGACTCATACTATACAAAACGATATATATATATGTATATGTATAGTATATATTCACATAAACACAAATACAAATACAAACCATAGGTATCGTCTACCAGCTTTTCGATCCGATCATGACTCGTTCGCTACTCGCCTATGAAACAATACAAAAAAAACGCATTAAACCTTGCTTTAGTTTTCATGTCAGTGGAAAGAAGAATCTATAAAACATCATTTGTATATGTCGTCGTTGCTCATTAAACAAAATAATTATAACTGTATTGTATGTACGTATGGATATAAGTAACATTATTGTGTAAGATCAGATATCAGATATTCGACATAAAGTAATCCAAATGCAAAAATCGACTGATTTTAATTTTAATTAAATATAAAGTTAATTTGTATTTATAATTTGTTTTTAAATAGCTGACGTTGGTGATTAACGATATTTATATACTTTTCTGTTACTTTTCTGCATCTGCATTTAATGGTAACAAGTCACATTCCATTTGGACAAGATATCTAACCAACAGATCATCAGATTCTGTGACTTTTTACAGTCACAACTTATAAAACCACATGATGTCAAAGTTAGTTCAAGTTGAATGTAATAGTACTAAAAAATAGCACTGGAATGTGATGTCGCTCACCTGCTAAATATTCTATAATTTGTGTAATTTATACTATCTCTAAGATCTGCAACTCGTAATACACACCTAAAACACCTATGTTCACAAATGAATACTATGTTACCTGGTTCCCAGGGTTTGTAAAATGCTCCAGAGTTTTATCCTTTATGCGTTGTGATATCTTACAGTATACATTATAGGTGGAAGGAAACCATATGATGCGCTGTCTGTCGTTAGTAATAATTGACTGCTCATGACTATCGCGATTTTAAGATTCATGTACAGATTAAGTTAATGCAACACTTGGTTTATTATTCTTTTTGTAAACAAACGTAAAAACGTTTGCTATTGCCAGAATATAAATTCAGAATTTTTCAAACGGGTCTGTATTTGTATGTTCCCTCGGGAGAGTCAAAATATTAAATTTTGTTTAACAAATTTTGGTGTTATTTTACGAACATAGTGATTATGTTGCTGAAACAAACAATTAGCGGCTAACTGTAAGCACAACGCATCTGTAATAAGTCCCTTATAAGTCATAAAGCCATTAGGACAGGACGACCTTCAGCACCAGGACATAATATAGCATTTGTTAATATTCGAAAAGACTCAACAAATATTTTTATTTTGTCTTTATTTTATATGTTCATGTCTTTTGTGTCTTTTAACAATAGGTGATGTAATTTATTTAATTCAACCATTGTAAAAAAAACTAATAGGAGTAAATATATGTCTTATCAGCAGTGCTTCTACATCTGTTTTTTATGCTATTCTTTAATTGATATTTCCAACAGGTCAATTGAAAAACACACCATTAATAATTATGAATATATAGCCAGATGATACAATTGTAATACGTAAATGTTATAGTACTCTATATTTGATGTATCTGTGTATGTATGTATGTAAAAATTAGCATTTTCAATTAATAAGAGAGACAAACAAAATATTTCTATGTGTGCATAATAATAATAATATTTAAAATATACGATGTATATATTTATTGGATTCCTTATATGCGTGCGGCGGTCCACTATCATATAATATAATATAGGAATCAGAACAGAGTTATTATGTTAGGCTGCCTAAGCCGTAAGGAAATTCAAGGACACGCAATCACTATACAGAAAAGAAACCGAATCAAATGCACATTATGCATTATGCACATTAATAATCAAAAGTGCTACCATAACTAGGAAAAATGGATTATTTGAAAAATTGCCCACCAAATCAATATCCCAATATAGTTATGTAAAAAAAAACTTCTCAGTTCGGCAAGCCGAAGCTGAAATACCCTTGCAAATATATATGTTTCACATTAAAACGGCTGATTTGTTCTCTAAATGTCTTATGACAGCATATAAATATGTAGTACTAATCCAAAGTTTGATATCCGAGGGTATGATTTATAAAATTCCGACTTAGGTTAGTATGTACTGATAAAACTGCGGTTTGAAAAAAGACAATATTAATGCAGACTTCAGTCAATATTTATGAGAAATAAATAGCTTATACATACAGTTAATAGCAGTTGCTTTGCTTATTGCTATTGCTATGTATAATACAATTTTAGTTAAAATGATACAATACCCTTTGCAGGGGTATACTCGTATGCAATAGAACTGATCACATGATTCGTAGATTTTTGAAACAATGACTAAAGACTGAAATGAAATAATGATCGGATAATGATGCAATTTTCTTAAAATGAACATTGATAGATTTGTATCAAAAGCATTTTGAATTTTTTTAATTTGCAATTAAATCTTTATTTGTTGAGTTTTGGCTTGGAACACTCTTTTTACTAATGCTTTGAAACACCGGTCACCGAACCAAGTACCATTATAGCAGATTCCAATACATGAAAACATTCGAGATAGACTTGCACTGGCATATGTCTCAATGTATATTTCTCAATGATTCGGATTCTATTCATTTTTTATTTGCAGGAAGATTCTTTTATAATCAATATTGATACAACTAAAAATGTATACTATATTTGTGGTTGTGCGTAAGAATACTTGATTCATATATGTAAATGTCTACTCTGAAGAAACTGTACTGCATTTTAAACTCAAAGCAATAGTATATGCAGTGTAAAACTCCTTATTTAATTATCTTTAAGCCTTACCTTTTAAAAACATATCTCTCAAAAACTGAACCATGTAATGTATTATCAATTATTCGTAAATTTATAAAAACACCTTAAGCATTGCATTAGGAAGATCTTCAAGGACAATGTGTTCTGCATTACTCCATTATTACACGGTGACATTTGATTCGGAAAATATCAGTTTGTTCTTTCATCCACATTAAAAATATGGAAAGGTGTTCATTTAAATACACAGAACGGAAATATAGCAACGAAATGGTCGGAATCAGGCAAATGCAAAAAGAAATACGACCTTATATGGTTGGTTAGTTTCCCTACACATGCAACCAAAAATTCAGCGAATAACATCACTGATTATGTTTATTTGTCAAAACGAGGCATTTAGTTCGGCAATCTGAACTTTATGTATCTTTGCAAAACAGGACAGGTACATAGTATATGCAAGTATATCGGTCAGTTTGTCAACGTTAGACTGTTCATTTGTTTTATTGCTAAATCCGTACTATGTCATTTGCAAGGGTATAGCTAAGTCGATGCAAAATACAGTCGATACAAAACATTATTGTATATACACACATACATAGGAAATATAACTTGGTTCGGTAATCAATTGATTTTCTGATAAACACTGGAAACTAAATATGCTGCGCCCGTTGTATCCTATAAAACATGTATAATGATGATTACAGTATTTGAATCTATGTGTGTATACGTGCGTGTAAAATATTTTAAAATATACAATTATAAACTACAAAACTGTTTTTAGACATCTAAAACAAGTAAAACTACTGGAGATTTGCTGCCAAAGAGAAAGTAATGGGGTAAGCGAAAATAAAATATAACGAGTTGACAGGCACTTTTTTTCTGGCATTAACATCATGTAGGCTTTTGATTTGTACAACGCTGTAAAGAAAAAATACTAGGTCTCAATTTATTTGTCAGTTAAAGCTATTGGCAAATGCAGATATTATTTAAATTTTTTTCATGGCCCGAGGATTTAGCTGCACCAACGACTTGATTTGTAACATCCAAAATAGTAAAGGACTTCTTGAAAATTGAATTTCGACTAAATTTTTGATCTTAATAATAGCAAGCTTGCGATTTCCATTTGTTGTTAATTTTGTTAGGAAAAACGAAACAAAAAAAATAGTTTTTCGTTTGTTTTATTCCTTGTGAATTCTTACATGGAGTGTCGAAGGAAGCTGGTTATCGCTCGCACTCTGGGCCGCTCGATTTAACAAGCCTGCCAGTTTGATTGAGATAATGGATCGGACGATATTTCGCCGAGAAGATACTTAGAGGCTACTATGCAAACAGCATGCTGTTAAATTCGAAAGGTCACAAAATGATTATTAGCTTTGAAAAAAAACTCTTTTTTTTCTTTTTATATTGGCAGAC
>CM017781.1:0-10000 GCA_008121275.1 Drosophila lowei
GCCGATAGAGGGAGCCACAAATCGTAGTATGGAAGTAGATACGGAGGCCGACGCCAGCGACACTAGCTTGGCTAGTGCCGGAGCGAGCTCGACGTCGAGCGTTCCCGCCCGCAGGCGAGGCCGGCCGAAATCTACAGCCGCCAAAAAGGGAGCCAAAAAGATCGGGCTTGGCATTGGGCTGCCAGGAGAGCAGCCGATCCCAGCCGAGAGATCGCCGCCACCATCGCTCCCCTATGAGGAGGCCATTCCAGGCACCTCTGCCGCTGCCGCTGCCACCGCTGCCACCACCGCTGCCACCACCGCTGCCGCCACCGCTGCTGCCGCCACCGCTTCTGCTGCCGCCGCTGCCACCATCGCTGCCACCACCGCTGCTGCCACCGCTGCCGCCACCGCTGCCACCACCGCTGCCGCTGCCACATGCCCGGCAACTGGCATTGTCGCGGCAGGCTACTCGGCCATCATCGCGGAGATGTCCGCGATTAGGATGGCAGTTAACGGAGCTGTGCTGAAGGGGCTGATGCCGCCAGAGGCGTCTATGGAAATCCTCGTCGCTACCAACCGGTACGACGAGTTGGTCATGGCCCTGGCTGGGAGAAGGTGCGCCTGGAGGAGAGGGCAAGGATGCCGCCTCCAACGAGACCCGTTGCTGCTGCCCACATGGGCACCACCGCTGTCACCACCGCTGCGTATGCGGCAGCCTTCCCAGGATTGCCGGCACCGAGCGCCATCATCGCTGCACCCATCCCGAAGCCAAGGGACACGTGGTCGGCTCTTATTAAGAGCAAGAACCCGGAGGAGACCAGCAAGGAGCTAGTGGAGCGGGTGAAGAAGACCGTGGTGCCGACACTGGGAGTCCGTGTCCACGAGGTTCGCGAGCTGAAGAGCGGAGGAGCGATTATTCGCACCCCTTCAGTAAGCGAGCTGAAGAAGGTTGTGGCCAGCAGCAAATTTTCTGAGGCAGGATTGGAAGTGAGGAAGAGGCCGGATACGAAGCCCCAGGTTGTGGTGTATGACGTGGACACGTCAATCACACCTGAGGAGTTCATGGAGGAGCTCTTCACGAAAAACCTGGAGGACACCATGACTGCCGCGGAGTTCAAAAAGTCGGTTCACCTGGGCAGCAAACCCTGGTCGGTCACCGACGGCGCCACGATCAACGTGACGCTAGAGGTCGACGCGAAGGCACAGGAGGCATTGCACGAGTGTGTATACATCAAGTGGTTCAGATGCCGCTGCCGCTCCTTGGTCAGGACATACGCCTGCCACAGATGTGCGGGTTTCGACCACAAGGTGTCGCAATGTCGCCTAAAGGAGAATGTGTGCCACCGGTGTGGACAGAACGGCCACAACGTTGCACGGTGTCCCAATCCCGTGGACTGCCGCAACTGCCGCTTCAAGGGGTACCCTGCAGCACATTCCATGCTGTCAGTGGCGTGCCCGATTTACGCAGCGGTACTGGCGAGGGTGCAAGCTAGACATTAATGTTTAGCTTCATCCAAGCTAACTGTGGCCGTGGCCGAGCGGCTGTGATGGAACTCGGAGCCATCATGCGCAGCTCTGGCCGTCAGTTCGCACTGGTCCAGGAGCCGTACGTCGATGGAGCAGGGCGGATTACTGGCCTTCCTTCTGGAATGCGAGTATTCCAGGACCGCCGAGGGAAAGCTGCTATCATCGTCGACGAACCGGCAGCCATCTGCATGCCAATGGAGCCCCTTACCACGGATTTTGAGTATGCGTCAGAGTTACGGGAAGATTTGGCTCAATCTTTCTATGCTCCGTGTACTGCCAATTCGACACCGACTTGGCGCCGTACCTCAGGTACTTAGATGCGGTGCTGCTGCTGGGCAGCCGCACTCCCAGTCATCTTTGGGCTCGACGCGAATGCAGTATCCCCAGCGTGGTTTAGCAAGCTCTCCGGACACAATCGGGGGCAAGCTAACCATGCACGGGGTGAGCTGCTGTCTGAGTGGATAACCGAGATGAGAGCCGGCGTGCTCAACGAAGCCAGTCGGGTGTACACATTCGATAACCGTAGAGGCCAAAGCGATATCGATGTGACAATCGTGAACCAAGCTGCGACTATGTGGGCCACATACGATTGGGAAGTGAAGGAATGGGATACCAGCGATCACAACATGATCCATGTTGTGGTGACGTCTGACCCGAACGACGCAGTCGAGCCCATTGCTCCTGTGCCGTCCTGGAAGCTTTCCAATGCGCGCTGGCGATTGTTCGAGGAGGAAGTGGTAAGGGAGACAGCCGAATTACCGGAAGACATCGCTGAATCGCCGTTGGACGACCAAGTGTCTGCACTGCGCTCTTTAGTACACAGTGTGTGCGACAGAGTGCTGGGACGCAGCACACCGAGAGCCGCGAGAAAAGTAGTTTGGTGGACTGCCGAACTACACTCCAAACGCCGAGAGGTCAGGAGACTGAGGCGGAGGCTCCAGGACGCTCGTCGGCACGAGACCGACGCAGCAGAGGAACTTGTGGTCGCGTTGAGGATCTCCTCAGCGCAGTACAAGAAGCTCATCCTGAGGACGAAGGAAGACAACTGGCGACGCTTCGTGGGAGAGAACAGAGATGATCCATGGGGGCACGTCTACAGGATTTGCCGAGGCCGCAAAAAGAGCACGGAGATTGGATGCCTTCGAACGGATGGTAGGCTGGTCGCAACATGGCGCGACTGTGCGGGTGTGCTCCTTCGCAACTTCTTTCCTGTTGCGGAGTCGAATGCACACATTGCCATCCCGATCGAGGCTCCACCGGCCCTCGAAGCTTTCGAGGTTGATGCATGCGTCGCCAGGTTGAAGAGCAGACGCTCTCCCGGCATGGACGGCATCACAGGTGCCATTTGCAAGGCATTGTGGCGTGCCATCCCTCAGCACATGACAGCGATGTATTCCCGCTGCCTGGAGACAGGGTACTTCCCAACGGAATGGAAGCATCCTAGGGTGGTTCCACTTCTGAAGGGACCCGATAAGGACCGGACGGATCCTACCTCATATCGGGGTATCTGTCTGTTGCCAGTGCTGGGCAAAGTGCTTGAGGGGATCATGGTGAATCGTCTGAAGGACACCATTCCGGATGGCTGCAGATGGCAATTTGGCTTTCGCCAAGGACGTTGTGTGGAGGATGCTTGGAAGCACGTCGTGAGCACTGTTTCGGCCAGCCGGTCGAAATACGTGCTCGGAGTCTTCGTGGACTTCAAGGGAGCCTTCGACAACGTCGAGTGGAATGCTGCACTACGCCGCCTCCTCGAGCTGGGATGCCGAGAAGCAAGCTTGTGGCGAAGTTTCTTCTCCGGCCGGAGTGCGAGCATCGTCAGTAGGCATGGAGTAGCCACTGTTCCGGTAACAAGAGGTTGCCCGCAGGGGTCCATAAGTGGTCCATTTATATGGAACATCTTGATGGACGTGTTGCTCCAGCGCTTAGAGCCCCTTGGTGCGCTCAGCGCGTATGCTGACGACTTGCTCCTCCTCATCGAAGGGAATGCCCGATCAGAGCTCGAGCAAAAAGGAGGTGAGTTGATGTCCATCGTAGGCGCTTGGGGAGTTGAAGTCGGCGTTGCCGTTTCAACTAGCAAGACGGCGATCATGCTGCTCAAAGGCATACTTCGACGGCCGCCAGTGGTACGGTTTGCTGGAGCAAGCCTGCCATATAAGCGCAAATATCGGTATCTTGGTATCACGGTCGGCGAGCGGTTGAGTTTTCTCCCGCACATCACGGGCTTACGTGATAAGCTGACCGGAGTCGTAGGGGCATTGTCGCGCGTACTGCGGGTCGACTGGGGACTCAGTCCCCGCTCAAAGCGGACAATATATGCCGGACTCATGGTGCCCTGTGCACTATTTGGTGCCTCGATTTGGTCTGTCGTGACGACGACGCAAGTGGTTGCCAGGAGGCATCTGCTTGCGTGCCAAAGGATCATCCTGATTGGATGCCTGCCGGTATGCCGAACAGTGTCCACCATGGCACTGCAAGTACTTGCTGGAGCCCCCGTTTGATCTGGTTGCCAGACGCCTGGCAATCAGCTTCAAACTAAAGCGCGACTACCCGCTGGAGGAGAGCGATTGGCTGTACGGCGAAGATTTGGCAAATCTTAGCTGGAAGCAGAAGATGGCGCGACTAGACGAAGGCCTGTTGTGCGAGTGGCAACGCAGATGGGATGATGGTGACTCCCCAGGTCGGGTGACGCACCGCTTCATCCCGAACGCAGGCTTCGTCTACAGCGAGCGAAGGTTTGGCTTCACGCTGCGCGCTGGGTTCCTGCTGACGGGCCACGGATCGCTCAATGCATTTCTGCATGGAAGAAGGCTTAGCGACACGCCAGCATGTCTATGCGGCGCAGAACGCGAGGATTGGCAGCACTTCCTATGTGCTTGTCCCTCTATGCAGACTTGCGAGACCTCGATGGACTTGGAGTGCAGTACACGGATGGCGACTGGACCTTCTCCGGAGTGACGGCTTCTCAGGAGAGAATGCGGATCCTCGACAGGTTCGCCGGACTGGCGTTCTCTAGGCGACAGCAGCAGCTGAATGTGCTAGCGGTGCACGGGCTGGATGGATTCCCTATCCGAGCCGGTCGGGGCTAAAAGGGAGGATCGAGCTGAGTCCTTAAGATCGGTACCACGGGTTGTGCAGTTCCAAGGCTGCACATTGAGGTCGGCCCCCTAGTGGGAGTATCGTGGTGGCTGTGGTTAATACCCAAACGTACGCGGGGAGAGCCGCTAGGCTCATCGTGGAGTTGCGCTCTCAACCGGGTGCCGAGACCCATAGATCGGAAGACGTGTTAGATACACCTCGCCCCTCACCAAGGGGGATTGTATGCCCGACCAGGATACTTTCAATTGGTACCGGAAGAGTCGCTATGTATTTGCTATAGCTTCTTTTCTGGGGCGTTAACTGGCGCATCTGTACCAGGTTCCTGCGTATGTGTGCGGTGGTGCGTGATGGCGTGATATTTATATATCGCGCTAATCGAGGCTAAGCCGTGGCTAACACATTTGACGCCGTGGTTGAAATCCCTCCCTGTGGAACCGCCACGTTAAATAAAGCTGAGAGATCAGATTCATTCTGTCCCTATCTACTATCTAGCGAAACCACAGCCAAGGGAACGGGCTTGGAATAATTAGCGGGGAAAGAAGACCCTTTTGAGCTTGACTCTAATCTGGCAGTGTAAGGAGACATAAGAGGTGTAGCATAAGTGGGAGATATTAGATTTCGGTTTGGTATCGACAATGAAATACCACTACTCTTATTGTTTCCTTACTTACTTGATTAAATGGAACGTGTATCATTTCCTAGCCATTATACGGATATATTTATTATATCTTATGGTATTGGGTTTTGATGCAAGCTTCTTGATCAAAGTATCACGAGTTTGTTATATAATCGCAAACAAATTCTTTAATGAGAAGATGCATTTATGTATTTTTCAATTTGAAAATTTGGTATAACTCCAATTACTCAGGTATGATCCAATTCAAGGACATTGCCAGGTAGGGAGTTTGACTGGGGCGGTACATCTCTCAAATAATAACGGAGGTGTCCCAAGGCCAGCTCAGTGCGGACAGAAACCACACATAGAGCAAAAGGGCAAATGCTGACTTGATCTCGGTGTTCAGTACACACAGGGACAGCAAAAGCTCGGCCTATCGATCCTTTTGGTTTAAAGAGTTTTTAACAAGAGGTGTCAGAAAAGTTACCATAGGGATAACTGGCTTGTGGCGGCCAAGCGTTCATAGCGACGTCGCTTTTGATCCTTCGATGTCGGCTCTTCCTATCATTGTGAAGCAAAATTCACCAAGCGTTGGATTGTTCACCCATGCAAGGGAACGTGAGCTGGGTTTAGACCGTCGTGAGACAGGTTAGTTTTACCCTACTAATGACAAAACGTTGTTGCGACAGCATTCCTGCGTAGTACGAGAGGAACCGCAGGTACGGACCAATGGCACAATACTTGTTCGAGCGAACAGTGGTATGACGCTACGTCCGTTGGATTATGCCTGAACGCCTCTAAGGTCGTATCCGTGCTGGACTGCAATGATAAATAAGGGGCAATTTGCATTGTATGGCTTCTAAACCATTAAAAGTTTATAATTTATTTTATGAACGACAATGGATGTGATGCCAATGTAATTTGTAACATAGTAAATTGGGAGGATCATCGATCACCTGATGCCGCGCTAGTTGCATATAAAAACATTATTTAATACAATGACAAAGCCTAGAATCAATTGTAAACGACTTTTGTAACAGGCAAGGTGTTGTAAGTGGTTGAGCAGCTGCCATACTGCGATCCACTGAAGCTTATCCTTTGCTTGATGATTCGATATATATAATTTATTCTTTATATATAAAAAGTATTTTTATATATTTATATAAATATATATCTATACATAATAATATATATATATATATATAAAAAGAATATATTTTATATAAATATGGATAATTTATTTATCCTATATATATTAAATTACGTTTGCTTGAATATTATGATATAACATTATAAATGTGTTAAACTTATATAAATATGAAATATGATACTTGTAAAAATTTTATTATAATATAATATAATATTATACATGAACACACAAAACATTGATATATATGCATATGTGCAAATGTATATATAAAATATTTTTAAAATCAATATACACTTGGGGATATGAATGAAAATAACTTGGAGTGAGATCTCATCGTATGTGGAACTTTGAAGTATTTCTAATATAGAGACTTTTCATTTATAAATATAAATGCAAGAATTGAATATATGGTATATAAAATGACAATATATTATGGATATGGGGAATATTTCCCATATAATACAAATTATAACAGCTGAGCATGATTTGATTATGAATACAGAAAATATAAATATATATATTTTATATACATACAAATATTATGTGTATATTCGTGATAATGTGTTATAATGAATGAAAATAATAAATGACTTGGAGTGTGCGCTCATATATGTATATATAATAATATATATATTTTATATAAAATATAAAAATATTCAGTATATAGAGACAGAGACTTTTGATTTATATGTATAAATAAGAATTGAACGATTTTTGATATTAAATAAAAATTGAGGAGTTGTTGATATATAAAATATCAATATTATATTTTATATGGATATGGGGAATGTTTCTCATATATAATATAACATTATAACATGAGCATGAATGATTGGATTATAAATACAGAAAATATAAAAATTTATATAATATAAATAGATATAATATGTGTATATGTATGTGAAAGTAAAGAAAAAAATACGAACTGATATGATATTTTTTTTCATATGAAATGGGTGGAATAATATCGCTAACTATCAATTAATGTCAATTTGTATAAATATTTATATAAATATCAGAAAGCGTGTTTAAAAACCCAACATATATATGGAGTGGGTGGTGTTGTGCGTAATTATATGTCATATGAAAAATTTTTATAATGAAAAAGAATTAATTTAATTTCATATGATATGGAGAATATACTTACTAAGCCGGCAATGTCTGTTATTTTATATGAATATATATATATTTCTTAATATATATGAATAATTTTGAAGTGATTTTATAGGATTTTGTATTAAAATACGAAAAGAAATTACTGTTAAGAGGCACTTTCAAGTATAAATACCCGATTTTAGCGTGGCAGAAAGCGTGGCAGAAAACCTATATAGGGAGTGGTGGTGTGTGCGTTGTATATTTCATATGAAAAATTTATAAGAAAAAAAAAAAAAATTTATTTAATTTCATATGATATGGGGAATATACTTACTAAGCCGGCAATGTCTGTAATTTTATATGAATATATATATATTTCTTAATATATATGAATAATTTTGAAGTGATTGTATAGTATTTTGTATTAAAATACGAAAAGAAATTACTGTTAAGAGGCACTCTCAAGTATAAATACCCGATTTGCAGAAAGCGTGGCAGAAAACCTATATAGGGAGTGGTGGTGTCGTGCGTGGTATATTTCATATGAAAAATTTATAATGAAAAAAAAATTTATTTAATTTCATATGATATGGGGAATATACTTACTAAGCCGGCAATGTCTGTAATTTTATATGAATATATATATATTTCTTAATATATATGAATAATTTTTTGAAGTGATTGTATAGTATTTTGTATTAAAATACGAAAAGAAATTACTGTTAAGAGGCACTCTCAAGTATAAATACCCGATTTGCAGAAAGCGTGGCAGAAAACCTATATAGGGAGTGGTGGTGTCGTGCGTTGTATATTTCATATGAAAAATTTATAATGAAAAAAAATTTATTTAATTTCATATGATATGGGGAATATACTTACTAAGCCGGCAATGTCTGTAATTTTATATGAATATATATATATTTCTTAATATATATGAATAATTTTGAAGTGATTGTATAGTATTTTGTATTAAATACGAAAAGAAATTACTGTTAAGAGGCACTCTCAAGTATAAATACCCGATTTGCAGAAAGCGTGGGCAGAAAACCATATATATAATGGTGGTGTCGTGCGTTGTATATTTCATATGAAAAATTTATAATGAAAAAAAAAATTTATTTAATTTCATATGATATGGGGAATATACTTACTAAGCCGGCAATGTCTGTAATTTTATATGAATATATATATATTTCTTAATATATATGAATAATTTTGAAGTGATTGTATAGTATTTTGTATTAAAATACGAAAAGAAATTACTGTTAAGAGGCACTCTCAAGTATAAATACCCGATTTGCAGAAAGCGTGGCAGAAAACCTATATAGGGAGTGGTGGTGTCGTGCGTTGTATATTTCATATGAAAAATTTATAATGAAAAAAATTTATTTAATTTCATATGATATGGGGAATATACTTACTAAGCCGGCAATGTCTGTAATTTTATATGAATATATATATATTTCTTAATATATATGAAATTTTTGAAGTGATTGTATAGTATTTTGTATTAAAATACGAAAAGAAATTACTGTTAAGAGGCACTCTCAAGTATAAATACCCGATTTGCAGAAAGCGTGGCAGAAAACCTATATAGGGAGTGGTGGTGTCGTGCGTTGTATATTTCATATGAAAAATTTATAATGAAAAAAGAATTTATTTAATTTCATATGATATGGGGAATATACTTACTAAGCCGGCAATGTCTGTAATTTTATATGAATATATATATATTTCTTAATATATGAATAATTTTGAAGTGATTGTATAGTATTTTGTATTAAAATACGAAAAGAAATTACTGTTAAGAGGCACTCTCAAGTATAAATACCCGATTAAAAGCGTGGCAGAAAAATAAAGTGGTGGTGTCGTACGTTGTATATTTCATATGAAAAATTTATAATGAAAAAAAATTTATTTAATTTCATATATGGGGAATATACTTACTAAGCCGGCAATGTCTGTAATTTTTTATGAATATATATATAATATATATGAATAATTTTGAAGTGATTGTATATATTTTGTATAAAATACGAAAAAAATTTGTTACTCTAATGAAAAGTGGTGGTGTCGTGCGTTGTATATTTCATATGAAAAATTTATTTAATGTCATATGAAAAATTTATAATGAAAAAAAATTTTATTTAATTTCATATGATATGGGGAATATACTTACTAAGCCGGCAATGTCTGTAATTTTATATGAATATATATATATTTCTTAATATATATGAATAATTTTGAAGTGATTGTATAGTATTTTGTATTAAAATACGAAAAGAAATTACTGTTAAGAGGCACTCTCAAGTATAAATACCCGATTTGCAGAAAGCGTGGCAGAAAACCTATACATGATGGACAGTTGATGTCCATCAGTATTGTATACAATATTTGGTACAGTATTGTATATGATATTTTTATATGTTGTCATTATACTCAAAGTAGTGTTTTAATTAAGAGATATTTGTTTTCAAATTGATCTTAATGAAAAGATAATATAGTGAAACTAACCCAGATATATACTATTTAGT
>CM017781.1:12500-23679 GCA_008121275.1 Drosophila lowei
GGTGAACCTGCGGAAGGATCATTATTGTATGTTTCTACCGTTAACAAAAAATATATATATTGCCAATTTACCAAACAAAATATGTTTTTATAAAATCATAATTGTAAAATAAAATATATCCAGTTGTATATATTATATGTATATATTAATTATATTGCCAATATACTCATTTAGTAGTGGCTATACATATGAAATTGTGTTCTATGTGTGTAGCAATTAATATATAAATACATATTGATGATATATATTACAATATATTGATTTATAAAATCTGTGTGCATATGTACCATAGTATGCACGCGTTGCGAATATGTATTGTCCATCATCATAGCTATGGGCATACATTGGTTAATGCAACAGCCTAAAAGTACAATGTTGTACCTGATTTCAGGTTAATACTTTTATATAAATTGATAATTATCAAACAAGCCAAAATACATATTATATTATTTAATAACTATATGGTAATGTATCGTTTATATAAAACTAAGACATTTCGCAACATTCTTTTAGGATAAAAATAAAATTTATTGAAGGAATTGATATATGCCAGTAAAATGGTGTATTTTTAATTTCTTTCAATAAAAACATATCTGACAAATAAATGAATAAACCAATTTTAATCACTCTAAGCGGTGGATCACTCGGCTCATGGGTCGATGAAGAACGCAGCAAACTGTGCGTCATCGTGTGAACTGCAGGACACATGAACATCGACATTTTGAACGCATATCGCAGTCCATGCTGTTTTGTACTTTAATTAATTTTATAGTGCTGCTTGGACTACATATGGTTGAGGGTTGTAAGACTATGCTAAATAAGTTGTTTAAAAATTTTACGAAATTTTTAAGCATATTGTATATTATTGGATATATAATATATATATATTCATAATATTGATATTAAATGGAAACGCATTATCTCTCATTGTTGTATATATTTGTGTGAGAAGAACGAAGAAAAAATTTTTTTTTTTTTTTTGTCCTTTTGAATCAAATAATACTGAGGAATGTCTAGCATAAAAATAATTAAAATTTTTCATCTAGAATTGCCTCTTATTAATGTTTCGAAAGGAAATTTTTGTTGTAAATATAAAAATAAATATTTTATATTCTTCGTTGATATTCGTTATAAAATACGAATATTATAATGACTTCATTATGAGAACGCTCTATATATAATAATATAGTGTAATTATCATTATAAATTTTAATATATGTATATACAACCTCAACTCATATGGGACTACCCCTGAATTTAAGCATATTAATTAGGGGAGGAAAAGAAACTAACCAGGATTTTCTTAGTAGCGGCGAGCGAAAAGAAATCAGTTCAGCACTAAGTCACTTTGTCTATATGGCAAATGTGAGATGCAGTGTATGGAGCGTCAATATTCTAGTATGAGAAATTAACGATTTAAGTCCTTCTTAAATGAGGCCATTTACCCATAGAGGGTGCCAGGCCCGTATAACGTTAATGATTACTAGATGATGTTTCCAAAGAGTCGTGTTGCTTGATAGTGCAGCACTAAGTGGGTGGTAAACTCCATCTAAAACTAAATATAACCATGAGACCGATAGTAAACAAGTACCGTGAGGGAAAGTTGAAAAGAACTCTGAATAGAGAGTTAAACAGTACGTGAAACTGCTTAGAGGTTAAGCCCGATGAACCTGAATATCCGTTATGGAAAATTCATCATTAAAGTTGTAATATTTTAACAATATTATAATAATAGTGTGCATTTTTTCCATATAAGGACATTGTAATCTATTAGCATATAACAAATTTATCATAAAATATGACTTATAGTTTATTCAAATTATTATGCTTGCATTTTAACATAGAATAAATGTCATTAATTTGATAAAGTGTTGATAAATTAAAATTAATACAGTGCGTTAATTTTTCGAAATTATATAATGGCATAATTATCATTGATTTTTGTGTTTATTATATGCATTTGTATGATTAACAATGCGAAAGATTCAGGATACCTTCGGGACCCGTCTTGAAACACGGACCAAGGAGTCTAACATATGTGCAAGTTATTGGGAGATAAACCTAATAGCGTAATTAACTTGACTAATAATGGGATTAGTTTTTTAACTATTTATAGATAATTAACACAATCCCGGGGCGTTCTATATAGTTATGTATAATAATATTTATATTATTTATGCCTCTAACTGGAACGTACCTTGAGCATATATGCTGTGACCCGAAAGATGGTGAACTATACTTGATCAGGTTGAAGTCAGGGGAAACCCTGATGGAAGACCGAAACAGTTCTGACGTGCAAATCGATTGTCAGAATTGAGTATAGGGGCGAAAGACCAATCGAACCATCTAGTAGCTGGTTCCTTCCGAAGTTTCCCTCAGGATAGCTGGTGCATTTTAATGTTATATAAAATAATCTTATCTGGTAAAGCGAATGATTAGAGGCCTTAGGGTCGAAACGATCTTAACCTATTCTCAAACTTTAAATGGGTAAGAACCTTAACTTTCTTGATATGAAGTTTAAGGTTATGATATAATGTGCCCAGTGGGCCACTTTTGGTAAGCAGAACTGGCGCTGTGGGATGAACCAAACGTAATGTTACGGTGCCCAAATTAACAACTCATGCAGAAACCATGAAAGGCGTTGGTTGCTTAAAACAGCAGGACGGTGATCATGGAAGTCGAAATCCGCTAAGGAGTGTGTAACAACTCACCTGCCGAAGCAACTAGCCCTTAAAATGGATGGCGCTTAAGTTGTATACCTATACATTACCGCTAAAGTAGATGATTTATATTACTTGTGATATAAATTTTGAAACTTTAGTGAGTAGGAAGGTACAATGGTATGCGTAGAAGTGTTTGGCGTAAGCCTGCATGGAGCTGCCATTGGCACAGATCTTGGTGGTAGTAGCAAATAATCGAATGAGACCTTGGAGGACTGAAGTGGAGAAGGGTTTCGTGTGAACAGTGGTTGATCACGAGTTAGTCGGTCCTAAGTTCAAGGCGAAAGCCGAAAATTTTCAAGTAAAAAATCAGTGAGTAATATTGTCAAATCTTTTATGATTTTTAAATACTTGAATAATTTTGAACGAAAGGGAATACGGTTCCAATTCCGTAACCTGTTGAGTATCCGTTTGTTATTAAATATGGGCCTCGTGCTCATCCTGGCAACAGGAACGACCATAAAGAAGCCGTCGAGAGATATCGGAAGAGTTTTTTCTTTTCTGTTTTATAGCCGTACTACCATGGAAGTCTTTCGCAGAGAGATATGGTAGATGGGCTAGAAGAGCATGACATATACTGTTGTGTCGATATTTTCTCCTCGGACCTTGAAAATTTATGGTGGGGACACGCAAACTTCTCAACAGGCCGTACCAATATCCGCAGCTGGTCTCCAAGGTGAAGAGTCTCTAGTCGATAGAATAATGTAGGTAAGGGAAGTCGGCAAATTAGATCCGTAACTTCGGGATAAGGATTGGCTCTGAAGATTGAGATAGTCGGGCTTGATTGGGAAACAATAACATGGTTTATGTGCTCGTTCTGGGTAAATAGAGTTTCTATCATTTATGGTAGTTACTTGTTCCCCGGATAGTTTAGTTACGTAGCCAATTGTGGAACTTTCTTGCTAAAATTTTTAAGAATACTAATTGGGTTAAACCAGTTAGTTCTTATTAATTATAACGATTATCAATTAACAATCAATTCAGAACTGGCACGGACTTGGGGAATCCGACTGTCTAATTAAAACAAAGCATTGTGATGGCCCTAGCGGGTGTTGACACAATGTGATTTCTGCCCAGTGCTCTGAATGTCAAAGTGAAGAAATTCAAGTAAGCGCGGGTCAACGGCGGGAGTAACTATGACTCTCTTAAGGTAGCCAAATGCCTCGTCATCTAATTAGTGACGCGCATGAATGGATTAACGAGATTCCTACTGTCCCTATCTACTCAGTTGCTCTCTGACTGCTAACGAAAGCAGACGTGTTTTTCAAGCGTTCCGCTTCGCCGTCTTTTTCTACAGTATAGAGTGTGCTTTTCCCGTGAGGAAAGTGAATATAAATTGCCGCGAGATCACGCGCTGTTCGCCAGTGTAATCGTGAGTTAATTTGGTGCAGAAACAGTGAAGATATTGGCAAATTAATTTTTGCAATATAAACGCCGAAAAACTGCCACGTGTGGCAGTTTAGTTCGACAACAGGTCCAGATAGCTCGACAACAAGTGCGCTTTGTTCGTCAACAAGTTCGAGTTCGAAGCTTCCGTTCGAAGCTTTGGCTCGAGGTTGGAGCTTGCGGTTGGTGTCCCCGCTAAGCTTTCGGGTTTTTGTCTCGGCTAGAACTTGCGGTGCTTGTCTCCGCTAGAGACTTTTTTGGTTCGCGTCTCCACTAGTGCCTTTTAGTGTCGAGTCACGCCGATAGAGGGAGCCACAAATCGTAGTATGGAAGTAGATACGGAGGCCGACGCCAGCGACACTAGCTTGGCTAGTGCCGGAGCGAGCTCGACGTCGAGCGTTCCCGCCCGCAGGCGAGGCCGGCCGAAATCTACAGCCGCCAAAAAGGGAGCCAAAAGATCGGGCTTGGCATTGGGCTGCCAGGAGAGCAGCCGATCCCAGCCGAGAGATCGCCGCCACCATCGCTCCCCTATGAGGAGGCCATTCCAGGCACCTCTGCCGCTGCCGCTGCCACCACCGCTGCCACCACCGCTGCCGCCACCGCTGCCAGTACTTCTGCCGCCGCTGCCACCATCGCTGCCACCACCGCTGCTGCCACCGCTGCCGCCACCGCTGCCACCACCGCTGCCGCTGCCACATGCCCGGCAACTGGCATTGTCGCGGCAGGCTACTCGGCCATCATCGCGGAGATGTCCGCGATTAGGATGGCAGTTAACGGAGCTGTGCTGAAGGGGCTGATGCCGCCAGAGGCGTCTATGGAAATCCTCGTCGCTACCAACCGGTACGACGAGTTGGTCATGGCCCTGGCTGGAGAGAAGGTGCGCCTGGAGGAGAGGGCAAGGATGCCGCCTCCAACGAGACCCGTTGCTGCTGCCCACATGGGCACCACCGCTGTCACCACCGCTGCGTATGCGGCAGCCTTCCCAGGATTGCCGGCACCGAGCGCCATCATCGCTGCACCCATCCCGAAGCCAAGGGACACGTGGTCGGCTCTTATTAAGAGCAAGAACCCGGAGGAGACCAGCAAGGAGCTAGTGGAGCGGGTGAAGAAGACCGTGGTGCCGACACTGGGAGTCCGTGTCCACGAGGTTCGCGAGCTGAAGAGCGGAGGAGCGATTATTCGCACCCCTTCAGTAAGCGAGCTGAAGAAGGTTGTGGCCAGCAGCAAATTTTCTGAGGCAGGATTGGAAGTGAGGAAGAGGCCGGATACGAAGCCCCAGGTTGTGGTGTATGACGTGGACACGTCAATCACACCTGAGGAGTTCATGGAGGAGCTCTTCACCAAAACCTGGAGGACACCATGACTGCCGCGGAGTTCAAAAAGTCGGTTCACCTGGGCAGCAAACCCTGGTCGGTCACCGACGGCGCCACGATCAACGTGACGCTAGAGGTCGACGCGAAGGCACAGGAGGCATTGCACGAGTGTGTATACATCAAGTGGTTCAGATGCCGCTGCCGCTCCTTGGTCAGGACATACGCCTGCCACAGATGTGCGGGTTTCGACCACAAGGTGTCGCAATGTCGCCTAAAGGAGAATGTGTGCCACCGGTGTGGACAGAACGGCCACAACGTTGCACGGTGTCCCAATCCCGTGGACTGCCGCAACTGCCGCTTCAAGGGGTACCCTGCAGCACATTCCATGCTGTCAGTGGCGTGCCCGATTTACGCAGCGGTACTGGCGAGGGTGCAAGCTAGACACTAATGTTTAGCTTCATCCAAGCTAACTGTGGCCGTGGCCGAGCGGCTGTGATGGAACTCGGAGCCATCATGCGCAGCTCTGGCCGTCAGTTCGCACTGGTCCAGGAGCCGTACGTCGATGGAGCAGGGCGGATTACTGGCCTTCCTTCTGGAATGCGAGTATTCCAGGACCGCCGAGGGAAAGCTGCTATCATCGTCGACGAACCGGCAGCCATCTGCATGCCAATGGAGCCCCTTACCACGGATTTTGAGTATGCGTCAGAGTTACGGGAAGATTTGGCTCAATCTTTCTATGCTCCGTGTACTGCCAATTCGACACCGACTTGGCGCCGTACCTCAGGTACTTAGATGCGGTGCTGCTGCTGGGCAGCCGCACTCCAGTCATCTTTGGGCTCGACGCGAATGCAGTATCCCCAGCGTGGTTTAGCAAGCTCTCCGGACACAATCGGGGGCAAGCTAACCATGCACGGGGTGAGCTGCTGTCTGAGTGGATAACCGAGATGAGAGCCGGCGTGCTCAACGAAGCCAGTCGGGTGTACACATTCGATAACCGTAGAGGCCAAAGCGATATCGATGTGACAATCGTGAACCAAGCTGCGACTATGTGGGCCACATACGATTGGGAAGTGAAGGAATGGGATACCAGCGATCACAACATGATCCATGTTGTGGTGACGTCTGACCCGAACGACGCAGTCGAGCCCATTGCTCCTGTGCCGTCCTGGAAGCTTTCCAATGCGCGCTGGCGATTGTTCGAGGAGGAAGTGGTAAGGGAGACAGCCGAATTACCGGAAGACATCGCTGAATCGCCGTTGGACGACCAAGTGTCTGCACTGCGCTCTTTAGTACACAGTGTGTGCGACAGAGTGCTGGGACGCAGCACACCGAGAGCCGCGAGAAAAGTAGTTTGGTGGACTGCCGAACTACACTCCAAACGCCGAGAGGTCAGGAGACTGAGGCGGAGGCTCCAGGACGCTCGTCGGCACGAGACCGACGCAGCAGAGGAACTTGTGGTCGCGTTGAGGATCTCCTCAGCGCAGTACAAGAAGCTCATCCTGAGGACGAAGGAAGACAACTGGCGACGCTTCGTGGGAGAGAACAGAGATGATCCATGGGGGCACGTCTACAGGATTTGCCGAGGCCGCAAAAGTGCACGGAGATTGGATGCCTTCGAACGGATGGTAGGCTGGTCGCAACATGGCGCGACTGTGCGGGTGTGCTCCTTCGCAACTTCTTTCCTGTTGCGGAGTCGAATGCACACATTGCCATCCCGATCGAGGCTCCACCGGCCCTCGAAGCTTTCGAGGTTGATGCATGCGTCGCCAGGTTGAAGAGCAGACGCTCTCCCGGCATGGACGGCATCACAGGTGCCATTTGCAAGGCATTGTGGCGTGCCATCCCTCAGCACATGACAGCGATGTATTCCCGCTGCCTGGAGACAGGGTACTTCCCAACGGAATGGAAGCATCCTAGGGTGGTTCCACTTCTGAAGGGACCCGATAAGGACCGGACCGATCCTACCTCATATCGGGGTATCTGTCTGTTGCCAGTGCTGGGCAAAGTGCTTGAGGGGATCATGGTGAATCGTCTGAAGGACACCATTCCGGATGGCTGCAGATGGCAATTTGGCTTTCGCCAAGGACGTTGTGTGGAGGATGCTTGGAAGCACGTCGTGAGCACTGTTTCGGCCAGCCGGTCGAAATACGTGCTCGGAGTCTTCGTGGACTTCAAGGGAGCCTTCGACAACGTCGAGTGGAATGCTGCACTACGCCGCCTCCTCGAGCTGGGATGCCGAGAAGCAAGCTTGTGGCGAAGTTTCTTCTCCGGCCGGAGTGCGAGCATCGTCAGTAGGCATGGAGTAGCCACTGTTCCGGTAACAAGAGGTTGCCCGCAGGGGTCCATAAGTGGTCCATTTATATGGAACATCTTGATGGACGTGTTGCTCCAGCGCTTAGAGCCCCTTGGTGCGCTCAGCGCGTATGCTGACGACTTGCTCCTCCTCATCGAAGGGAATGCCCGATCAGAGCTCGAGCAAAAAGGAGGTGAGTTGATGTCCATCGTAGGCGCTTGGGGAGTTGAAGTCGGCGTTGCCGTTTCAACTAGCAAGACGGCGATCATGCTGCTCAAAGGCATACTTCGACGGCCGCCAGTGGTACGGTTTGCTGGAGCAAGCCTACCATATAAGCGCAAATACCGGTATCTTGGTATCACGGTCGGCGAGCGGTTGAGTTTTCTCCCGCACATCACGGGCTTACGTGATAAGCTGACCGGAGTCGTAGGGGCATTGTCGCGCGTACTGCGGGTCGACTGGGGACTCAGTCCCCGCTCAAAGCGGACAATATATGCCGGACTCATGGTGCCCTGTGCACTATTTGGTGCCTCGATTTGGTCTGTCGTGACGACGACGCAAGTGGTTGCCAGGAGGCATCTGCTTGCGTGCCAAAGGATCATCCTGATTGGATGCCTGCCGGTATGCCGAACAGTGTCCACCATGGCACTGCAAGTACTTGCTGGAGCCCCCGTTTGATCTGGTTGCCAGACGCCTGGCAATCAGCTTCAAACTAAAGCGCGACTACCCGCTGGAGGAGAGCGATTGGCTGTACGGCGAAGATTTGGCAAATCTTAGCTGGAAGCAGAAGATGGCGCGACTAGACGAAGGCCTGTTGTGCGAGTGGCAACGCAGATGGGATGATGGTGACTCCCCAGGTCGGGTGACGCACCGCTTCATCCCGAACGCAGGCTTCGTCTACACAGCGAGCGAAGGTTTGGCTTCACGCTGCGCGCTGGGTTCCTGCTGACGGGCCACGGATCGCTCAATGCATTTCTGCATGGAAGAAGGCTTAGCGACACGCCAGCATGTCTATGCGGCGCAGAACGCGAGGATTGGCAGCACTTCCTATGTGCTTGTCCCCTCTATGCAGACTTGCGAGACCTCGATGGACTTGGAGTGCAGTACACGGATGGCGACTGGACCTTCTCCGGAGTGACGGCTTCTCAGGAGAGAATGCGGATCCTCGACAGGTTCGCCGGACTGGCGTTCTCTAGGCGACAGCAGCAGCTGAATGTGCTAGCGGTGCACGGGCTGGATGGATTCCCTATCCGAGCCGGTCGGGGCTAAAAGGGAGGATCGAGCTGAGTCCTTAAGATCGGTACCACGGGTTGTGCAGTTCAAGGCTGCACATTGAGGTCGGCCCCCAGTGGGAGTATCGTGGTGGCTGTGGTTAATACCCAAACGTACGCGGGGAGAGCCGCTAGGCTCATCGTGGAGTTGCGCTCTCAACCGGGTGCCGAGACCCATAGATCGGAAGACGTGTTAGATACACCTCGCCCCTCACCAAGGGGGATTGTATGCCCGACCAGGATACTTTCAATTGGTACCGGAAGAGTCGCTATGTATTTGCTATAGCTTCTTTTCTGGGGCGTTAACTGGCGCATCTGTACCAGGTTCCTGCGTATGTGTGCGGTGGTGCGTGATGGCGTGATATTTATATATCGCGCTAATCGAGGCTAAGCCGTGGCTAACACATTTGACGCCGTGGTTGAAATCCCTCCCTGTGGAACCGCCACGTTAAATAAAGCTGAGAGATCAGATTCATTCTGTCCCTATCTACTATCTAGCGAAACCACAGCCAAGGGAACGGGCTTGGAATAATTAGCGGGGAAAGAAGACCCTTTTGAGCTTGACTCTAATCTGGCAGTGTAAGGAGACATAAGAGGTGTAGCATAAGTGGGAGATATTAGATTTCGGTTTGGTATCGACAATGAAATACCACTACTCTTATTGTTTCCTTACTTACTTGATTAAATGGAACGTGTATCATTTCCTAGCCATTATACGGATATATTTATTATATCTTATGGTATTGGGTTTTGATGCAAGCTTCTTGATCAAAGTATCACGAGTTTGTTATATAATCGCAAACAAATTCTTTAATGAGAAGATGCATTTATGTATTTTCAATTTGAAAATTTGGTATAACTCCAATTACTCAGGTATGATCCAATTCAAGGACATTGCCAGGTAGGGAGTTTGACTGGGGCGGTACATCTCTCAAATAATAACGGAGGTGTCCCAAGGCCAGCTCAGTGCGGACAGAAACCACACATAGAGCAAAAGGGCAAATGCTGACTTGATCTCGGTGTTCAGTACACACAGGGACAGCAAAAGCTCGGCCTATCGATCCTTTTGGTTTAAAGAGTTTTTAACAAGAGGTGTCAGAAAAGTTACCAGGGATAACTGGCTTGTGGCGGCCAAGCGTTCATAGCGACGTCGCTTTTTGATCCTTCGATGTCGGCTCTTCCTATCATTGTGAAGCAAAATTCACCAAGCGTTGGATTGTTCACCCATGCAAGGGAACGTGAGCTGGGTTTAGACCGTCGTGAGACAGGTTAGTTTTACCCTACTAATGACAAAACGTTGTTGCGACAGCATTCCTGCGTAGTACGAGAGGAACCGCAGGTACGGACCAATGGCACAATACTTGTTCGAGCGAACAGTGGTATGACGCTACGTCCGTTGGATTATGCCTGAACGCCTCTAAGGTCGTATCCGTGCTGGACTGCAATGATAAAATAGGGGCAATTTGCATTGTATGGCTTCTAAACCATTAAAAGTTTATAATTTATTTTATGAACGACAATGGATGTGATGCCAATGTAATTTGTAACATAGTAAATTGGGAGGATCATCGATCACCTGATGCCGCGCTAGTTGCATATAAAAACATTATTTAATACAATGACAAAGCCTAGAATCAATTGTAAACGACTTTTGTAACAGGCAAGGTGTTGTAAGTGGTTGAGCAGCTGCCATACTGCGATCCACTGAAGCTTATCCTTTGCTTGATGATTCGATATATATAATTTATTTATTTTTATATAAAAAGTATTTTTATATATTTATATAAATATATATCTATACATGGTAATAATATATATATATAAAAAGAATATATTTTATATAAATATGGATAATTTATTTATCCTATATATATTAAATTACGTTTGCTTGAATATTATGATATAACATTATAAATGTGTTAAACTTATATAAATATGAAATATGATACTTGTAAAAATTTTATTATAATATAATATAATATTATACATGAACACACAAAACATTGATATATATGCATATGTGCAAATGTATATATAAAATATTTTTAAAATCAATATACACTTGGGGATATGAATGAAAATAACTTGGAGTGAGATCTCATCGTATGTGGAACTTTGAAGTATTTCTAATATAGAGACTTTTCATTTATAAATATAAATGCAAGAATTGAATATATGGTATATAAAATGACAATA